>OX031010.1:14563419-15103419 GCA_943735925.1 Pollenia amentaria | reverse complement strand
CCGATGCATCCTAGAAGACTGACTATTTGTTATGATTTATGGGGTGGCGGTATCATCGGGCCGTACTTCTTCAAAAATAAGAACCGCCAAGCAGTAACCGTGAATGATGTTCGCTATCACTAGATGATAACGGACTTCTTGTTGCTAGAAATTGAGGATATGGACTTGGACGATATTTAGTTCCAAAAGGATAGTGCCACTTGCCACAAATCCAACGACCCAATGGCTCTTTTGCGCAAGAAGTTCAATGGCATAGTTATCTCACGTCGTGGCGATCTTTCTTTGTGGAGATTTTAAAAAAAAGTGTACTAAAATAATCCAAGAACCATTCAAGAGCTAAAGGATGAGATAATTCGGCACATTTACAACATTGAATCTCAACTGTGTCTCAGAGTCATTGACAATATGGACCATCGGATTGAAATATGCCACCGAAGACGTGGCGAGCATTTGGCCGATATTCTATCATAATAATTCTCTGAAAACTTTTTGTTTTATTTACAATTGACACTGTGCGTTTTGGTTGGACTACTGTTTTTATCTTATATGTATTATCACTCCCAAAGTTTACTCAAATTCGGTGGTCTATGTGTCAATCTCATTACTAGATTAGAAAAATTAAGTAAAGCTCAATTTAGACGTTTCATACCATAATGACATATCCATAACATCTGTTTATGGTAAATGTTGTGCGCACAGCTGTTTTGTATGGTTGGGATTATATCACGTCTAATTTAACCATTACCTATAATAAACTAGGAATACACTGACAGAAAAAGCGTTATAGCGCTGATGTATTTTGACATCAGTACTATGACAAGTGTCTTCGTTTTTGACCCAATGCCACTTTTGGCATCACCGAAATGACGAATCTGAGTCGGTTTTATAAGGGCAGTCATCAGTGCGATGACAAACTGTCATCAAATTGAGTCAATGTAATTGACGTTAAGTCAAATTGAGTGCATATCATTATTTACTTACACGTTACACATGTTTGTTTTACTTTTGTTATATTCCACCCTTTGTTAACAGAAGAGCTCTAAATTATAAGATACCAGCAACATGACCGATATGGTTTTCGTACTAATTCTACTTTCAAAATTTGATGTATTTAAATAAATAATTAAAAAAATATAAAATGGGAATTTTTTTCATCTAATTTTACTTATTAACATGAATATAATGTTAATAATATATTATGACATGATATATTATGTCAGCACACTGGCGACAATTCGTCATCTCACTGATGACAATTTGTCATCGCACTGATTACAGTTTATCATCGCACTGATAACAGTTGTCTTCGCACTGATGACAGTTTGTCATCTCACTGATGGCATGATATAATATGTCATCGCACTGAGGACAGTTTGTCATCGCAATGATACCATGATATATTATATCTTCGTATTGATGACAGTTTGTCATCACACAGATGACAGTTTGTCTGAACTGATGTTAAAATACATCAGTGTACACAAAATGTGGCACTCCTAGAGGGGTAAACTATATGTAAGGTCGTTCCTACACTTTACCACTCTTGGAGTGACTCAGTGGTAGTAATTACTACAACTTTTACTAGCATTCTTGGCTCATGCATTTTTTTCTAAACTACTAAAAATTATTGGGTATTGCATTTCAAAATTAAAAAATCGTGCACTAGTCCTCCTCTGCTACAAAAGGTGTGAGGAGGACAACATTGAGAAAGCATTTTATGTGGAGACCATAAAAAAGTATTTCTAGACTTTTTGTTTGTTATCATGATAATTATTTAAATTTATTCTAAAAAACCTTTTTGTAAAAGTTTTTTTTCCCAGAATTATTCTTTCATTTCTTTATAAAGAAAGTCAAGTATGTTTAATAACACATATTGATTCTAGAGCACTTATCGTTGTGGAAATAAATAATAACAATTTACTTTTCTATATAATAGTTAAAATATTAAACAAGCACGTACAAACATTTATTTTATAAAACAACTTAAAAACCAAGATTTTTTACACGTTTTCGAGGAATTTGTTTAATGAAAAATCTAAAAAAAAAAATATTAAATTAAATATTCATAACGTGTGCTTTTATGGCGCCGTTAATAAATCATATAAATTTTCTATAAATTCTGTATCAATTTTCATGACATATTTAAATTTAACAATATGTTTTAATAATGAAAAAAAAAAAAAAATATTAAGAGAGAGAGAGAGTGCATGAACAAAATTTAAATAAAATATGATTTTATATACCTGTTTAGTATATACACAAATATTGTTACTGAGTATGTAGTATTTTTATCTATGTACTATTTATGCACTTGTAAACTTAACTACATGAATGTACGAATAAGGTATTTATGAGTAATCGACATAACCTATTTCGATTATATTTAATGGGTTAAAACATTAGCACCACTTAAAATGCAACACTGTTTTTCCCAGAAGTTTAGAAACATTTTTAAAATGATTGCTGGTATCTGTTATAAATGGTAGTGAATGAGGGTATACTAAATTTGTCATTCCGTATGAAACTTATTAAATAATCATCTAAAAGTCCGCAAAGTATAAATGTATTTATTTTAAGTTCTTGATTAATTCAATATATATTTGTCCATATCTATATGTTTGTCTGTATGTCCTTCTGTTAAAATCCAGCCCACTTTCGAACGACTCACAAGAAAAGTACAATGTTGATGCCGAAATTGTTTTAGTTCTCTTAAGCAGTTAAAAACCAGCATAATTGATTAAGTATGATATGAGCCCAAATGTGGAATAACCACCTTGAAAACTTAATATGTTGGCTACAAAAACTAATATATTTAACCCCAGGATAACCGTTTCGGTCTGGCCAGACCAACTTTGTGTGTTGCTTGTAATGTTTTTCGCATATAATAAAAAATTCAAAAAAAAAGGGACGTGAATTCTATAAATAATATGTTCTGAATCGAATGAAACTATTTTGGATTCGATTGGAGCAAATAAGTGGTGTTAAATTCCATTTTTATGTAAAAGTCTAGGAAATTACCCTCTTGGTCTAGCCAGACCAAATTTGTTTTTCCTTGAAAGATATTTTAAATAGGACAAAATATTAAAAAACAAATACGTGAATTCTAGAAATGTTATGTTCTAAATCAAATCGAATGAATCAATTTTGAATCAAATCAGAAAAATTCGGCCCATTATGCGCTTAGTTCAATCTAACTACAAAAACCTAACGCGAAACTCGTTTCAGCTGTGGTAGATGCAAATTAGCAATGTGCGAAATTAAAGACTACATTTTCGATAACATGCTTATGGAATAAAATATTGAAATAATAAAATTATATAATAAATTTGTATAATCTAAAGTACTTAATTTCAATAAAAAATATATTTATTTACTTTTTATTTAATTTGGGGTTTTTAGCTGTACAAATTGTGGTCTGGCCAGACTAAGAATAGAACTTAGTGGTAAAAAGTTACCGAGAATACTAGGGTTAAATTGGTGGCGGATATATCAATAGAATTATGTGTGTGAAGCTTAATTTTAAAATTCATAACCCTAGATACATTCTGTTATGTTAACAGAATAATATTAGCCGCTTAAAAGAACTTATGTTAACGCATTTATGAGCTATTATATTTTCATATATTTTTTTAAGCTTTAGGTCACTTTTTTTTAAAACTTTATTAAAAGTATTGCTTATTTTTCAATATTTCGATTTCCATTGGAAATCTTCTTCAGGACATCTTCTTTTATGAGGGATAAATTTAGATTTCTAGAAAAGGAGTCAACGTGGTCGAACAAAAATTATTAAAATTTGTACACAATAAGTTTCTCCATCGTTTGCCATCACCAGAATTCTAAACAGATTGAGTTGGAGCAACTTACTGACATTTTACCCTCATAAGGGCGTTAACATAAGCTCTCTTAAGTGGTTAACTTAATTCTGTTAACAGAACAGAAAGTGTCTAGGGTTATAAATTTTAAAATTTAAAATCACACACATAATAAAAATCAGTGCCCATGTTCTTTAACTTCATCGTCGAGAAACTTTTCGATTGAAATGTGAGAAATGAAACAAAAATGCCATAAATTGAAACAAACAGCTGTTTTTCTCACTTTACTGCTTCTGTAACATTTTTAACGAGTAATAGCTGTCACGTAAGGAAATTACTCGCCAATATACTGAAAAAGTGTGTCTGTAAAATTTTTGTGAGATTTTTTTAGTTGAAAGAAAATTAAAAATATAATTTTGATTTAATCAATAATTAAATATGTTTTGAAATAAATTTTTAATTAAAATATTAATTAGGTTAGGTTAGGTTAAGAAGGGTTATGCGCCCAAGGGCGCACATCCACTCGGAGACCAATGAGGTCATTTGTGAATCCCTTCAGTACAGGAGAAAAGAGGAAAAGAAGAGAAAAAGAGAAGTAAAGAAGAAAAGTAGAAAATAGAAATACCGCGTAGAACAAATCCCCCCTCCCACCAGAAACAGCCGTCCTATTTCCCTGACAAATTTTATTTAAAATTAAAATTGTCATTTATTGAAAAAAAATATTCACAATTTTACAATTTTTAGTAATCAATATAATCATTTTGGTAATAGGTGCAAAATCAACAAATTGTTTGCTTGATATTATGAATTTGGTATTCGACTTTAATACGACTTAACCCGCAATGAATTCTTATTCAGTTCATAGTTTATAGATCCCATATAAAGCCCACTCCTGAAATAATCTTACTGCGCATATAATAATACGTATTTACAATTTCTGCTTGTTATTGCAAATTGTCATTCACTAAAAAATTCTCTTTAGTTTCATTTATTCCCATAGAGTACTGGGTATTCGTGAACAACTTACCATTAAAATCAACCGTTTATTTTATAAAATTTTCTGTTTTTATTTACATTTTACATACATACGTTTTTTAAATGTCTCAAACATTTTAAGTATATTGTTTAAAAATTATATTGCACACAACATCATGTTGCCATAAAATTGAAAATGTACAAATGAAAATAACATTAACTGCAACATGCCACATTTTCAATTGTAATTGTTCGCCATTATTTGTTGATTATTTTCCAAATTTGAAATTGGTTCCATAAAAAATTTCGTTTTTGCATGAAATTGTGCAATTTGGGTTTCTTTTGAACTGTTATAAAAATATGTAGATAGAGTTAATTTTACAGTTTTTAATGGTAATTTTTATTTAATGCAAATCAAATTGGCAAATAATATATTCAATTTTTAGGAAATAAATTAATTTTAAATTGAAAATAATAGAAATATGTTTTCGAAAAAATACGTTTTTGTATATGATTTTTTTTTTTTTTTGAAGCGATTTTTGTCCATAGATCGATTTAGTATATGTTTTATAAAGGGTGTTTTTTTTAAAGACCAATAGAACTTTAAATTATAAAAAAATATATCAAAAAATTCTATTTTAATGAAAGAAAATTTTTTTGAAAATGATTTCTGATTTATGGTTACCGCAGCTTTTCTTGACGAAAAGCATTCTGGACTCCCAATGGTTCGCCTCTTTTTCGAGTATTGCCGTGTCGGCAAATGGTATGACAATTTAAAATTTTAGAGAAACCCCCTAAAGTTTTTATAAAAATCTAATTTTGGAGGCTTAAGAAAAACTTATAGAACATTTTTTGCAAACATTTTACGGTTCAGCTTTAGAATCAATATCTGGAAAAAAATATCAATTAATGAACAAATTTCCAACTTTAAACAATGACTTTGCAGTAATATAGAAAAGGGCATCAAAGATTGGGCAAAGCCGACTACACGCAAGGAAAATATATTTGTCCACATAAGTAAAGACGGCAAACCCCACTGAAGAGATTGTGTGGTCACAATCGAAACTAGTCTGGGCAACCAGTCCGTTAAGATTTCTTTTTTTTCTTTTTTTTTTTTTTTTAATAGGTCTTACAAACAAATTTTTGTATTCAAACAATTTATTTTGCATTTCGTTTATTGAAAAAAGAACTTGGATTTTTTCGAACAAATAGTTGTATTCTAGGTTAAATTTGTGTTTCATATTTAAAAAAATTTTCAAGCAAATAATTTTGATTAATCAAACAAAAAATTTTATTGAAATTAATGAAAATTTCAAACAAATAATTCTGCTAAATCAAACAAAATCTGGGGGGAAGAGATGATGATGAGGAGAGGGCAGGGAGGCAACAAACAGAAGGCTGCTCTGGGACATATTTTTTTTGAATAACTTCTGAAGACCATTCGTTTTGTTGTTCACAAATGTTTCATTCTCACTCACTGTTGCTATATGCTTTCCTTGGCTACAGAAGAAGAAGGCCCTTATCATTTACAACGCAGCGCAACGCCAAAGAATAACATTGAAAGCATAAACAATGTCATAAATATTTTGTAATTTTATTGTTCCTTTCTACAGAAATTCACCTTGCGTTTTAAAATATCAAACGCTCCATTGCTTGTGGCGTTGAAACTTTTAAAACGGTACATGAATTTATGTTGAAAGCAACAACAAAATTAAAAAATGTTTATGACATTTATGGCATTGTGCCGAGTTTTACATGATAAGGGCCGAAATATCAATTAAAAAGAGCAGCATTACGACCCGATAGGGTTGCCATAATCATTCTACTTCTAAAATTTAATGTATTTAACTAAGAAATTGAACAAAATAGAATACGGGACTTTTTTCATTCTGTTTTATCAACTTTGAAACCAAGCAAACAATTCTGTTTTTATTAAAGTGTTGTTGTTGTGTCGACACAAACATTGAATCGTTTTTTACCTACTTTTGTTTGTTGCTTGTATAACGAACCCCGCCACGCTATTTTATCATCTTTCTAATTATTGTATGTGTTTTTTTTTTGTTGTTGTTCATTTTTTTCACTTATACTAGTGTTGCATACAAAATTGCAAAAAACGACCACTTTAAAAAACATTAAATATTTCATACAAATTATTAAAACTTGAAGCCAATACCGCGTATATCATATTTTTGTATAGTTGTCAACATTTTTGTTGCTAAAATAAAAATCAAACAAAAATATTAATAGAATTTTTAAACAAGCGTTTGCTTGAAAATATTTTAACAATATTTTTTTCTGTGTACGATCCTGTTTTGTTTTTTTTCCAATTAGAAAAACTGTTTGAAAATAATTTTAAGTTAATTAATGTGATAATTGAATAAATTATTTTTTTTAGTTGAAGAAAATTAAAACCATTATTTTAATGTAATTAAAATTTTAGTTGTTTTGAAATACATTTTTAATTAAAATATTAATTATACAATAAAAAAAACCTTATTAACTTGTAGAATTGTTGTTGGGATTTTCAAAACTTGAGCTATATCACAGAGTTCATAATTCGGGCATGTTAGTCGAATCAACTAACATTAGTCATAAACGTAGAAAAAATAACCTTAACCATGCTGGGTTAATTAAATCAATTCACACATTGTTTAAAATAGCCAAATTTTTTTGATTACTTTTTTAATTAAAATTAAAAATATCATTTATTGAAAAAACAATAAATTAAAAATTTGAAATTTTTAAAATTTTTAGTAATCAATATAAACATTTTGGTAATAGATACAAAATCAAAAAATTGTTTGCTTGATTCTATGAATTTGGTGATTAGAAACAATTTTTAATTTTTTCTGTGTAAGTATCTTTACCACAAATAATTGTATAGTTGTTTATCAACCATAACAGGCTGCTCTTTAAATATGGTTAAAAGGACAAAATGCTTTTTTTGTTGATCAACAACCATACAATTATTTGTGATAAGCTTGTTATTGGTAATTTGAAGCATTACATGATCAGAGGCAACCATTGTGTTCTTGGCTTCCTTATGTAGAATGGATTTAGCCATAATATCGTTAAAAGAAAACATAATCACCCTTTTTCCAGTTGTCGTCCTCAACGTCGCACATTGGGGCCAAATGAATGAAAAGTGGCGATTAATTCAAAATATGAACTTTAAAATTCATGACGCGTCGCCCTCGTTTTATTGTCAACACCATTTTGTGTCAACATTAACATCAATTCGATAACAACTTATCATTCCATAACAACACTGTGGCGACGTTGAGTGTTTATCGTTTATTTCAAGATAGCAAATACACATCTCTAATTTTTTATTCAGCTGACGTGGGTTTGTTGTTATTTTAAAATAAAAATTTGTTTAAAAATAAAAAAAATGTTTTTCACTTTAACTGCCTGGCCCACGATTGCGACAAGAACATTTCTTTCGTATATTTATATTAAAAACGAAAACAAATTTAACTTTTTTATTTTTGTTTTCAATATAAATATGGGAAATAAATGTTCTTGTCGACATGGTGGGCATGGCAGTTAGTCTCGACAAACCTATAATTACATTTTATTTTTGTAATGCAATATTTTCGGCCATTATTTCCTTACCTTTTGCCAACCATCTCCTTATCGGCAGGCCAAGAGAATTTAATATTTTTCCTATTTCTTCCTATTGCTCTTAGTTGGAACACTGCCTCAGCGAAATTCTACTACTCAAACTGAGCTCCATTTTTAACTTAAATTTTTTCCATTTTTATTATTACTTCAAATTTACTCAAGTCGTTATCAAAAATGGCGACGACAGGGGCAGAGTCGTCTCGACACAACACCGCCGTCAAATTTTCTTGTGGAATGTCAACCAAATTTTGACACTCGTCGTAAATTTTCGATAACGACAATTAAAAAGACAATTTGAGGTTGACAACACAAGACAACAATGTTTTGTATCGATGTTGACAACTGGAATAAGGGTGAATATTATCAAACTTATATAAATTTCTGCGTATTTATCAAGAATAAAAATTGGGAATTTAGTACATCATAACAAAATCTTATTAATGACTGAAACCATAATAACCATAATAGTTTGGAAAAATACGTTTTCCCTACGTTTATAGCACTCAAAAATTTTATTTATTTATTTTAACAAATTGCCGCACAAATATCAAATAAAGTATATTTAACATTCTGTTTATTGACGCTACCATTTACCACGCGCAGCATTTCAAATTCAATTTCGTAATTGAAATCGAGTTTAAATAAATAATTGTAACATCATATTGAAAATTTTTTTATTTATAACAATAAATTTTCTGCTCTGTAGTGCTGGAGTAACAATAGAACTCAGTCAGCACTAAATAAACAGAAGAGAGAGAGCGTAAAAAAACCGTCAACCTTCTGATGATGAAAAGTAAATAGAACCATTAACACTTTGCCGTAACAATAAACAAGAACAACAACAATTCATTTATTTCTTTATTCAATGGAAAACCTCAAATTATTTATTACAAATGAATAATTTAAATAATAGTCTGTTTGTACTACTCTATTCGATAAATGTCCAACAAGAGCAAGAGGCAGGAGGGTTTGATAGAGATGAGTAGTAACTCCCTTTATAATTTACGGAAATTCAGTTATTGCACAGCTGCTAAACAGAACAACGTTTTACACAATAGTTCAACAAAAGTTTTACAAATGTATTTTATTTTCAATAGAGAGGAAGAGAGAAAGAGGCGGCATAAAAATGTAACAGTCAATAAGGGGATTAACCTCAACAATAATAGTCGGAATGCCAATATGTAGTGATTAGAGTTTTTCGCGGAATTCCATTCCCGGAAAATACAATTATTTTGTATTTCCTTTTTCCTGGTAATTTAATGCGGAATTTCTAAGATGTTTTTTTTTTTAATTAAAAAACAAAATTTAGGGTTTATTTAGTTTCTTTCACTTACATATTCCGACAAAAACTAACAGATATTTGCAACTGAATTTAGGCAATCAGTCAGTCAGTCGAACCAACACATATTAAATATATAAATTTAAGCTTAAAGATCCTTAACAGATTTACACCCATATTCATAAAAAATATTTTTGATTAATAAAAGGTTTATTAAACAAATTTTCATAGAAACCAAAAATATTTTTTATGAATTTATGGGGGTTAAAGTAAATTGTGACAAGCCAAGGTCCTCAAAAAAGCTATGATTCGAGTTAAAACAACTTTGATATCGAAATTATATAGAACGCAATGCCGATTATTATTAAGCCAACACCACTGTACTTGTAGGGGCTATAACGCATTTGTGCTAATGTATGTAGCACATAAAAATGTTCGCTCTAGAGCCTAGACCCATCTTCTATATGTCCGTTTACATGGCTGTCTATGTTAACATTTTACGTATAGTTAAGGCCACAATTAAAGCAGGCGGCGAATTGGCTGAGGTTTTATCGTACATCGAAAGATATTTGCATATTTTCATGTAATAAAGCTGCCCTTGCAGCTCTGGCTGGTGTCTCAACGATGTCAAAGTTAACTGTGGAATGTCAGATGTTTCTCAATATGATTACAAACCATTCTAGGGTAACACTTGCATGGGTACCAGGGCACAGTGGGTGACTGGTAAAGCAATCTGCAGACGGCTTGACCAACCAAGGCTGTCTCTTGCACAAAATGTTCGTTGACGGCCTAATTGACAATTCAATGTGTCGTTGTACAGGATGGCTCAGGAGAGATGGCAGGGTGAGAATACCTGATCGGTGGCCAGGACCCTGTGGCCTGACTATGATGTGCGGAAAACGTGTGTGCTACTTGTGTTTGTTAGGGACCAGATTAAGATACCCAATAAAAAATTGGGCTTCCAACGAAGCAGGTTTTTAAGGGAGAAACGTAAAAGTTTCGCTTACGGAAGACATGAATTTTATATGGCGAGTTCCTATTTTGAAGCAATACATTTTTGACACAGAAAACGCTTTATTCAGCGCATACAAAAATTGGTGAATGTAACGATCTGCTTTGCACACTGAATTTTTTGTTACCGTTATTTTTTTATATGCTCCCTTACAAACCTTCTTCGTTGGAAGGGAATGTTGCGGCTGTTCAAATTTTATAAATATATTTTTTTTTAATTTATTAAGAACTCGTTCGCTTACCTTACTGCTTCTCTGTATGTTTTATTGCGTAGAGCATAAATGTGTGCTTACTTTTTAAAATGTACCATTAGTGCTTCGCAAAATAAGAAAATTGTTTATTGGGTAGTGGCGTCGATCATTACGGGAGTTGATGGGACCCTTGCAATGAGGATGGGTGTTAGTTAGAACAACTAATTCAGAAGGTGTTACGATGAGGAGCAGGTGGACACGCTTTATAATTTTCCTTGCCAATGCCCCGGTCTCGAGGTTATCAGGATGGCTCATGCTTGGATGCTATTTCTAATGTGGTACTAAGGCCGTTCTCTTTTTTTTCTGCAGGGAATCGAAAAGATTTGAGACTGCAGTGATGAGAATAATCAGGTAAACACTGGTTGACCTGGTCATTGGTCACTGGCTTTAGGGTAGGGACCACTATAGGGTACTTTGTGAGCCGTCCTCGTGTCGGCAGCCCATTGAATATAACTTAACCTAATGGCCGTAATTTAAGAGACAATTTGATTAAATTTGGTTCATATGTCCTTATGGTCTATTAAAAATAAAATCAGAAGAACCGGTCCATTATTTTATTTACTTTGCCTAATTCAAGCTCCTTTCCGGAATAGAGTCTGTGTGCCCATAATCAGCTGACTATGTTACTATTAAGACTAAATTTGCTCCAAATTAATCTTAGTGTAACCTTAAATAAAAACCAGGTACAATAGACCCGGTTTGGTCGCGGTACCGTCTCTCTCTAAGAAAAAAAAAAAAAAAAAACCTTAAATATCTTATCAAGTTTCATTGGAATCAGTCCATATAGCTCCCATACAAATCACTCTTCCGAAAATAGATTTTAATTCTATAATTTTCTTATATGTATATGTTAATATTTATATAAAACTAGAGTAACCCTGCCCGCGTTGCTGGACAATACAATAACATACGTTTACGTCTTTGTATTAAAAATTAAATTTTCTAGTCCTGTTTCTCGACCGGCAATAATGCGCCAATTTTATGGTACAACTGACCCTGAATCTTTAATTAATATTCAACAAATTGGTTAGAATTTTCATATAAATGAAAACATATATTAATATCTGAATTGAAAACCACATTATTGAGATTTAAATTTTAACTGAAGGATTACAAATCAACAATTAAAAAATGTCAATGCACGCACTGCAAACATAAATGACAATCAAAAGATAAAATGACGCGAGCAAGCAGAGCCTTATACCGACAAAATGTAATTCTCATAAGGAAAAAAATACATTTTATATATTCGTAAAAAATTTTCGATAGTATTTTTTCTAAAACCATCAGTGAAAGTACCCCTTTCCAACGCATATACTCGTTTGAAAATCGGTTGAGTGGTTCTCGAACTATAAAATGACGAACATAGGACAACTTATTTTTTGTATATAGATTTCGGGACAATAACTTTTACGATAGCTTCAATGCCAAGACAAAATATTTTGCTGGTAGGTCCAAAATTTACCCTTAATCCCACATGAAACCCCTCTCTTAAAAGAACTAAAAATGAAAAAATCTGATGTAAATTTAGATACAATCTAGATAATATTGGGCTGAAATAACTCTATATTGATCCTAATTAATATAACAAAATTTTTTTAGGCGGGTCCATGGTCACCAAGTGGGCACACCGATAATAATTTTATACGTGTTTAAGTTATAGTTAATAACTAATTTGATTAAGAAGTAAAAAAATGGGTAAAATGTATCTGAAATATCTGCATATGAGTTGGATTAAAATATTTCATAATTTGCCAAAAAACCTCCAAAATCTTTAAAAATTGTATGAATTTCTGAAATTACTTTTTTTTTTTTTTTTTTGACCGTGAGTTCTGATCATTTCAATATTTATTTCCGATTTCCCGGTTAGTCAAAAAGTACCGGATAAGAAAAACCCTTGTAGTGAATTAGTATTGACAAATAACATCTATTCAAAATAAAATTATTTCAATGGTACTGAATTTGTTTGGTCGAAAGAGTGTGTGAGTATAAAACCGTTCAGCTTCACTTCATCAGACTAAATAAATAAATGAACCTGAAGCGACTTGTACTAAGGGCGATTATTTGTTTCACACAAAGGCCTAGTAAAATTGAAAAAAAAACCTCTAAAAACTATAAAAGAATTTTTTTTCAATATATTTGACGTTAAAAGACTTTTTTGATATTAACCCACATGGCAATGTCAATTTACATTTGCACTCTAATTCACGAACACTGACTGTCAACAATAACGACCATAAAATTATACAAAATTATTCAATATGTGATTTAATTTTAATACAAATGGCTTCGCACCATCGCACTATATAACTATACAAAAAAGTAATTCTGACAAAGGCGGGGTTGAAAAAAAGATTATTTTTTATAGGGCGTAGTACTTATTTAATGTGAGATGTGTGTTTGTGTGTGTGTGTGTGTGTGTGTGTGTGTGTGTGTGTGTGTGAATCTTTACTTTGTGGTTTTATTCAAATATAAATCCTCCAAAAGTTAAAGTTTTTAAAATTATATTTGATGTTATTTATTGGAAAAAATAGCTTTTGAACATTTTGCTTTTCCTTGTGTGTCACTTGCAGTCTCTCGTTACAGTTTGGGTATTTGAATTTGTTTAGTGGTTGGTTGTTAATCATAATGTCATTATGTCGCTTTTATGTAACACACATGACTGCAAGTGTCACATTTTAGCATCCTCTAAGCAAGTCATGTGCTACATTGTCAAAAATGGAATATACCCAGAAGGAAATCAAACAATTTTATAATGTTAAGTTTGAACGAATATTCTTAAACTTATTTATCGTGCTTTTCCTATTTTTAGAAGAAAATTAAAAAAAAAATATTTCGGGAATTCTTGGAAATTTACGTAAAAGTTAATATGAAAAAAGGTATAAAATTTGCTTAACGATCATTATTTCTGTAATTAATTCAGATATTCTATTTAAGAGCTAAATCAAAATTTATAAATTCTCGAAAATCATTTTCTACTTATGCTGTGTGTGAAACGGTAGTGAATTGAAATTATCAAGAATTTCTAAGCTAATGTCAAAATTTATGCTAGTGAAATTTTATTCACTTACACAGTGTCAAAATTTATACTAGTGAAATTTTATTCACTTACACAGTGTCAATTTTACTTCCATGAGTACTTTGCTACCGCTTTACACACACGCTAAGGACTTCTATCTAATCTGGAATACCAGCGTATGTCAATTTTTTGTGGATCCGTTAATATTGCCTGATCATTTTTTTCCAGTTCCAAGATTCAATAATAATACAATAATAATACAATAATATTGTGCTGTTTTCACAACACAAGTGATTGGACGTGTAGTAAAATTTATATGAAAAACACTCAAAATACTAGATGCTTTTCATATAAATTTTACTACACTTATGTTGTGAAAACCGCACAATCGTTGTGCCAAGAAAAAAATATTTTTATGTTTAAAAATATAATGTGCATATAAAATTGTTATACATATTTAAAACGATTTATATTTCATTAAAATCGGTAGACGGTAAGATACTTAAAAATCAACTAATTATAAACAAATTGTTCCCGTATTAAAGTATATATATAATAATGAAAAAAATAGAATATGGGAATTTTTGCTTTTTATTTAAGTTTTTAAGCATGGAAATATTGTTAATTATATATTATGATATGACATATTGTGTCATCACACTGATGACAGTTTGTCATTGCACAGGATATATTATGTCATCGCACTGATGAAAGTTTTTCATTGCACTGATGACAGTTTTGCAACATACGAATGACGTTATATATTATGTGATCGCACTAATGACAGCATAGGAAGACAACAAAAATATATCAGCGTTATGACGCCTGTTCTATCAGTATACACAAAATGTGACGTTGAATTGATGTCACTGTAGTCATAGCGTAGGTGACGCATACAATATGACGAAATTACATATGACAAAAACACAATATTAGGATGACGTTCGACATTGGATTGATGACACTTTTTGCCTCATTGATTCCATTTGTAATAACATTGATGTCGCAATTCTGATGTTAGGGCATCATCAATATGAAGATGCATTTTTCTTTGGGTGTATAGCCGCATCCACCTTACGTACTTTAATTCTTTGACCGTCGAATATTATTCCATAAACTTTATTGACGATTTCTGGCGTGATGACCTTTTTTGGGCGACCTTAACTCTTCGCCGTCACTTGTGCTGGTAAGACCACAACAGAACTCTGTAAACGACATCTTAACCACTGAAATTGAGTATGCAGAGTTCCCATAGTGCTTATCTAGTCTTTTCCTGGTTTCAGTGATGGTTTTTTACGTTAAAAAATAATTAATTTTTTTCCATTTTTGTATAAATTCACGAGGCTTTCTGCTATTAATGGCTGTCAAACACAAACTAAATTATGGTTAACGGCAGCAGTGTTGCGTTTAAAGTTACTATGAGTTAAATTCAAAAAGTCACAGAGTTATCAAACTTTCCTCGTGTTTAAATTTTTTTTCGATTTTTTTCTTAAGAATATTCACCCTTATTTCAGTTGTCAACATCGATACAAAACATTGTTTTCTTGTTTGTCAACCTCAAATTGTCTTTTTAATTGTCGTTATCGAAAATTTACGACGACTGTCAAAATTTGGTTTACATTCCACAAGAAAATTTGACGGCGGTGTTGTGTCGAGACGACTCTGAACTTGTCGTCACCATTTTTGATAACGACTTGAGTAAATTTGGAGTAATAATAAAAATGGAAAAAAAAGAAAAAAATTAAAGTTACAAATGGAGTTCAGTTTGAAAATTTGGTAGAAGAGTTGCAGAAGAATTCCTCTCTTGTAGTAGAATTTCGCAGAGGCAGTGTTCCAACTAAGAGCAATGCGAAGAAATAGGAAAAATATTACATTCTCTTGGCCTGCCGATAAGGAGATGGTTGGCAAAAGGTAAGTAAATAATGGGCGAAAATATTGCATTACAAAAATAAAATGTAATTATAGGTTTGTCGAAAGCAAAGTGAAAAACATTTTTTATATTTTTAAACAAATATTTATTTTAAAATAACAACAAATCCACGTCAGCTGATTAAAAAATTAGAGATGTGTATTTGATATCTTCAAATAAACGATAAACTCAACGTCGCCACAGTGTTATTATGGAATGATTAGTTGTTATGGAATTGATGTTAATGTTGACACAAAATGGTGTTGACAATAAAACGACGGCGACGAGGACGACAACTGGAATAAGGGTGATTATGTTTTAATGAAATTTGGATAGGCCAGTCTTATATTGGTATTATAGGTGTAGTTCGTTCTTGCCTTTAATACTTGACTACAAGTTTAATTATTGTGGGTTTGAGACTGGAATTTCACTGTAATTCATCGCTTGAATTTTACGGTATTTACATTGTAAATAAAATGGCATTGCTGCATCCATTTTGTTGGAGTATGCTATTGAATTCCCGTGCAGTTCAAGTATAATTGAACGCTTTTGTACAGGAATTACACTTAATTTATACTTGCATTCCAGAAAAATTGCAATAACCAAATAATACCTCAACACTCGCATGTAAAATATATCGCTATGCAGCTATATCGGCGTTTAACGTAGAAATGCCATATAGAGACAAAACTAATGGCGATTTCTTTTCTGAGAAATATGTTGCATTAAAGTTACGTGTTCTACATTTTTGTGTTCGTTTGTACAAGAAATTCAAATGTGGGAAAAATTGTCATATTCTATTGTGAATATGTTGATGAAAAACATGCAAAACATGTTGCATATGTGACCCATACTTTTACTTAAGGTGTTCATACTGCCCTGTGTTACAACTTTGATATCTTCTACTTTGTTTCTACAACCACTTATAATTTTGTGAAAAGATTTTTTTAAAACCAAATATAAAAATTGTTACATATAAAAACAAAAAAGTTTTTATATATTGTTGTCGTTTTAAAGCCATAAGTGATGCCAATATTTGATTATAAACCGTAATAGCGTGCAGAAACCGCTCATATAGCTTTAAAAATCGCTCATTGTGTACATCTATGATAAAAGTGTAATAGTTGTAAATAAAAGCAGCTATTGAAGTTGCACAACATGTAACACTTCGAGTGATTATATGTAACATTAGAAAGTGTTACAAGTATATATTGTAACATATTTTTCTCAGAAAAGTTATCGCTATAATTCAAATAAAACTTAAAGCAATTGAAATTAATTCTGTCCTTAGTCTCGATTGTAAAGTTCTTATTTATAAATATATCTTAAAGTCAATCTGGTGTTACGCTATTCCGTTATGGGACACTTCCTCGGACTCCAGTATAGAAAAAATCCAAGGCGGCAAAACAAACACAGAAAAATTTAATTTTTTTTTTAATTAAAAATTAAATTTCTCCAATCACCAAATTTATTCCAAATTCATAATATCAAGCAAACAAGTTGTTGATTTTGCACCTATTACCAAAATGATTATATTGATTACTAAAAATTTCAAAATTTTGAAAAAATATTTTCAATACATGATATTTTTAATTTTAATTAAACAAGTGATCAAAAAACTTTGCCATTTCAAACAATGTGTTAATTTATTGAAATAAATATTGAAAATTTCCAATAACAATTCTACATGTTTAAAATATTTTATTTTAAACGAAAAAAGTGAATTAAGATTTTTTGTTATTTAATTAAAATTTTAATTGAATATTTATTTCAAAACAACTAAAATGTTATTTAAATCAAAATTAAGTTTTAATTTTCCTTCAACTAAAAAAATAATTGATTCAATTATCACATTAATAAGATTTAAATACTTTTTAAACCATTTTTTTAATTGATAAAACACTTTTTTCTGTGAAATTTTCTGAATCATGACCTCCACTCCCTGGTGTGATAAAAATGTGAATATTCACAATTGCTTCAATGTGCTATAAGTAATAATGATCACAAAAGTATTGAATAAAAAGGCTTGAATCGCACCCAAATCTACTAGCTCAAAAAATATTAAAAGATAGCGGGTAAACTCGCTTAAGGAGAAGAGCAGTTATAAGCCATTGGCAGGACATTAACTTAAAAATTAGAATAAGATTAGAGTAATTATTCTTTGTTTATATTTTAATATATGAAAATTAAATAAATAAATTTAAAAAAAAAAAAAATTACTTTAACTTTTAGTTTCAGACAAAATTTCCTACTGGCTACATTTGTCATTTACATTCAATACATAGTTGACAAGCAAAGTGCTCAGTTGTTGTATTGAATTGAAGGGTGGCATTTCATATACAGCATGTACTCGTATGTTTATTTCGGGGAAAAAATATATTGACAGTTGTCGTTTGTACTTCATGACTTTTATTTTTTCTTCGTTCCCTTTTTATGACTTTTTTTTCTTCTTGTACATTCATATATCATTTGCTAAATAAAGTCAAAGCAATAATTTTCAAATAAAAAAGAAAAAAAACAAAAAAAAAATAAATAAATAGGGAAAATACTAATAAAATAACATGACTTTGGTATTAAGTATTTTAAATCAGATTAAAAATCGATTATTTTCAATTATTTTGTTACAAGTTCATTCTTCAAACACTGCGAACTGAAACGTTTTTCATTTTAGAAAATTCTCAACCACTTAATAGAGCACTTGAAATGTATTGAGTGAAAATTCAAACAGTACTTAATACTTTACGAATGATCATCATCATGAGTGTTTGTTTGTTTCATTCACTCATTCATTTAGTTTGTCATTTAGTCAAATAATTTACGGCGATATAGCAAAAGAGTCCACATTGATTTTCCATCAAATTTTATTGTTTCGATGTGTTTCAATGGATATGTGTATGTATGTATGTGTATTTTTGTATCTGTGTGTGTGTAACACTTGAATGGTTTTTCGTTATTAATAAAATTGCGTTTTTATTTTTTCCCAGCATTTCGGGGGATAGTGTGTGATTTGTATTGTATCTGTCCCTCTCAATTGACTTTTTTGATGTTTGTAACAAGTATTAAAACATCACTAAAATGTACTGATTTGTATTTTTTTTTTATTGTATAAAAAGTTTTGTTTTTTTTATAGCACAATTTTTTCAGATTTTTACATGTCGAAAAGAAAAGTCCTTTTTCTTTCTTTAATAAAGACTGTTTTTCTTTTTTTTTTTTTTTTTTGATTGCTTAAAGTATTTGGAATACTAAAAAGATAAATATTAATTGTTCAAAAAGTTATTTTATTGTATTGAAATTAGAGTGGATATAAAAGTTTTTCGATATCACTTATTTTTACCCAAGAGCCAATAAATTGTATGTGTATTTTCGATTTTCGTAGAATATAACGAAGAACTACACAGAAAAAATTGATTTCAATTAAATAATTTGTATTATTAACTGAAAAATTAATTAAATATGCACCAGCTATTAAATTAATAGTGTCAATTAAATATTTTTTGATATTAGCAACATTTTCTTCAATAATGTTTTTGATATAAGTAAACATTTAATTTACTTGATAACATTTTTAACTAAAAATGATTTTATTTTTTTTTCACACTTCTACATTGGCATTTTAACTCATTATTTTAACACGGTGATGTCATTGGAGGCAAGTACTTACCACCTTCGCTTACAAATAGGGAGTTAAATAAGTCATTACCACATTCGCTTACAAAAAGGGAGTTAAATAAGTCATTACCACATTCGCTTACAAATAGGGACTTAAATAATGACTTTAAAAAAAATTTTTTTTTATTATTTTTTTTAATTATTTTTTTCTATTTTTTCTTATTTTATTTATTTTACCTTATTTTATTTGTTTTTCTATTTTTTCTTATTTTATTTTACTTTGTTTTTTTTTCTGCCTCTGGCGGGATTCGATCGCGCAACCTCGGTGCTGATAGACTAGCTCACTACCAGCTTGTCTACTGGGGCATTGTAGTTTTCACATAAAAAAACTATGTTTTTTACTCAATTAATAAGAGCGTAAATATGAGATTAAATTATTTATAATAACAATAAAAACGCTGATTGAATGTGGATTGAAAGTTTTTGTTTCATTACTAAAATGACATTTTTATTGTCATAATGAAAATTTAAATTTATGAAGGCAATTATTGAAATATGTTGCTTTTATAAAAAAATTTTTTGATTTCATAAAATTAATGGCAAACATGTAACATTAGATGTATGAAATAATTAAATCTTACATTTTTTTAATTAACAATTAAACATTTTTTTAAGGAAACTATAATTTTGTATTAATTTATGAATATAGTTATGTTTGTATATTGTTTTTTTATGTTCCCAATTAAAATTTTTTGTTTAACTTGGACAAACTTAAGTTTTCATATATCCAATGAAAATTTTTAACGTAATTACGAAATCCAATGAAGCGATTTTAACGGAAATACTTCATTCTAACTATGAAATTCCATTTAGACTATGAAAATTTTCATTTACCCAAGGAAAATTTTTTTATGAAAATGATTCATTAAATATATGAAGCATTTTTCTTTCAGTGTAGTAAAAAAAAAAAAACAAATTGTAAGAATAAATATTTAAAATCAATTTGTATTAGATTTGAAAAAAATTAAACCGTAGATGCAATTTATTATGAATGAATTATAAATTTCCATAATCAACTTATAAACAAGTACTTATGTAACAGATTATATGTCAGCCATTACTCAACTACTTCTATGTAATGCAGATGGTATGAAGTAGTCATTGAAAAGTAAGTTGTTCAGTAATTGCAAGTCATTACCAAGTTTTTGCTGGGGAAGAGTTGTTATAATAGCTTTTTAACTCATTACTTTTCAATGTAAGTTTTTGCTGGGAAGTTCTCTTTTGACGCGTGAATCTCAAAAATTCTTTAGTTGTAATTTTCCTGGAAAACAGTTTCATAAAAAAGCAGATTATTTTTAAGTTTATATTGAGATAAATTGTCCTCCTCATATAAGATCTTACGTAACGAAGTTGATCGGATATTTTTAGTTTTAGAGCTCAAACTTCAGTAGAATTATATAAAAAAATGCTTATAAGGGGGAATATCTTTAATGAGTAGTTTTAAGCGGTATCGCTTGCAAAACAATGAGCACACTGAAATATTTTATTTTTGCATATTAAATGTTACAAACACAATTGCCGTATTCACAAAACTCCTTGTACCGTTGTATCGATTGTATGTTGCATTAAAATTCAATAGTGTTCACAGAAATTTTTTTTGCCCCAATTAGAGCATTAATCAAAAATAGGATCTGTTTTAATTAAAAACTTAATCAAGTGAATCAAACGTTTAATCAAGGGAATTAACTGTTTAATGAAGTGGAAAAAATTATCAAAAAACTTTGCCATTTCAAACAATGTGTTAATTTTTTTAAATAAATATTGACAATTCCCAACAACAATTCTACATGTTTAAATTATTTTATTTTAAACGAAAAAAGTCAATTAAGATTTTTTGTTATTTAATTAAAATTTTAATTGAAAATTTATTTCAAAACAACTAAAATGTTAATTAAATCAAAATAAAATTTTTAATTTTCTTTCAAATAAAAAAATAATTGATTCAATTATCACATTAATTAAATTTAAATACTTTTTAAACCATTTTTTGATTGCTAAGACACTTTTTTCTGTTTTGATAGTTTTCGACATGAGTAACAGGCACACTTTTCACACGCTTTGCAAGAAACGATGAAATCTTTTGTTTCCCATCTTTTCGATACGAGAAGTTCTCACCAAAGTCATAGAACATGGGTACCGATCTAATTATAGTTTTAAAGTTTTTATAAAAAAATAACAACTTATTATGACAGGGTTGTATGTTCTCCAAAATACGTAAGACTTGTGTGATAGTGTAAAGTACCCTTTAATAACATATTACAACCTAAATCACCTTACACCTTGCAATGCGTCCATATTTGATCATAGTTCCCATTCAAATACCACTGCCGAAAATCGCTTCAAATGCCATAACTTCCTTATAAATGTTGCCATTGATATAAAATTGGGCGATTGATATAAAAATAAATGGGATATTCACCAGACCCCTTGTATCGTTGTATCGTTTCAATGTTTTATTAAAATTTATTTTACACTATTGAATTTTAACGATACAAGGGGTCTTGTGACTACCCCAATAGTGAATAGTCGTTCTATGTTATGACAATGCTGGGGGCTAATTCTGGCAGTCGTGATCGAGCACTTTTTCGATTCGAAAGCAATTTTATTACTAATTCTTTTAGTCGATACTGAACAATTCAAAATTATTTTTTCAGTGTTGTAAGGAATATATTTGAGTTTCCACAACGCTAAAAAAATAATTTCGATTCGTTCAGTATCGACGGACAAAAGGAGAAATAAAATGGCGTTCGATACGAGAAATTGGACCCCCTGGTATGTCCATAATTGAGCATTTTTCCTATATAAGCCCCCTCTCCAAAAAGCTTCAAGACGAAGGAAATATCATATAGATGTAGCTACACTTTTCTGGAAACGCAGTGTTTTTACTTCCTTTAAATTCGAGGACTATACAGTCGAGTAAGTGGACTAAATTATAGTTTCCGTCATCTTACTAGATGTAAAATTAGACTTTATGCAACACATGACAATGATGGTTAAAGGAGCTCGTTGCACTCTGACTTTTATTGAATAATGGGCGAACAAAATTCCATGATCCTTTCGTCACCTGACAACTATACACTTGTCTCGTTAGACCAATTTCTGAAGACGGTTCAAGCCTATCGGATCCAAATTATAATGGGTGATTCAAGTAGAGATACTTTTTTCAATAGCCTTTTTTGTTTAGTATTCTTTGGCATTTTATAATGGAAAGACTAACGCCTGAATAACGTTTACAAATCGTTCAACTTTATTACGAAAATTCACGTTCTGTGAGGAATGTGTTTTGTGCACTTCGCTCAACTTATGGTCAACATAATTGGCCTACTGAACGTACTATTCGCAACACCATCACCCATTTTGAGACCCAGCATTCATTATTGGATAATATTCGGCCGAATAGACCACATCCAGTACGCTGTGAAGAAAATATAGCGGCCGTTGCTGAGAGTGTACACGAAGACCGTGGAGAGTCGATTCGGTGCCATTCGCAGCAACTCGGACCGTTATCGTGTCATGATAACAGACTATTTTATACCTGAAATTGAAGCTCGTGATCTCGGCGACAATTGGTTTAAGTAGGACGGAGCCTCTTCCCACACATCGCGTCAATCAATGGATTTACTGAGAGAACACTTCAGTGAGCACATTATTTCACGTTTTGGGCCGGTCGATTGGCCACCAAGATCGTGTGATATCACACCGTTAGACTTTTTCCTGTGGGGATATGTAAAGTCTAAAGTTTATGCGGACAAACCCGCTTCGATTCAGGCCTTGGAGGAAAACATCACGCGTGTCATTCGCCAGTTACCAGTCGAAATGCTCGAACGAGTCATCGAAAATTGGACTCAACAGATGGACCATCTGCGAAGTAGCAACGGCCAACATTTGATAGACATAATCTTCAAAAAATAAATGCCAAAGAATGTTCTTTCAAATGATAATAAACCTTCCCCATAAAATTTTAATTTTCTGTGTTTTTTTTTTTTCTTTAAAAAAGTAGGGAACCTCGAAATGGATCGCGCTCTATTACGCAAAATTGTCATATTGTATCCGTTTAAAAACAATATTTACTTCTTTTTTTTCCTGAGAAACACATATCAAGGATGTGATTACTTTCCCTCATATTTTACAAGATTATCCTTGATCTTCAACTCATAGGTTGTACACTCTTGAAATTTTTCTTTTAATACTGTAGTGTACTTTATGGTTGGGCTTGGCCCACTATACATTCTTACTCGTCTTTTTTTTTTAATTTAATTTTAATAACATAAAACTATCAATTTTTCTTTTACCTGAGCCACCAATTTTCTTTCAAAAATAAAAAAATGCATTTTATAGTCTTTAACTGGGAATGATTAACTTATAGCTTTAGCTTATTCAAATTACTCGTTTGTCCTATTTCCTATTTATTCCCCCTAACAAAAGGACTATTGTATTGTTTTTAGTGCTGCATTGTTCGTTTTGTGCCATTTACTGAAGTGGCTGAATTGAGTTCATGTTTTTAAATACATTCAATTGAAAATCATTGAGCAGGGATTTTGTTTCAGTTGCTGTTAACAACCACAATGAAAACGGTAGAAAAAGCAAATCCTATCTAAATACACTACTACAATATATATTTACAAAAGGATTACAAGTGTTTAAGTAAATATGCAAAAAAAAATATATATATATAAATATATATGTATATATAAAAAATAGGATTGACGATTTTTAATTGCTATTTATTAAAGCACTTAAATATTTAACTGAATATGGCGTTTAAAAATCACCTGTAATTTATTTCTCTCAATAATTAATTGCTGTAAAAATTTAAATTCTCGGAAAGGGAAAATATTTTGGAGTAATAAAAATAAATAAATATTTAAAAGATTGACACTTACCTTCATCTGCTGTTGCTGGATGCTGTTCGGCTTGTAATCCCTTAAGAACCCAAGCATTTATAAATAGTCCAATTGTCACATAATACCAGGTGTGGTAATACATTATTGTAAATTTTTTTTTTTTTTTTTTATTTGAATTTTTATTTCTGGAATAAAATTTCTCGAAATTTATGTTTGAAACATATATTTTATTTGCTGGCAACTTAAATATAAAAAGCAAATAAATTTTCTTTGTTTTCTTGTAGTTGAAAAGGAAAATAATTTAAAATTTTTTGAAAAAAATCTTAAAAATTTAAATGAAAATTTCATAACACAAAAGAGCGAAACATTTTTGCAAACACTTTGTGTTTTTTTTTTATTTTTTTTTTTTTTTTGAGAAGCACGTTCCAAGTAAATTGCTGATTGGAGTTGGTTGAGTGTTGGTTGTTAGGCCTGCCTGTAAAGAAAGAAAGTGAAGAAAATCAGTTTACTTTTACTTTTATTATTTTAGTTTTAAAAGATTTTTTTTTTAAGAAATCAAAACAAAAGCAATCACGTAAAAAGGAAAATATGATTTATGGAATTTTTAAATAAAAAAAAAAAAAAAAAAAAAAAAAAAAAAAAAATACGAAATAAAAACATTTAGAAGATTTATGTGATTTATACATTTGTTCATATTGTAGCAACAATATCATAAAAATAATTTAAAATGCCTCAATAAAGATAACAAATATTATAAAGAAAAACATCTGTTTAAGAAAACATGTAAGAAACTATACGGGCTCAACCCACCATATAAAACCCTACACCACTTACACATAATGATAAAGTGGATCCTATATTGGGATCTATGGGATCAACTAACAAGTCAAAATGTTTGGTTAAAAGGGTAAATTTACCGAAAAGTATCCAGATACAACCCAGTAAAAAATGTGCTCCAAAAGGAGCAGGTTTTATGTATGAATTCATACCTCAAATCGCTTCAAACCTGCTGATGGGATGCCTGATTTTTGTATGGGATGTTCCCGGTTTGGAGGACTATTTGCTGCTGACAATAAGCGCTTCTTTTAACGTAACAAAACATGCAAATAAAGCACTCCTAAAGTTCCTTTTTTTAAACATTTTCGAAAAACATAATTTATTTTTAGTTTATTTCGCTTTTAACCCTTCTTCGTTGACAGCACTAAAATAACAGCTTTTTTGTATATTTTATTTATTGTTATCATTAACTACTGTATAAGAGCACTTTTTTTTAAGCGCTCGATTATGCGTTTCTTCTCTTAAGTGCTTCAAAAAACGCCAATTTTTTTTACTGGGAAATATCTGCACGAGATTTATTTTAGTAAAAGTGAATTTCGGTATGCGAGTTAGAACATAAGCTTTTACTTATTCTTAGGACAATGAAAATAAATAGAATCTGGGAATTTTAGTTCTCATGTTGAGTAACATTTTAATTGTAAATTTTCGAATTAATTCGAATGTGTATTCCTGGAAAATATTAAAGGAAGAAGACGATTAAAGTATGTAAGGTTTATAAATTGTAATTTGACTTAGAATACACATTCGAATTAATATGGAAATTTTTATTTATTCATTTATTTATTGATTTGAAAAATAAACAGTACAACAAGACTTTATCTTATTTAATAGCACTGGGGAGATAAGGGCATTAAGATTTTTACATTTATAAATGATCTATAAAATTGCAACCTGTACGTTGCCGACAAGCCAGCCTGCCAGCCAGTCGGAAGGACATCGTTAGATCGACCCAGAAAGTCATTCTGAGTCGATCGGTATACTTTAAGTTGGGTATGGGACCAATATGTTAAGGTGTTACAAACATCAGCACAAACGCATGATACCCCCTCCAATATTGTGGTGTGGGTATGATAACTAAAATTTGTTCTTGTTTTAAATATAAACATACGAAAGAAATGCTTTTGCTGACATTGTGGGCCAGGCAGTAAATTTATCTATATAATACGCTAAACGTTACGTCGCTACTGGGGGTAGTAATGAAAGATTTGATATGGTCGGATATATAGAATTCTCATGTTTGTTAAAAAAGTACATTTTTAAAATTTATAAATTCCGACTAATAAATTTTTCCCTGGGGCATCGTATCGTAATGTCATGTTATTTTGAGTTTCAAAATTTCATTCGAGACCTATAATTTGTTATGAATGTTACCTCATGGCGTTTTAACTGCATACAGATGTAAAATTTCCTGAAACAATTTCTTTAAATGTACATTAGGGTGGGCCAAAAAAAAAACACTCTCAACGTACCAACAAATATCAAATTAAAAGATTTTGTTTGTTGTGCTTAATTCCCTTTTTTTAATAATTGAAAAAAATACTTAAATAAATTTCAATATTTTTTAAATTTAACAATAAATTTCCCAATAAGCACTGAAATTTTAAAAATTCAAGTGCTCTAAATATTGCTGGAATCTAGCTTTAAGTTATGCCCAATTTTCAAGTAGAATTCCAGTTCATACCAAAATGTTTGAAACTATTTTTTTACTTTTGTATTGCTTAAGCTATCAAAAAAAATATTAGTGAACAAATATTTGTAAATATTTCTGTGTACCGAAAGGATTTTAAGCCTTCGAAAAAAATGGAATTTCACTATAATTCAATTCTTAAATTTTACTGTATTTACATTGTTGTGTAAATACAGTACCCGTTTTGCTGGAGTATGCTATTGAATTCCACTGTAATTCAAGTATAATTTAAGGCTTGAAAATGGAAAACAGGACTGGAATTACACTTGATTTTTACTTTTATTCCATCAAAATTGCTTATTGGGTTCAGTATTTTGTTTTATCAATTATTAAAAAAGGGAATTAAGCCCAACAAAAAAAATCTTTTAATTAATAATAGTATTCCCAAAAACAACTTTGATAAGAAATATTAATGGTCGATAATTATTAATTTTTCTGGCCGAGCTTCAGGATATCAAGTATTAAGGTTATGCTACAAGTTTTTATACCCTCCACCACCACTACATTCATAGAAAATTGAAGCATCATATTGATGATGCCTTAAGATCACAATTTTGACATCAATGTTATTAGAAATGGCATCAATGAGGCAAAAAGTGACACCAATCCAATGACGAACGCCATCATAAAATGTTGTCATATTTTATACGTCATCTATTATATGACTGTAGTTATATCAATTCGACGCCATATTTTGTGTATTATTACCACTATTTAAAAAGTAAAATGAGGAGCAAAAATTCCCATATTCTATTTTTTTTTAAAATATTGTAAAAAACATAAACTTTTCAAAGTAGAATGATTACGAAACCCATATCGGGCTTGCTGCTGGTGTCTTATAATTGAGAGTTATTCTGTAAGCAGAGGGCGGAATACAACAAAAGTGAAAGAAGCATGTGTAACGTGCAAGTAACTAATAATATTTTCTCACTTTGACTTTAGTCAATCCCAATTACAAACTGTCATTCAATTGGGCCTTATGAGTTATTTATACGATGTTACTGAGTCATCACACTGATGACATGTTTTATTAAGCTGACTCCGATTCGTTATATCTGTCATGTCGATGTTTCAACCCGTTGGTGACATAATTTAAATTTTTGCCACTGATAACAATTTGGGTAAGTGGTGTTAAGGCTGACATCACAATGATGAAAAGTGTCATGGGGTCAAAAACGAAGACACCTGTCATAGTACTGATGTCAAAATACATCAACGTTATGGCGCTTTTACCAGCAGTGTAGGGGTGAATGAGGGTATACCAAGTTTGTCATTCCGTGTGAAACTTTTTATTATATCATCTAAGATCCCATAAAGTAAATATATTCTGGCGCTTTGAGTAATTCTTAGTCGATTTAGCCATGTCCGTATGTCTGTCCGTCTGTTGAAATCACGCTCACTTCCGGACTACTAAACAGAAAAAACAATAGTGGTGTAAATTGTTTTCATTTTTCCTATGCAGATTGAAATTCAACAAAATCGGGTTCGTAGAATTGGACATCTGAATGAAAATGTAGAGCAACCACTCTAAAAAAATTGATAATTTTGTTACAAAAACTAACAAAAATAGTGGCGGAATGCACACATCGATATAAGATGTTGCACAAATTCGTTCTGTATGACTAAATATCACATCCTATCGAATAATGCAAATAACATTTTGTCCATCACAGTTTCATATAACTAAATCAAACTGTCTATTTTCGTGAAGATCGTTCGATAATTTATCATGGGCCCCATTTAAAGCCCTCTCTCGGAAAACTCTTAGGTACGCATAAAACCGTAACAAATAAAGCTATTATAATAAAATTTGGTCAGTCGTAGACTAGAAATCATACTGTCAACTTTCGTAAAGATCGGCCCATAATTTAACATAGGCCTCATATAAGGCCCACTCCTAAAATATTCTTACGGTCGGTGGAGGATATCAAAGATTCGGCACAGCCGAAAATAGAACCCTAACTTCTTTATATTAAAATTATTATTTTTTTAATGGATATTAAAATTTCGTAACTTTGGTCATGTATGATATAACTTATAAAGGAAGGTAAAATAAGTTAACCCGAATTTTTATTTTAGGAATTTTATTCAATTAAGTAGCCAAATCAATACTGTTTATGCATATTTTATCATTTTACAATACATACTTAATTAAATATTTATACAATCATTAATGAAACTTGATTTTGAATTATCAAACAGTACCTGCCTAAAAGTAATCTTTCACTTCATGTTTATTTGATCGAAATCGGACAAATGAAATGACTAAATTTCTTTACAATTTTTTTTTTTTTTTGAACAATAACACGGTGATTTATTCCAAGTATTTTAAGATATGAATTTTTGTGTTTGTTGGTGTAGAGAAGCAAGCGTGGTAGAGAAAAATTCAAAGTTTCTGTTATCCGTGCACACATTCGTATTTTTGTTAATTTGAACATTTAGTTTTTTATTTCCATTTAATTTGCTTATTTTTTTACAAATAAGCAAATAAAGAAGAATTACCAATAACGGGGGAAAAATCAACCGTAAAATCATGGGGCAAAATCATCGTTTGAATCTGTTGGGTTTTTAGAGCAACTTTTAAAAGGAATTATAAATAAGACATGATTTTTAAGTTAGGGTCTGATTATACACAGCAAAAAATTATGCCCCAATTAACGCATTAGTCAAAAATAAAATTAGTTTTAATTAAAAACTTAATCAATTAAATTCAACTTTAAATCAAGCGAATTAAACGTTTAATTGTAACTACTAATTTGTTTACTGGTAACTGTGTCAATTAAACTTTTAATTCACTTGATTAAACGTTTAATTCCCTTGATTGAACGTTTAATTCACTTGATTAAATGTTTAATAAAAACTGATTTTATTTGTGATTAATGCTTTGATTGGGGCATTATTTTTTACTGTGTAGTGTAAGCCTTCAAATAGAACTGCGTCGAGGCAACATTTTCGATACAATTTGACATAAAAATTTGGCATAGAAAGCGGTCGTGAAATAAAATCTATTTTATTTTGAGAACGTTTTTTCTAATGCTCCCACATATAGAAAGTTATTCTGCCAACAATGCTTTCATTAAATTTTAGACATTTTGTAAAAGGAAAATGAAAAATCAAAAAAAAAATGAAATGAGAAAAAATTTGAAGTTACTACCGACGTTTGAATTTGGGCCTGAAGTTGAAGGCACAATTCTGTTTGAACAATAAACCTTCAAGCACTGCATTTCATCAATAAAACATTGTCTAAATCTTACAGGATATACGGAATTTTTATTTCTATGCTAAACTGTAGCTCGCAAAGAGTCATTTTTAACTACCCTAATGTACATATTTTATGTGCGTATATTTCATTCTTGAATTCTGCCTTTTTAGGTTAAGTATAACTTTTTCTTTAAATTTATTTCATAAATAAACCTGCTTAAAAATTTGTTCTAAATACACTAAAGAGTGAATATTTCCCCCCTTTTGCGGTTCTCTGAAAATGAAGAAAGAAAACATTTAAGAACCACCTCAAACAAAAAGGCATTACTTTACATTTTTTCTTCTGAATAAAAAATTCTACTTTACAACCAACCAACCAACTGCATAAGTGTATTAAAGAAACAACAACAAACAATAACGACAACAAAAATCTTGTTAAGGTTTTGTTGAAGAAAAAAGCAACCTACATAAATAATAAGAAAAGGATAAATGTTGCCTTGAACACAGCAGAGCAGAGCAACATTACAAATAATCCTTTAAGGGAAAACCAACCAACAACAAACACTTACAAAACCACTTGAAAAAACGAACCAAAAATCAACAACAACCGAATCAGATTTGTTTTTTTATTTCAATATGTTCCAAAAACATTATTCATGAGTTTGTGTAACATTATGCTTAAATTTTCCAAACATACAAAACAAAATTGTTTGTAATTTTTGACAAACAACCCAAAAAACACATTTTTTCAATTTGTAAAAAAGGAAATATGTATCAATATACAACAGTGTTGCCAGAGGTAGGCAAAAATTCCTAAATGTCGGACATATGTTTAAAATTATAGGTAACATGATAGAATTAATAAGGCAATCCTTGTTTTACAACAAGGCATAAACATCATGTATTTTGCTGGTAGAAAAACCTGATAAATTGTCAAAAGTATTTGTTTTTCTAGCAACAGTAAGTACTTTTATTTATAAACAAAATTGTAAACAAATTGTGACATTATGTAAGATCCGAAACTAGTAGGATTACCTTATTACTTGTACCACCGAACAATAATTTTGGCTGTGGGAAAAATCGCCCAAAGAAAAATGGCCCAAAAAAATTCCATGTAAAATTGGGCCTAAATTCATATGAAAAGTGACCTAAAATTGTTGGGCTATTTTTCGTTATTGTTGTGTGATTTTTCGTTTTTTAATGAAAAATCACCCAAAAATGTTGTATGAAAAATGGCCCATTTTTTTGATTTTCTCCTCTATGGTATAACAAACACCGGCTTCGCTTACTAAAGCTTCTCTGCACAGCCGGCCTTTGGCCGGGCGCAAGGATTTTCTCTTCTATGGTATAACAAACACCGGCTTCGCTAAGTAAAGCTTCTAAAATCTGCTTGTTTCCAAACGAAAGCCGACTATGCAGAGACGCTTTAGTTAGCGAAGCCGGTTTTGTTATACCATAGAGGAGAAAATCCTTGCGCCCGGCCGAAGGCCGGCTGTGCAGAGAAGCTTTAGTTAGCGCAGTGTCCATGGACACTATGACACTTTTTGGAGTGTCATAACGTCCATGGACACTATGACACTGGACGTTATAACATGCCACCGGGAAAAAATTCGTTTTTGCTTTTTGGGTCATTTTTCATTTTTTTTTGGGCCCTTTTTCGTTTCTTTTGGGCAAAATTTCATATATAACTTTTTGGGTCATTTTTCATGTTCTGTTGGGCGATTCTTCATTTGGGCCATTTTTCTTTGGGCGATTTTTCCCACAGCCAATAATTTTTAAAATTATTTCATTGTATTGAGAGAAATGCTACCCGTAATTGTTATTAAAAAGCAAAGTATAGTCGTTTAAGACCGACCATATAATACTCTACACCACAGTACACAGAAAAATAAAAATTGATTTCAATTAAAAAATTTGTGATATTTAATACAAATTAAGATATTTTTTTAATTAGGTTAAGTTCATTGAATTTAATTTACATTAAATTATTTTTATGAAGACAGGAATTTTACAACATGAAATTAATTAAAATGTTATTGATAATTTTTCATTCTCGAGTGCGCTGAGATTTGAAGCCAGGCTTTCACGGACAGGTTGCCCATACTAGTTTCTGTCAGTGGAGTTTGCCGTTTTACTCACTCGGCTATTGAAGCCGGATGACGGCAATAGTCAAACATCAATCTTTAAACCAAGTGGTATTTCACCTTGGTAGATCGAAATTTGCTTTTGAATGAATGATTATCTATTTTAATTGATTTACATGTTCTTAATAACTTCTGTTTTTTCGTACCTTTTGTCAAGAATTCTTCTTGAAATCCAAACAAAACGTACACTGGAGACAAGAAGGGGAGAACACAAAATGGACATAATGCGGAAAAAAGAGACAACCGCATTAGCACAACACATCCTACATACTGGTCACACAATTAAGTTCTATGATCTAAAAATTCTAGATAAAGAAAACAAAGAAAGGAAGAGATACACAATTGAAAGCCTTAGAATACAACAACAAATTAAGAGAACAATGAAATTGAAGGAAGACACGAACCACATAAATGCGATCACTTGAGCTGTGATATATTTAAAGTTTAAAGTAATATGTATTTAAATATTAAAATTTTATTTTATATTTGTATGCTCCTGGGTACATCTAAAACTTTTTAATGTGATTAAATTTCATATTGTAAGTCTATATTATTTATGTGTTACATTATTGTATTTATTTTATTGTTTTATAATTTTTAAATAGACAATCCCTTGAAAAAGTCGACAAACAATCGATGAAACGTCGGGAACAAAATATTGTAATTAAAAATTGAGTTTTATTTACATTGAAGAAATTTAGGCCCTATTAGCTTGAAAAATATAACATTCATAAATTCATCACTCTGGCCAAAGAAACAACTACAACAATAAATTTTTGTTTTGTTTTTCATGATTTTGTCTTTCTTTTTTCTTGTTGACCTTTTTCAGCACAACTTGAACCACAATACTAATATTTGTGATATTAATTAAAAGTTAACTTAATTTGCACCAGTAAACAAATTAATAGTATTATTTAAACGTTTGATTCACTTGATTACCAGATTAATTCACTTGATTTAATGTTTAATTCACTTGATTAAATTTTAATAAAAACTGATTTTATTTTTAATTAATGCTTTAATTGGTGACCAGTTTTGGAGAATTTTTTCTGTGTATTGACAGCAGTGATGCCAGTAGAAATTTAAAAAAAAAATATCTACGTGTCTAAAAAAATCCCTTTTTTCCATACAACCAAAACAAATTTCCCTACAGTTTTCCCTACGTTAAAAATTTATTTTTGTATATATTTTGTAACATTTTGTAAATATTATAATTTAAGCATTTATTAAAAACAAGAAAGAAAAAAAACAAAATAAATATGTACATGCACACTACACACACATATAAAAATTCAATTTCAATAATAACACTGGGTGATAAATTTAAATTTTGTCTTTTTGGCAAAAACGCCACTATCAGGCATGTCACAAATTCCGATCGATTTAGTTTAAGCTTCTTCAGATTCCGATCGATTTTGCTAAATGTGTTTTTTTTTTATAACAGCTCTGGTTTTACAATTGGATATGGCAGCTTTACATAAAAAGCATATGATTTTTGTGTTAAGTATGGCATTGTTCAGCGTTCAATGAAAAAAGTGATTTGTGAGAAAAAAAAGGTGGCAACGCAACGGTAAAGAATTTATTATGTTTTTAATAAAATCAATATAAAGTAAAATAAATAAATCAAAAGTGTGTTTTTTCTTCAATCTATATCATTAAAAACATTTATTTATCCATAAAAAATAGTTTGAAGTAGTTTTTTCGGTTATAAAATACTGAAACAATCAATTCCACTTAGAAAACCAAAAGTGGTTTCGTTCTGAAAAAATTTTTCGTTTTTCGTTTTCTGAAGAAGCAAAATACGGAATTAAAACCACTTTCGATCGGAATTCTATGACAGGCCTGTATATATCCTTTAATCTAGAGACAAATCGTAGTTAAACTGCGTGCTTGATTTTTCGTTTTCTCATCTTTTGCCCTTTTTAAAGACTTTAAATTTTTCAAGAATACTTATTTTAAAAGATTTTTTTTAATATAAGTATCTTATAGTTTTGAAAACTCGGTACCAAATAAAATGGAAGGCTCTGTAGAATTTTAAAAAGTATTTACTTCAGTTTCCATATCCTAAAAAATTTTCATTAAAAATTCGAAATTGTATAATTTTATTTCTCTTAGTTAAGAAGGTGTGATGATTTTTTTCTCGGTAAAAACTTATTTCTATGTACCTATAGAATTTTTAATCATTCGATATTCGCTTTTAATATTTGCATACATTTTAGCGAATGTGAGTACGAATGCAAATTACAAGTATAATAGAATATTTATAAGCAAATGCGATTTTATTGTGCCGAATATTATCGATTTTGAAAGTAGTTCTATGTCTTAAACCCACTACTGATGGTCTAGCATATAAAAACTTTTAATTTTATGTCTGTAAGGAGAATGAATTTTGTTAATAAAATTTATACGCTGTTTTGGAGTGTAGAGAAAATTCGGATATTACCTTTAACCGCGTAGGTATTAAGAAAATTGTCTGGCAACACTGATATACAAAACACTTATTGAAAACCAAAATTGAAAAAAACGTGTAATATTTCAAGATGATTATGGTATAAAAAATTGAATATATTTAAGGAACTTTGGGATTTTTTAGCAGCAAAATTTTTAAGAGTTAATTGTAGTTTATTTTAGAGGTCAAAAATGTAAGCACTTGTCAATGTCTATCTCAAGGGGCTCAAGACGTCTTCAATGTGAATTTACATGTACATTTTTAACTAATGTATGTATATGTTTACCTAATGTTCAAAACTATTTCAAAGTAAATCAGTTATGCTTTTGGAAAATAGTGTACCCTTTTTATAATACAATATTTAACGCTTGCACCACTTGTATGAGATTTTGTTGAGTAAGTATTTTTCAAAAAGTTGCAGGGAACTTTTGACTTAGATGAAAAGTAGTTCTAGTGATTTTAATATTTGCATTGATGTTAGATTTATTTTAGTTTAAAAGGGTGACCTGGTTGGCTTATTGGTATTGAGAAAGTCTATCAGAGCGCGATTCGATTCCAAACAGAAACGCTGGTCTGTGTTACGATAAAGGGATGAAGGTCCAAGTTACTTTTGCTCGATTAATTGTGATAGGATATAATTTATAATAGAACTTGTAACTCTAAATAAAGGGCTTATTTCAAACCCCTGGCCTAGTATAGATCTGACATGTTGATCATAGATACATTAAAGTATTTTCTGTGTAATTTTATTTTGAAACTAAAATTGTTGTGTTGTTTATTTTCGGTGGCAGTGATTTGATGGAATGTGGCTTATGTGGCAGCACTAGTCTCCATTAAATTTTGTGATGAGTTCATGTCTTGAATTTTTTTTTATTGGTATCTCTATTTATCTCATTATGAGCTTGAAGTTTTGGCAGAGACAGGCAGAGTGATTTTTGCGAGTAAGTATTATCTGAATGCCATGATTCATTATACCCCTTCTGCCTCAAACTCAAAAGCTGTTTAAGCTTCATAGAATTATAAGCAATAAATTAAAATCAAAGTGAATTTTTTACTGGGGTACTGCTGAAGAAATGGACCTCCATAAATATTTTGAAGCCCTTTTGAAACAAGTTTCATCATTTTAATGATAAAATTTATTCAAAAATTGTCATTAAGGAAAGCAGGACTTATTCGATTAGAAGAACACTAATAGCCTCAAAACCGTAATTAGGAGCAATTTAGGCTGGCATTGGCAGGACATACACTTAGGAATAAGAATAAGATTTGACAAATCATATTGAAATATATACATACATAAACGTGTATCGTTACCTTAAACCAAAACGGTCCTATCTGACATTTTTCAAATTTTACAGAAAACGCAAAACTTTTTAAAGTGATAAACTAATAAGTTGCCTTAAACTGCTTATAATTTATTTATTAACTTCAATTAATAAATTGTTTGACATAAAAAGCCACAGGTTGTTTTGACAATTGGCAAAGTTGCATATTATGCAAACTGTTAGTGCTGGTTCACACTCTTCAAGTTGTAGACTTGAGCTATCCCTCTCCCTCCTTACAACTCAAGACTTGATAACTAAAACTTGAAGAGTGTGAAAAACCATGTGTTTTTTGTTGATTAATTCGGTAATTTTGCGCGAAAGGTTCCAACATTTTTTGTGAACATTTGCGATGATGCAGTTCACCAAAATCATCGAAAAGGGCGACTTGTAATTTTAGATTTGTCGGGGCCGTTTTCGGTTTAGGTAACGTTATGAAGATACAATAACTACATATAAATAAAATCAAAATAATATTAGTGTACACCTTCAAATTGGAAAATTTAGATTCATGACATAGGGTTTTGAAACAAGTATTGGCGATCGTTAGATATGAATTTTTCATATCATTCTGGTCACAAGGATTGTTGTTGTTGTAACTATAGCAGCGAGTCCTGCAGAACAGGTGTTTCTGAGTTGGCAATCCTTGGTCGGTGTTCGTTGAACTCCGCGTCGTTCCGGTGCATAGAACCGATTGTCGTGGTAACGTCAAAGAGTTGTATTTAAGGCGGGTGTGGCAAAACTTTTCTACTGCTCTTTTCTTTAAACATCTGGTCGAGAGTAGATGTGATGATTTAATGTCTGGTAACATATTCCGGCAACTTTTCGGCTCTTGCTTGATTCTTACAAATCAGCTGTGCTTCGATCAGGTCTAGGTCTAGTACAATTTCAGTAGCTCATTAGAGATGGGCTTCTTCTCGTATGGCCAAATACCGAACATTATCTTGAGGCTTGTAAAAGATCTTTATTTTATAGCTGGCGATAGTTCGACACTAAGTGACTATTTTTAGTGATGTTTTAGAATTAATTCGGAAAAACAAAATCGATTTTAAGCATTGCTCGTCCTTAAGTATTAAGGTAGCCAACTTCCTTATATCTTAATAAATTGTGCTAATTGCAAATGTTTTGTTTTTAATAATTGCTGATGAAGTATTTTCGAATGGATCGCAATTTTTCCTTCGTTTTACAATAATTTATTATCTTTAGCCTTTTTCGTTCTGACCCGGGCAGTTTTGTCTAACATATCAATATCACCACTTGTGAATTTCCCATAACATCTGACACACGTAGAAATCAATGGAAAAAGTCTGGATAGAGTTATGTGAGAAACCAGTGTCATTAAGCCGCATTTTGTTTTTTTTTTTTTGGAACTGGAGAAGCAAAACAAAACCTTCCGAAAGAGATGCTTTTTTGGCACAAAATTAAGGATTTTTAATACAAATTTTTTTTTTGCTGTTTGCATTGTTTCGTTTAACGACTAAGTTAAAATAAAGGACTGATATTTACCCACCAAAATGTTAAAACGTTATTATAGTCACAATCCATGTGTAAAAGACACACCATTTGTGAGATCATTTTAAAGTACACTGACACACAAAACTAAGCACATACATATATATTCATTAACATTTAATAATGTTGTGAAATTGTATTGGTTCTAAAATATTTCTTATAATAATAGAGTCCAAACTAAATTTTCTATATTTTAAATTGACTTTTAAGTCATTGACTTTTTAAAATTTTTAAAAAACAAATTGTATTGAAAATTTTTCATTATTACCAAGAAAAATAAAAATTCAGTGTGCACTGCGAGCATATTTGCAAATCAAAAATAGGAATTGTATCTAAGAAAGCTCCAAAAAAATCTTCTACATTTATGCTTTCATGACAGTTTTTTTTTTTATTATTCCTACACTAATGGCTAATAAATCAGTAAGTGTTTGAACGCTGGTTTAGTTGAACTAAACTTAAATTTATATGTAGCTTAAACTCAACAGTTGTAAATCAGTGTCCCATGTATTATATGTAGTGTAAAAAGTAACATGTGGCAGCACTACGATAAATGTAGACAAATTCATATGGTTTGTATTGGTAGTTTAAACGCCCAATTTTATGCGTTTAAAGATGGTTTATATGTTTTCTGATTTATAGATTTGTTGGCTTAAACACATTTTAAACCAGAAATAGAGTTTAACTTGCTCTGATTTATTAGCCCTAAATCCCGCGAAGCTTTTCGCTTGTCTGCAGGAGACCAGAATCTCTGTCGGGAATCGAACCCGCAACCCCGGTACTGATAGACTAGCTCACTACCAGTTAGCCTACCGGGGCATTACAAAATTTTTGTAATTCCATATCATTTATCTTACACACTGTATTTTAAAAAGTATCAATACAGCTTTCGCACATGTGCATTCGTCGCTATCTGACGAGCAACTAAATTATTGGGCGTAAAAGACAAAGGGGTGGGGCACAAGCAGCTAATTTCGGTAGTAGTATTTGTATGGGAGCTATGGTCAAATAGGGACCGTTTCCAAAAATTTGTTAAGGTGATTAAGATTGCTACAAAATAAGTTTCGGCCAAACTTAATCTAAATACCAATATACAAAGATGAATTATGACCACAAAGACCTTATTAATGAAAGTAGCTTGCATGGATCTATGTGAAATTATTGACCACATGCCACCATTTTCAATAGGCTTGGTCTTTTGGACAATTAGAACCCATGTACCAAATATGGACAAAATATCTTCAAAACTGCGACTTGCAATTGGCATGGACAGCCAGCTGAACGGACGGAAGGAATTCATTAGTTCGACTCAAAAAGTGATTCTTAGTCGATCGTTAAACTTAAAAGTAAGTCTAGGCATAATATATCAGGCCTTATACCCTTTACACTATTGTGGTGTGTGTATCTGTTACCAGTGGCTGAAGAAAATATATTTAATCAAATCGGATAATTTCTTCTTCAGCACTGGTAAAATTTGTGGAGAATCCACAAGACATGTTAAAACGAACTGCTCCTGATAGAGGAAAGAAAAAAGATAGAGATACCTGCGCCACACTTTATTTTAAGAAGAAAAAAGATTCTGACTTTTGCAAGCCAGTCTAAGCATCACGAGATGGTATTTAGAATTCTGTTAAAATCCAAATATCCAAAAATTTGTATCAATTATTAAAAATGGGAATTAAGCACAACAAAATCGTTTAATAAATAATTGTATTCCCAAAAACAACTTTGATAATAAAATTTTTGCAAGTGCACGTGCATAAAAAACTTAACTGGCAAATTGTTTTTATTTTGATTTCTTGCGAAAACAATAAAAGCAATTTGTTTTTGTTTTTAATTTGTTTTTTCTTTACCCACTTACAACTACAATTAATGTTGGGAGAATTTCAAATAATTGTAGTGGGGAATGTAAGAAAAGATAAACTCACTGTTTTATTGTTGGTATTTTGTTTAAGCTTTGATATCGTTGAAAATAAGACTTTTTGAGTGTACGTAGGTAATTCTCATTCCCTCTGTAGTCTTGTTTGCTGATATTTTTGGTTTTTCTAAAATTTTTTTGGGAAAATCGTTTCCTGATGATCTGGCCTAAGCAACCAATGAAATGCGCATAGGAACAGCTTATCCTCCAACAATAAATTTCAGTATTTTTTTTATCAATTATTATAAAAAGGGAATTAAGCACAACAAACAAAATCTTTTAATAAATAATTGTATTCCCAAAAACAACTTTGATAATAAAATCCAAAAAATTTCTTAATAAAACTTTTAAGCAAATGTCAATTTTATTTATTAACTTTCTCCGTAGCAAAGTATAATTTATGTTTATTAATTGGCATTCAAATGTAAAATTATATAAAAATATTAGCTCTCGGGGCTTTTGAATAACTACATTATAATCAAACTAGTTCATTCGAATAAAACCAAGGACACAAACAGATACCTAAAGTACTCGTACACACATTTATTCTCCCAAATTCATGTCATCTATCATTTTACCTTAGAGAACAACTAAAGAAAGTAATTAAATACAATTTTATGTTTGTTTGCTGTACACTTTCTCTTTTTTTTTTTTTTTTTTTTTTTGAAAATAATGTCCTGAAAGCAGAGGACAAAGAAACAAGAAAATGTTGAAAAAGAAGAAATAATGTCCTTATTTATGCCAAATACCTTTGTGGGTTTATAAAGTGGTATGAACAGCAAAACCAACAACAACTACATTACACAAAAAATAGTTGACATTATTGACAGCCTTGTTGTTTGGGGGGTTTTTTTTGCCAGTTTTCTTTTGGACAAGTTTTTCATTTGTTAATGTGCGTAATAGACTAGTTGAAATACTCATACCAATGAAATCTTCCATCACCCATATATTTATTTATACCATTTTCCTGTGCTATTGGGGGTGCTAAATAGGCAGTTACAAAAAGATAATCCCCTTAATTTAAAGGTAGAAACTTACAAGACAGAAAAAGTTTTTATGTATTTCTTAAATTTTTCTACAATATTTTTCTACTTTAAGGAAATCCCTTGGTTGGACTTATAAAAAAAATCTTTGAAAAATTTAAAAAGGTTGTATAAATTGTTTTGTGTAAAAGATTATAGGCTAATGTCGAATTCTTTAAACAGTCTTCTAGTGTTGCCAGATTGTTTTTTGTACACAGAAAGAAAAACGCTCGGGATAAATTAAGCTTTTTATACCTACTTTGAGTACGAGTCGTAGTCAAAAATTCAAGTACAAATAACACTAAAACGTACTCACAACAATCCTAAATGGGATAACTTTCGAAAATCATTCCCGAAATTTCTTAAAGTAAGTATAAAATTCTTAAGCCAAGTACAAAAAAGATTGAACTTGTCGTTGGTACTGCCACTCTGAGAGTAAAATTGCAAATTGAGCGTTTTAATCTCATATAATTTATTCAAATTTGTTGTAGCCACTACAACACCACAGAAGTAGCTAAAAAACGATTTGCTTGTTGTGTGTAGAAACAACAAAAACAACGGAACAGCAAGAAATCACATTATGTTCATGTTTAAATCTTAATCAATTTTACTTTTTAAACGTTTAAAAGTAAAATTGTCTTGCCTTCAATTTCTCACTTCTCATTTAGTTTATATTCTTAGCTAAATATGTACATTAAGTTTTTAAAGTAAAAATCATATCGGGCATGGTGGTGGTGTTTTATATTTGGAACTTTTTAAGGTGTGAAAGAGGTAAGTAAATTAATTATAATAATATTCTTCTTCTAATTTCAGTTTTCATCAACTTTATAACACTTGACTTAAGTACATTTTGAGATTGATACAATCTCTGTTTTACTTAATCAATCTCATTTTGGGATTATTTTAAGAACGAATCCGGGATTGAATATGGATAACTTGAGTATTTCGCGATTGAATAATCCGTACCGATGGATAGATTTTTCTTTTGAGTGTAGTAAAAAAAAACTATTTTCTCTACCTGACAAAACGCAATTGCGTAAAAATTTTGCTCAAAAAAATGTAATTAACAAAAATAAAATTTTTAATAAAGAAAAATTCGTTTTTTTAGAAAATTTAAAATACTTTCCAAAGATATATTATTAATATTAGTATTGTGGTTATTTTATTGAACTGTTAATGGTTTTTAATCCAAATTTAGATAATTTTAATTAGGCTTAAGTTCATTGATATTTTTCAAAATTTGGATGTATTAAAAATTTTGTTTATATAAGTTACACATATTGGGATTTAATAAGGAAACTTTAAGAACAGACATTTAATTGGAGGTTTAATGGGGAAAAGTTAGACTTGTAAGCATAGTCAATCCCTTCGAACTGTCAACCTAACCCACTTGTTCCCTCTGTCATGCCTACGAGGCTCCGACGACGGATTGGGAGTGGTATAACTCCCAATAGTAATTTTCTAGTATAAAATCGTTACTAAAATCTGGAAAAGTGCGATATTTGGCTGCGACGAATCTTTGGTACCCTTGACCGAGACTAAAACTATTTGTTTTATAGGTTTGACTTTTCTTTTTACCAACTTACAACTGCAATTCGAGTGGGAAAAAAACCAGACAATTGTAGGGGAATGTAAGAAAAGATAAACTCACTCTTTATTTTTATGGTTTTGTTAAAGCTTTGATATTGTTATAAGTTAAACTTTGGAAAAAGTTTTCCAAATGAACTGGCCTAAGGAACCAATAAAATGCGCACAGAAACTAGCTTTCCCTCAGCAATAAATTTCAGTGTATTATAACGCTGATGTATTTTGTACTATGACAAGTGTCTTCGTTTTTCACCCCATGACACTTTTCATCATTGTGATGTCAGTCTTAACATAATTTGGCGAAATTGTCATCAGGGTCAAATATTGAAAATATGCCATCAATGGGATGATACATTGGCATCACAGAATTGACGAATCGGAGTCAGTTTATGTCTTCAGTGCGATGACAAACTGTCATCAAATTTAGTCATTATAATTGACTATTATTGACAAATTGAGAGATTATCATTATTTACTTACCCGTTACACATGTTTGTTTCACTTTAATTGTATTCCGCCTTTTGGTAACAGAAGAACTCTCAATTATAAGACACCAGCAGCATGGCCGATATGATTTTCGTAAATATTCTACTTTAAAAATTTGATGCATTTAAATAAATAATTTCAAAAAATAGAATATGGGAATTTTAGCTTCTATTTTTACTTTAATAATGTTAATAATATATTATGACATAACATATTATGTCATCGCACTGATGACAGCTTGTCATCGCACTGATGCCAGTTTGTCCGTACTGATGTCAAAATACATCAGCGTTATGACGCCTTTTCTATCAATGTACACAAAATGTAGCATTGAATTTATGTCACTCTAGTCATAGCGTAGATGACGCATAAAATATAACGAAAGTTTAGGATGACGATCGTCATTGGATTGGTGTTACTTTTTGCCTCATTAATGCCATTTGTAATAACATTGATGCCACAGTTATGATGTTAGGGCATTTTCAATGTGAAGATGCATTTTTTATGAGTGTAGAGAACTCTTATTAATAATAAATTTTGTGGGAATTCTATGGAACCCATAAGTTATAAACCAATCTTAACTAAAACTGACTTCACAACATTTAAATTCATTGCGGTTTTAGTTGTTATCCAGAAGTACTTTTTCGAGAATTGGCATTATAAGAGACCTAAGGTAAATTATTTTGTTTTCCAGTCTTACAAAGTCAGAGTTCGAAAAAAACGCTACGGTACAGCACGTTAGTGTACCGTACTGTATTTTTCATGAACGGTGCACATAGACATTGTATACAAAAATACAAAATAAAAATAATTTTTGTTTGTGAATATGTAAACAAACAAAAAAACGGTACACAACGATTGAGAGCTAAAAACCCAAACACTAAGATAACGTACCGGTCTTGTTTTAACGAACGCGAAAAATTGTTTTTTAGGGCGCGGCATCTTATTCGCTTTTCAATCGAACGACAATGGATCTCTAAAAAATGCATAATGAGTTAATTTCACCGCAAATACATTCATTTTGCGCGAATTTGCTGCGTTTCGGTCTTTTTATGAATGATTTTTTTATGTGCAAAAACGGCAACTCGTACGGTAAAGGAACACTACACGTGTGCTAAAACAAGATTCGTTAGTTATCTGTCTGTTTGTGTTTTACAGATCACAATCGTTGTGTACTGAATTTTGTATGTGTACAAATTCACAAGCACTAAAATAAGTTTTAGAGTTTGTGTTTTCACGTTAGTGTACCGCTTTTTTCTATAAAACAGTGATATTCCAGTGTTTTAGCATTAAAAACTATTTTCGGAAGTGGTATTTGTATGGGAGTATGGGAATATGAACTTCAAAAAAAATTTGCAATAATATATATTTGGCCGGTAAAATATTTTTGGGCGAAATTTAATCTAAATATCAACATAAAAAGATCACACGAGTATATGGGCACAAAGACTTATAGATAAAGGCTTATAGACCAAATTCTACAATTTTCAATAGGTAACATCCTTATGAAAATTAAAACATGTAAACCAAATTTCAACAAATTACTGAAAATCCCTAATATTAAACAATATCATTTAATCTGTTTTAGTTTAAGTTAATGGTTATTCTTTTGATTGTTAAACCCATTAAATAATCTTAAAAAGAAAATCTTTATAAAAAAAAACATATCTTTTTCATACTCCTATTCAAATGTATTTGTATTCCCCAGAAACGTGTTTTGTGTGTGACATTTGGTAAAAAAAATATATCTCAGAAAAAAAGGAGACTGTATAAAAACCATTAAGTAAATACATACAAATGCGTGTGATATAGAGAAAATGTTGCTCTATTATATTTATATATTTAATCTTAGCAAACGATTAAAATGGATATATCGCAGTGGTTCCTCTAAAGGGGGTTAACTCAAAATGTATAAATTTTCAGCAGAGACAAGAAACCGTTTTCTTTTTATATGTACTCTTATATCACAAAAGGCAAAGAAATTAATTTTTTTTTTTTTTTGAGAAAATACTAGAGAAAATTATGTAAGATTTTTACAGTGGGTAAAGTAAGAATTGAAAAATTTTGAGTTGACTCTCTTTAGAGGAACCAGTGCGATATGTATCATTACAGAAGATGAAGTGGATGTTTTGGATTTTTAAGGAAAAAAACTGTTTATTTTAATATTTTAAGCCCCGTATTGTTGTTTGTTTGATTTGTTTGATTTTTTTTTGTGGAAGAAATATTCTTACCCCAAAATTCATAAAAAATATTATTGATTAATAAAAGGTTTATTAAACAAATGATCACAGAAAATTTGTTTCATAGACCTGCAAAAAACCTAAAATATTTTTTATGAATATGGCGGTTAGTATATATATGATGATATTTATATCAAAGTATATTTTTCAAAAATTATTACAAAATTTAACAAACATTAAAGAGTATGTCGCTGTGCTGCATTAGTAAGATGGAAACTGGGATCCACTACTATCGATTGGTGGTGGACGATATACATCAATGTTTTAAAAACACTCGATTTAAGGTATCGATACATCGAATCAATCTGATGTTTTTTTACTCATAAAAATTAGAATGAACATAAATTTTTTTTTATTCGATGCACCGCAGCGACAAATTTAATATAAGAACTTTGTGGCATATGTTAAGTGTCATACGGCCATGTTCTGACCATCGCAGGTTTGAAATCGCGAAAGGCCGGATTTTTATTATGGTGTTCTGAAACTCGTGCGTTTACCTTGCGATCTGGCTTAGTTTTTTACAAATACTCTAGTTGCCTTAAGCCTACTTTTGCGATTAGAAATCGCCAAACTTAATGCTATTGCGATTTACAGAGCACCCGCTACGCGATTTCAAGTCAAAATCGCAAATGTTAAGCGTTCTGCAAGGACCAGAACATGCCCGATTATCAGTAACTATTTGTATACAACGTGCTTACCCATACAACATTTTGAGATCGCAACAAAAAAGGAATGACCCTTCTTTGATTTTTTGTCTGTCCACAGTTTATTTTAACAACCTTAAAAATCAACGTTGCCAGAACTATGACTTTGATATATTTTGGCAAGTTTTGGCAATATGGAAAAAAATCACGAATTGCACGAAATGCATTTAGATTTGAGCACCTATTTTCGCAAAAGGCTTCAATAATCTTAACGCGCTGCTCAATTGTGTACCTCTCCATTGTCGAATTTGCCAAATACTGAAACAAATAAATGTCAAATTTAGTTGGGCAAAAAAACTTGACGTTAAGGTGTGACACAATTAACATCGTGCATTATGGTCAAAAAAATTTATTCACCCCCATTTTGTAAGTCGTTGTCTCGACGTCGACATTAATTTGTATTTGTTGTCACATCAAGTCGACGACTACATCACTTCGGCGGTAATTTGGTATTTTATAAGAAAGTTGTGTCGACGTCGACAAGTTATCGAAAATCTGACAAAAATAAATCCCATCTTCAATTTTTTATTAAGCGATTAAGCGATTTCAAATTAATTTTAGAGTTTGTATGCAAAGTTTAGCCAGGTTCGTGATAAGAGCAATTTTTTACTGTATTATTTCTGATTATTTATAGATTTAACGATTATTAATAAATGTAAGACTTTGCTATCATTTTGCAATTTTTACCGAACTTTTGACATTCCATATAGTTTACGAGACTTTTAATTAATTTTAGGACTTGTTTGAAATATTAAACATTTTCGCGAATTTTCGCGTTTAATTTACTATTAAAACTTGTGCCCATAACTTCTTTTAAATTAGCACTTTTTCATTTTAACGGACTTAATAAATATTCTAACATCCTACTTAATATTTCTTTAACTTTCATTTGAGTCGTCGCAAAATTTCCTGTCGACTAAAACAGAGACAATTTACTCGACGTCGACTTAAAAGCGCCCTAGAAAATATCAAGTGACTGATAATAGTAATCGATTATTGTCAATAACGACTCAGAAAATATAATTACTGTCCCGATGCCGTCGACTCATGTCGACGTCGACTTTCATAATTGGGGTGATTATTTTTTATAATTGTAAGCGTAAAAAGATTCTGTTATTAAATTCCTGTTTTTTTGACCATATTCATATCCATTTTGTTAAAAGAAAATAATCGATGCATAGAAAACATCGATGTATATTTCGAAATATCAATGTAACATCAGATGCCCGTATGTCATCGTCCATACTTGCAATTTTGTTGAAGCCAGGGTATTTACAAAATCTTGAAAAGTTACTGAAAATGAACATCTATTGTAAGTCTCACAGTTATTCTCCTCGATTATGCACATATTTTCGATCATATCTTTTAGCTTTCAATATTATTTCACTATATGTAAGTACCCAGATATCTTGCCATGCTGTTAAAGGTGTTTTATTTGCCATTCACATATGGGTTAAAGGTGATTAATAAACTTATCATTTTAGAGCACTTCAAGCACCAAACTTTGTCTTTTAAATCCCGTTTGAAATATTTCTAGAGATAACATCTATAAAAAAATATATTTAATATTATAAAAACGCTCTTATAAGCGATTTGTATTTACATGTATGTAATGTTTCTTGACTTTTGTTACATTTTGTTTTGACATTCTTCATAAAAAGTTTAAGTTTGCAAATATTCGATTAGAAAAATACTTAAATTACGGGTACATATACAAAAAAACTAGGGATAATGTATATTAATTGCACATTATCAAAATAGCCAGTTTATTATACCCAAATAAAACCGGATATTCGAAAAATGGACATTTTAAAATAACCGACTTGGGCAAAGCTAAAATAACCGATTAAAACCGGTCGAATAATAACCGTTCGATCTCCCTAGTGTTGTTCAAAAGGATATGGCAACTCAATATATTTATAGAGTAATTACATTCTTCTTCACACCGCAGCTTGAAATCATATATAACTCATTTATATCTAATTTTATACAAAAATCAGTGTTTTTTACGATTTTAGGCGCTTATTTTTAAAGCAGCCTTTTATAAGGACTAAGTGAAATCATAGAACTAATTTACTTCTTCTTTCATGAAACAAAGACAATTAAGTGTTTTAAAATTATCTTTTATAATGGTACAAAGTTTGTTTCATTGAACTACTTTATTTTAAATGTCAAACTTGTTAACTTTCTTTTATAAAAATGATAAAATAGTTATTTTTTGTTCTTACAGGTGCTCAACTCTATTGTGCTTTACCTAAAAACACTAAATTTAGGTCGGAAAATATACAAAGGTGGTAATAACACGCCTTCGAAAAACCACTTACCAACCCACAGTGCACACGAACTCATACGCATATTTTTAGCTGGTGGTCTTGATGGCGGTATGTTTTCTTTATATATTTTTTTTTGTTGACGCTGTCGCTGTAGCTATTGCTTTTGTTGTTGTTGATAGTTTTCTTTTGGTTGTGCTGTTTTCGTTAGATTTTGTCATGTTTTTGAGGTTATGAGGTTTAATTTTTAATTAACAACTTGTACTTGTTAGTGAATTAAGAAGCAAAAATAGTTCAACGAGTACAAACAATACAAAAGCTGAGCACAGAACAGGTATGGCGAATTCAGTACTATTGTATTTTCCAGTACATTTTCAAACAAAAAAAAAAAACGTAGTACTCCACCAAAACGCCTTTTTGTAAATACGCACTTTTTAACAAGCGTTATCTATTTAATATCTATTTTGGAAAAAATTTACAAAAAGTTTGGGATTTTTTAGGGAATATTTTGAAAGTGTATTTAAGACTTAAATATATACCATGTCTTTCACTTTTAATTGGCACTTAAAAGGGATGACATTGAGATAGGGACCTTGAACGGTACTCTATGCATCAGGACCAAGTTAATATAATAGATCTGGGCGTAGTAAACAGGAGGACATTTCTTTCGACTATTTTTTTTAGGACTAGCACTTGGAACTAGGAAAATATGTTATTATGAAAAGGAAGATAGGGGAAGTAGTGCTTGAAAACATTCGACTTGAACTTATTCATGTTGAAAGTGAGAGGGAAGACTTCAGCAGAATGATTATTCCACATACGAACAGTCCTGACAAAAAACTAATTTTCCCTGTAAGGCGTTGTACGATGCAGCGGCCAATCGACCACAAAAGGAAGGACTCTTGAGGAAAAACGTGTTACGAACCAGCGTTCGGGTTTCGGGAACCAAATCCCTAATTTCGTCAGAACACATCCCATTGCAGTAAATAAAAAAGGCAAATACAAGTCACATTACGACGGGGTTCAAGGGAGTCAATAGAATTGGATACCCTACTGTCATCTATGAGTACCTTTGCCCGCTTCTGTATGCGGTCGAGCTGCACCAAAATAGACTTTGAAGCACCGGCTCACATATGAGAGTTGTATTCCATTCGCAGCCGGATATAGATGGTATAAAAAGTGAGGAGATCAGATGCAGTGAAGTATCTTTTGCACCGTTTTAAAAAACCGAGGCACTTGAATACTTCTTTTCGACACCTTGAATATATGTTTTGTCCATCGGACATCACATTGTATTTTTATGCTCAGAACATCAAGAGATTCTGATTCCTCAACAATTATACCACCCACATATACATATAAGGCACGTTAATCCGTCGAGATTTACTGTTACAAGACGGCCGGTACTGGTTCAGTGGACCGAATTAGTCGATCTAATAGACTAATTCGCATCTCTGCGGAACTGCAGAAATGCTGTAGAAAATAACTTTGATCAGAAGCAAAACATCATCGCTCATAAACACTAAATTGTCCACATTGTTCTACAATCAATGCATTAAATCAGTGCCAAAGGCCTCCCAAGACTATCCTGATAAAATTGCTATTTGGTGAAAAAACCAGAGGGGCAATTGACGGCATTCGACATCGATCGAAATTTCCATTTAAATTGTATTGTAATTTCATTCGATATCGAATGCCGTAATTTGCCCCCAGATCAACTCTAGTCTTAAGGAAAAATGGAGAATAAGAATATACTCTGAAGAATTAAGAGCGCAAAATACGTTTGTTCATGTTATGAAAATTGTTTAGAAAAAGAGCTGAGTCGATAACTTAATTAAAAAACTTAAATTGTTGTTGCTAGTATTTTTAATATTTTAAGGTTATAAGCACACAACATTTAAGTTCTTCTATTTTCTAAAAAGTACTCCTTTGGTAGGGATTCCGGAACATTTTCCAATTTTAATTTTCCATCCCTGAAAAAGACACACGCACATTTTGTTCATTATTTATAAAATGTTTTGTTGTTTCTTTTTCTCTTGGAAATTAAACATCTAAAACTCATAAAACGGACGCTTTTTATAAACAAATGCAAACAAACTGTGAAGTAAAAAAAACCAAACGCTTTATAACCTGATATTTTCTTAAAAATTACCAGAAAATAGGGCTACATCATTTTGTAAGCTGATTTGGAAACATGACTTACTACCTTTTCAAATTAAACTCGTTGGTAAAGCGTTTGAAGCTTATCAAATTGCAGAAATATATAAAAGCACCAACAAGTTTCAAATTTGTATTAAGGACCGTAAACTAAGTCCTCGGTGTCAATTTAAATATATACAAGAGAAATATGCGTGTAAATGCCTGTTGTTGTACTTTTCTTTAAACTTTTTTCACTTTAACTCCTTTATTTTTCATTCCATCAACACGAAAGAAATCCTGCGTGTTTCTGCGTGCAAAGGCGGTGAAGAAAACAATCGAGTATGAATGTGTATGTTTGTAGTGGTAGTAGTCAAGGTGAAATTATTTCCTTTGGTTAGGTAATGGCTTGTTGTTATTTTTTATTCGTTTTGTTGTTCTTTTTGAAATTAACAACAATTTATGTTTTTCAAGTAAAAGTGTCGTGTGTATCCAAACATTTTATAGGCCTATCAGTGTTTACGACATAAGATTTTTTTTGTTGCTATTTTTTTAGTTTTGAAAACTAAAATTTTCTTATTTCACTTCAAAGTAATTAAATTTGTGGTATGTCTTGGCAAACGACAATCTAGCTAAAAATTTAATTAATCCTAATTCTAGAAATTCATATACAAGAATTCCTAAAAAAATAGACAAAGTTAAGTAAACTGATATGAAACAAGTCAGAATGATATATTCGGTAGTGCTCAATCTTTCATACCCTCCATTTCCAATTAGACTTTTTGTTAGTGGTCCTTTTCTTAGATCTTTGCTAAATTATAAATCAATCTCTATTGTCCTTGTTAAGTAAAATGTTCGTAGCTGGCTCTCTTAACGCAAAGGACCTCAGTTTATTTGGTAGCCATGCCAGTTTGCATGGTTTTATTGATATACTTGAAAATTTCTACACCAACGGCAGAAGGTGTGCCATCAAGTCATATCGTCATGATGTCCTTAATAATATTTTTCAATTATTTAAAAAAATTATTGTTGTGTTTCAAGCAAAATAAAAATTAATTAGTATTGTGGTTATTTTATTAAACTGGTAATGGTTTTTTTTTATCAAAATTTCGATATTTTAATCAGGCGTAAGTTCATTGAATTTAATTTTCATTAAATTATTTTTATGAAGAAAGGAATTTTACAGCATGAAATTAAAATCTATTGATAATTTTTCATTCTTGACTAAGCTGGGAATTGAACCCAGGTTTTCACGGATCCGTCATCAATGGCGCTGAGTGTAAACCGGCAAACCCCTCTGAAGAGATTGTTTGGTTAGGATGACGTTTGACATTGGATTGATGTCACTTTTTGTCTCACTGATTCCATTTGTAATAACATTGATGCAACAGGATTTCCTCTTGAATTCTGTACGGGCTGACGGAATTAGACATTCCCCAATTGGATGGAAAACCGACAACTCTATCAAAACGATTTCTGTTTTCGTTCATACCATTTTAAGAGAAAAATACAAAGTGTTACTTTGTTACAACGACAAAAGAAGCCGATTTAAAATTTTTCCCACAGAATAAATTTAATTATGTAAATGCACACTAGGCAATATTTAGCTCAATTTTTTTTATTCCAAAGTAACAAGTATATTTTTTGTTAAATATATATATTTAGTTTTTCTAATTATATAATATATGTTATTCACGGTGATTAAATTTTTCTTAACTAAAACATGTTCACGCAATAGAGGGCTAAACTAATCACTCTTTATGCATTAGTTTTGTTTGAAATTAAACAAACATAATTATACGTTGTTTTAAATAAAAACAAAAATGTAAATGTTCATAAGTATAATGTTATGTATTAATTATACAAAATGTTACAAAAAAATTCCCCAGCGATATATTTGCTTAACAATTGTTTGAATACGAGAAAAATGATTAAACAAATATAAAGCAATCCCTTTTTTTAATTTTGCAAAAAATATAAGCCATATTAAGGGCAAAAAATTAAAAAACACTCAGAGAAATTTATCCAAACAACTGTTTGGATAAAATGTCCTCTAACTCGGAAACTTTTTAGCCGATCTTGTTGAAAATATGTGTCTAAACAACTATCCAATAGGACTACATTGATTAGAAGACATCGTTTTCAATGAAATCCCCCATATGTAAAAACTAATTTTCATTGTGAGAATACACACGCTAACTGAGTCCTTTCGCTGAAATCATGTTATCAAGTGGTGTATAGTGAAATATAATAGGACTGGCCCGACTTTATGTGAATAATAGTGGACATAAACCCAACTTTAATCGATCTAATTTCAGAAAATTTCGCACAGAGGATTTAATTGTAACGGCTATTGAAAATGATGAGAATCGATCCAAGCTTCTTTTGCGATAAAAGTATATGTGCCTATAAACCTTCTGGTTACGTTGGTATTTAGATTAAATTTGGACCAACAATATAATTTAACAACCTAAGTCATAAGCCAAATATTATAGAAATCGGTCTATATTGAACCATAGCTCTAATACAAATATCTCTCCCTGAAAAAGCTTTCAGTGTAGTATAACATTATAATATTGGCTCATTTTACTCCTGTAAGAAGCTCAAGTTCGCAACAAGATTTTTACAGTATAGTCGATCGGATGCGAGATGTTGTATTTTATTCCAGGGTAAATGTAGGCGGTATAGTCTTTTAAAGTTCAAAAAGTTTGGGACCATTTTGACTCCAAGTGCATTTAAGGTTTATTCTTCATGTTTGTACGATTTGTCTTCGTATGACTTAAGAGTATGTTTTTTGCTGTTTCATAAAAATCGGCACAAAAATATACAATCAGCCTTATTACGGTTGTCGTTGTCGTATACGACTGTGTCGTTTTGTGTAATAGATTAAAGTCAAACACAACCTGTGTTCTTTAATCTACTACAAAAAACGACACAGTCGTATACACAGAAAAAATTATTAATTTTCTCCAATCGCAAAATTTATACCAAATTCATAATATCAAGCAAACAATTTGTTGATTTTGCACCTACTACCTAAATGATTATATTGATTACTAAAAATTTTTAAATTTTAAAAATAATTTTTCAATAAATGATATTTTTAATTTTAATTAAAAAAGTGATCAAAAACTTTGCCATTTCAAATAATGTGTTAATTTATTTAAATAAATATTGACAATTCCCAACAACAATTCTACATGTTTAAATTATTTTATTTTAAACGAAAAAAGTCAATTAAGATTTTTTGTTATTTAATTAAAATTTTAATTGAAAATCTATTTCAAAACAACTAAAATGTTAATTAAATTAAAATTAAATTTTTAATTTTCTTTCAACTAAAAAAATAATTGATTCAATTCTCACATTGATTAAATTTAAATACTTTTTAAGCCATTTTTTTAATTGATAAAACTCTTATTTTCTGTGCAGAATAAAATAATAATTTATTTCAATTAAAAATTTTGTGATATTAAGTAAAAATTAAAATAATTAGCAACAGTAAGCAAATTAATAGAATTACTTTATCGTTAATTTACTTGATTAAACGTTTAGTTAACTTAATTTAACGTTTAATTTACTTGATTAAACGTTTAATTCATTTGATAACATTTTTAATTAAAGCTAATTTATTTTTGATTAATTTTGCTTTAATTGGTGAAACATTGGCTAGAATTTTTTTCTGTGAAGTTACTCAACCTAAACTTTCAAAAGGAGTATTTGCTCTTTAAAACTACTTTTTTTTTAACGAAATACGCTGATATTCCAGAAAACCTTGAATCTACATGTATACGAATATAAGTATTTAATTGTGCTGTATGAGAATAAAAGTTAAGAACTCCAAAAAGTTTTTACTCAATTTTTGTTGTTATGATTGTAAAATTTACATTATCAGCATTTTAAGCTACTGTTTTTTTAGTGAAACTTTTTCTTGTTTAAATAAAAAGGCTTTGTTTCTAATATGCTTAATTTTACAAATCGCTAAGGATTTAAGTTAAAAAAAAAAATTAACAATTTTATTTTGTTGCTGTTCGGCAAAACAAAACAAAAAAAAAATCCAAACAATAACGTATTTCTGCTGCCTTAAACACCAAACGCAGAAATGAATTTCGAGGCATTTACCAGGACTGTGGTTTTGTCTAACTAGTCACTGCCAAACTGACTAAAAGACTAGATGAGTACCAACCTGAACTGACTAAAAGAGAGTTTTATACACAACCAATCCTGGCCGAAAACAAATGCCATAGATTTTCTGTCGTGTTGTTTAGATAAAAAGCTTTTTAGATTATAAGAAAAAAAAAAAAACATCAACAGAAACAGAAAAACATATACATATACATGTTTACATATACATACATAAACGTTTCTACCGTAAATATAACCCCATTTTATATATTGCCATAATCCCCAGAGTTTATATTTTGTGTGCATATGTAACAAACATTTTATTGTACTGTTTTTGTGTTTCAAAATGAAATTGAAATTTTATTTAACTTTGTTACATTTTTATTCTTTCACTTTTCATATTCGAGTATAAACAAAGAATTATTGTGTCTCATTTATAAACACATGGCATGCCATCGTGTGATATTCAATACAACAGAAACAGAGACAGCCAGACCGACACTGCTGGAAAAGTATTAAGCGTACCATATGCAGCATTCACTTATATGTACATACATCTATATATTTTTGTAATGTGTAATATCTGTTTTTCTTTTTGGAAAATCTATTTCTCATTGAATGGCAATAAACCAAAATGTCAGTTTCGCATTCAGCTAAAACGGAATTTGTATACACTTCGTTTTAATTTTTTTTTTTTTTTTTTTTGACAGTAATGATCCGATTTGGGTGGTCCTTGTCTATGATTTTGATGATTTGCAATTTCTCTATGTATACTTTAATTTTGAGGAGTGTCGGAGATATACAAATGAAGTATGTTAAGATATTTCTTTAAACAAGAAAGATTTGAAATTTAGTCTAATACTTTGTTTTCATTATGAATTAAACATGTAAAAGCGTTTCCATTATGTATAGATTTTTCTGCTGGAATTATCGTATTGTGTACTTCTTTAGCAAAAGTAAAGTAGTTTCTTGCGAGTTTTAATTTTCTAATTTTAGTGTGATATATTAGGGTTGTTCAAACAGACGTGTAAATACTTAAACACGATACTTGAGGTCAAAGGCCCCTAAGGGCAAATTATTGGTCCTCTTGAGATAAAAACATTGATATATCACACTTTAAGATCGAACTGTGAATGCCTAAAATATAACGATAAATGTAAAAAGGCAAACCCTACGTTCGGCACATAAAAGATTAATATTTTAAAACGTCCTTGCAAAAATACTCTATATTAAAGGGTGTACGGGGAAACTTTTTTTGAGGTACGGTGTAGTGTACATGTTTTGTTTTGTTTTTTTTGTAAAAAATTTGTTGTTGACTTTTTTTCCGTTAAAAACACATATGGGCATTTCTATGAGAATGTCAACCACGAATCAAAAAATAAAAACCATTGAAACTTTTTTCAAATATTTATGTTAGAAAGTAAGCAAAAAACACTCATACTGAACTATGCAAAAAATTTTATAACTTATAAAAATGTCTAAAGAAAAAAAATAAGAGTTAAAACGAACTATTTCTTCAATCCATTTTTAGTAACTGCAATCAACAATTTTCACTTTTTTGCCGATTAGATACAGATACTGGTTAGATTGGAATTATACTTTAAAATTAATATAACAACAACAATGAACAAGATCCACGAGGAAAGACCAAATATATAGTTCGACTAGCGGTATATTCTTTGGTTTGTTTTGGATGCTATTCTAATGTCACGTATGAGGTGCAAAAACGTCACTTGTTTATGTCATTTGCATTTGATCAGTCGTAGGTGTTTCCAAAAAATATTGATCGAATTTTTTTTTAAATTGGTATAGTAAAAATTTTAAAAGCTTTTAAAGGTCGTCACGTACGATGCAACTTAATGTATCATCTTAATATGTTGGTATTAAGGTTAAATTTGGTCCAAGCTTCTACTATTGCAATTTAAATCATCTAACCAAATAATATTGAAATCGGTCCATATTTGACCATAGCACCCCTCCATATAAATTTCCTTCCTAAAATCGGTTAGAGCTAAACAAGTCTCATATAGATGAAGATATCTGAATAATATTCGGCACAAATAACTTTTATGTAATTATTAACCTAACCATTATTGGCCATAGGTCGAAAATATGGTACACTCTCAAAAAGTTGTTTTTAAAATATTCTGCTGTAGGGTATAAATTGGTCGGGCTTGACCGACTATACTTTATTACTTGTTTCTTTTAAGTTTTTGTATACATATATTTACCAAAAACAAACTTCATACCTTGTAAATACTATAAGAGAAAAATCTGTCGCGTACGGTATTACACGAACGATATTACATTTTGTTCTTTATTAAACCATCCTGAAAAAATTTTTTCTTTCCAATTACAGGTTATAAACGAAAAAAAAAGGAAATATACCTCCGATAAGTCGCAGATTTTCGCATTTTTTTACATTCATCCCAATATAACTTCCGTTTCATGTCACGTACGATATGCACCTAGTTTGCTAGATATTTTGGACAACAAGGTTCCGAGTATGATAATTATTTTTTTCATAATGATAAAAAAAAATTACCAGTTACTACAATTTTTGCAAAATTTTTTAAAGCTCTGAAGGCGTACAAATGTCACGTACGATGACCTAGAAATGCCCATATGTATTTGGTTTTTGTAAAAAAAATGTTGTTGTCTATTTCACCAAATTTAATGTCAAAACTCTCCAAAGTTTTTTTTAATTAGTTTTTGACAATAAAAACTATATTTTTTTAATTATTAAAATTTTTTTTTATAAATTTGTCCCAAAACGCCCAAATTCGCCAAAATTGGAGCCATGAAATATATTTTGTTTAATTTTTGTTTAAAATAAAGGATTAGTCAATCAAGAAATCGTTTTTTGTTTTACTTTTTCTATAAAAAAAAATTCATTCCTTTGAGAGGAAACACAATATTGATCTTTTATATTTATTTTATAAAACCGTTAATACTCGTACTGTCATTGAAAACGAATGAAGACAGTTAAGCTTTGTTATTCTTTTTAAGCGTGCTTAAAAGTTATAAAGAAATTTTAATGTGAGAGGTGCTGAAAATAATTAAAGAAGAAAATTAATCAAAGAAATAAATGTCTTTTGAAATGCGCAAAACAAAAAGAAAAACCAAAATTTCCGTGGGGGATTTATTATCTAATTGATACCACTGGCGCACCAAATGCAAAATATAAACATTACTCTTTAGCGGTTGAGGCTTATTAAAGTGTTTTCCGAGAGTGGACATGGGTCCTTAGGTAATTCAGGGAGCGATTTCGTAAAATTAAGTGTAGTTTATACACTACATAATTCTTACCACCAGTGGGGTGATGGGCATAAAAATGTGTTTTTGTAAAAATAAGATTTTTATGGTTAACTAAAAAAGTTGATTTTGTTAATTAATTTCGATTTCGAGTTCAAATTTCAATTATTCAGCTTAATTCATTTAATAAAAATATTAATATAATCTTACACATAAATCAATTACTAGTTTGCTCTATTCAATTACTATATCAATTATTATACCCTCCACCACCACTGTTGGGAATGAGGGTATACTAAGTTTGTCATTCCGTGTGAAACTTTTTTTTAAACATCTGAGACCCCATAAAGTATATATATTCTGGCTCCTTGAGTAATTCTAAGTCGATTTAGCCATGTCCGTCTGTCTGTCCGTCTGTTGAAAACACGCTCACTTTTGAAAAACGCAAAAGAAAAGAACAACCTTTGTCTCAAATTGCTTGTAGTTATCCTAAGCAGTTTGGGATTGAAATCCAGCAACATCGGTTCAGTAGGATCAGAACTATGAAACAAAATGTGGAACCACCACCCTGAAAAAATTAATAATTTTGATACAAAAACTAACATAAATGGTTTATTAATGCACGGAATGACATAAAATTTTGCTCGAATTTGGTTTGTACGACTGCTGGTAAATTTCTTGACGATCGGTCCATAATTTACCATAGGCCCCATATAAAACCCTCTCGAGGAAAACAGTTTAGTACGCCTAAAACCGTAATAAATGACGCTATTATACTAAAATTTGGTACGTCACAGTTTTATAGGACCAGAAATCACACTGTAAAATTTTTTGAAGATCGGTCCATAATTTACACTAGGCCCCATATAAACCCTACTTCCGGAAAACAGTTTGGTACGCCTAAAACCACAATAAATAACGCTAGCATACTTAAATTTGGTACGTCACAGTTTTATAGGACCAGCAATCGCACTGCCAAATTTCGTGAAGATCGGACTATAAGTTACTCTAGCCCCATATAAACCCTACTCCCGGAAAACAGTTTATTGCGCCTAAAACCAAACAAAGCCCACTTTGGGAATATAGTTAAATTCGCCTAAAGTCATCACATATATAGATATTGCGGTAACATTTCTTACTTAAATTCATATGGCCAGAAAAAATATCATGCAAATATGTGAAATTTTCTGTTAACGCTAAAATTAATTACACTGCTGTATTGAAATTTATTCTAATTTATTTTTTTGTAATACTAGAAGTCAGTCTTCAGAATTTTGGGATGATTGGGCCATAATTTACAATAGGACCGATACAAATTACCCTCCTAAAAATTATTTTAGTTCGGATAAAACTTTTACGAATCATGATATTTTACTCAAGCATGTTCAAAGTCCTAACAAGAAACGCATAAAATTTTCTTATTGTCGGTCAATAATTTAATTCATGTCTAAACCGCAACTAATTTTAATGCTGGCGCTCGTTTTTGTGAAGCTTAGTTAATAATATATATGTATTTATCATATAGAGCTCACTCCTGTCGGTGGAGGGTATCAAAGATTCGGCACAGCCGAATATAGCACTCTAATTTGTTTTTTTATTAAGTTTGAAAGAACTGACCGAATTGAGTGACATATAGATTTTATGTTAATTATTTGTTAATTGAATCAATTAACACATTGTTGAAAATCGTACGATGTTCTTTTAATCTTATTTTTGATGAAATTAATCATTAAATAAGAAAAAAAATCACAATTCTAAAATTTTACAAATTTAAGTAGTTAATACATATTTGTAATATTAAATCAATTATAAAACTTTTGTTTGTAAGCCTCGTTTAAAGTTTTTTTTTAAATATTTATAAAAAGGATTTATTTTTTGACTTTCAAAAATCCCGGGGTCCCGAAATATCCAATGATTTTTCGGGATCCCGGTATTTGTGAAAACCAGTCCCGATTGGCATTGCTAATATATATATATATATATATAATATATATAGAAGGAAAATTTCGTGTTTTAGTGTTTTAATCCTGTTAGCGTACAAATTTTCAACTTGGGTAATTATGTCATTCTTTCTAATAAATTTGTTTTTTACTTTACTAAGAAGATAAGTCTTTTACGTTAAAGGCAAAAGTTTTTTTTAATTAAAATTATTAAAATTTAATAATTTACGGTTTTGTGTTGGAATGTATTCGCAAAATATATTCGAAATATTCGCTTGATTTGGCGAATACGAATAAGAATGTAATGAATAGGCGAATATTCGGAGATACGAAAATGCACACAAGTATTCGTAATATCAATACATGAGTTTACCAACCTTTAATATTTATAGGTACTCGTTCGCTCCTCGAAGTGGGAGGTTTTTGGACAACTCTAATGTACATACGAGTACATGCATACCTACATATGTACGAATGAATGTATGTTGTGTGGTATTGTCTAAAAACATTTTTCAAATGGTATTTTTTTCTTCTAAAATTTATGACAATTGTGTACGGAGATATTTCATGTAAAAGGTATTTTTCATTTTAGAATTTGTTTATTGTATTTCATTTCGCCCATTTAAATGTACGAACATGCAACGTATTTTGATCCCCAGGCGCTTATGGCGGTGTAACTTTTTTTGTTTCATGTTCCAAGAGAACAGAGCAAAAATATAAAAAATGGACGAAAAATGTTTTATTTTTAATATTTATTATGGTTGAAAAGAGTGTAAATGAATTTTTATCTTAGCGTTCTAAAACCATTTTTAAACATATGAAAGTAATGGGAGTATTGGACGCTAGAGATTATGAATAATAAACGGAGAGAAATCTCAATATACAAATGAGAAATTGCAATAGAACTTTTTGTAGTTAATAAATTAAAAAAGTCATGTTACGGAAAACGAATTGAAATCGAACAACGTCGCTATTTTAACAGTTCATTAAAAAACTCCCTCATATAAACTTTATGTTTGGAAGAACTACGTTAAAGTTTAAAAGAAAATGTTATCTAAAAATCTCCATCAATAGCTAGACAACTTAATTTTATTTTCTGCAAATTTTGGGCAAAAATTTTTAAATTGCACAGGGTAAGTTCCAAAATTTCAGTTTCTAAGCAACTTCAAAAGACATTGCCTTCTAAAATGTGTAGAATTCTACAATATTAGGGTAATTCACATCACACGTAGTACCCTTGCGAAAAGCAATAGTGCAAAAATATAACAACAACTACATATACATACAATTATTTTGTATACAACTAATTGTCTATGTGGTTGTTTTAAAGTTTTTGCACTTTTGCTTTTTTGCAAAGGTGCAACTTGTGACGTGAATTACTTTATTATCTGCCCAAAAAAAAAAACACCAAAAAATTTACACACCAACCGTGTGACGCTGAAAACGAAGCTAATCTACTTTTATTTTACTTAGAGAGAGAGAGAGAGAAAGAAAGAAATATGCAAAGAAGCATGTGCTTTCAAAGTATTGACCCACTAAAGCTGGAGGTCCACACTACGCGTTACACGCCTTCTCAGCTGTCAAAAAAGTAGAATCTGTGTAAGTATATGTATCAAGTTACATGCACAAAAGCGTAGGATGCATTGAGGCGTTGAATGCAAAAAGTAGGGTTACTTTCTACTTTTGCAAGCGTCACAAGCAGCATTTGAACAAATCAGCTGATGTTGACAAATTAAATCTTATTTTTACTTGTAGTAATACCGCATAAAAAGCGTTGCATGTAACTTGAAACGTAGAACGCAAGTAAGGTATAAAAATCATGCAATGCGTGGAGGCGAAAAAGCTTAACTCTGAATTTACACGTTTCATCTTTTGAAGCTCATCTCTTTTCTTTTAAGGAGAGAGGGGAAAGAAGAAAAGGGTTGGTATATGCATAACGATGGCCAAGGTGAATTCATGTACACGGTGGTGCCCGATACTACAACAAATAACAACACCAAAAACACAACAATGTATTTTTTGTTACTTTCGTTGATCGATATATCAAAAACACAAGCAACTTTTGACATTTCTCTCTCTAAGTAAGAAAAAAAGTAGCACAGCTGTGCTTTCAACGCTACCTGAAAAATGAATTTGCCTTGACGATGGCTGCATGTAAATTTTTTCCTTCTTTTTTCTCTTTGATTCGCTGTAAATATTGTTGTTGTTTTGAACCGAAAAAAGTTGAAACCGATTGCTGTGTGTGATCATACTGGCATCTTGGAAAAGATGTTGAGCATCAAAAGATGCTACGTGTTAATTCAGACTAAAGCAACAATAAAAATACAATGTAGTTTTTTTGTTGTACTTTTTGTAGTATTGCCACCACCGCTTACTTCAATTCACCTTGCTACACACCGTCCAGACTATCAATTGTTATGTGTAAACAAAACCAAAACATTTGCTGAATATATTACACATGATCCTTGATTTGGGAAAAAGTTAAACCACGGCAACCCGTATAAAAAGCAGCAATAACAATCAAGATGACGTATATTTATATGGAAATACGACGGCGTTGTTGCAAACAAATGTTTGAATAACGCTGTTTGAACAAAACAAAACGACATATTAAATTGTTCGTAGTTTGAACATAGCGATGACTAGTCTGGCCGGTGCGTCGTTTATCTTAATAAAACAGTATTGTGATGTTTTGAAACTCAGTTGTGTGTTATTTTTTTAAATATATGAAATATTAAATTTTCTGTAATTATAAAATTTTTTACTGTGTATTTAAGAACATTTACCTAAAATTCCATTTGTTATCATTAGAAAAAAAATGATTTATATTTAGTATTAGAATCTCAAATGAAATAAATATTAAACAAAATCCACTCCATCTCTAACAAATAAAATGATTTACGGCCAATTTTACCAAGTTCAGTTTAAACTTACTTTTACTTTAACTTCCAGTTAACAGTATGTTCTTGACAGTTGTAACTGGCAGTTAATTATAACTGAACTTGGTGAAATTGGCTGCAATCTATAAAAATAGAAATATTTCCATTTTTAAAGATTAAGTAAAAAATATTCAAAACATTTTTAATGGTTAATATAAAATACCAACTGCACTAAAATGCCTGATCGTGGATTTATTCGATCAAAACTACCGCACCGTGAATATTTTCCCTTTGGTGTAAAGAATTTCCAAAAAAAAAAAAAAAACGTTACTCATATGTAGATGTTGCTTAAAGTTGCAGTCGACTTCAATGGTTGGTTACTTCAAAAACGCAAACGTGTTAAAGTGTGTTAAACTAAAAACAGAAAATTTGTCAAAATCAATATTATAATTTATAAAATCTATGGACACAAAAACTATAGTCCGTAAAAATCTTGTATTGGCGATTTGTAAATATATGGACCTTTTCTTACTATTTTCAATACTCTCATAGAAAAATGCATCTTCATATTGATGATGCCCTAACATCAGAATTGTGACATTAATGTTATTACAAATGGCATCAATGAGGCAAAAAGTGACATCAACCCAATGACGAACGCCATCATAAAATTTTATCATTTTTTATGCGTCACCTACGCTATGACTTCAGTGACATCAATTCGATGCCACATTTTGTGTAGACTGGTAGAAAAGGCGTCATAACACTGATGTATTTCGACATCAGTACAGTCAAACTGTCATCAGTGCGATGACATAATATATAAAGCCATCATTTCCATGAAAAACTGTCATCAGTGCGATAACATAATATATCATTACATAATATATTATTAACATTATTTTCATGTTTGTGAACTAAAATAAGAAGCAAAAATTCCCATATTCTATTTTATTTTATTTATTTATTTAAATACATCAAATTTTTCAAGTAGAATTATTACGAAAACCATATCGGACATGCTGCTGGTGTCTTATAATAAAGAGTTATTCTCTTAACAAAGGGAATACAACAAAAGTGCAACAAACATGTATAACGGGTAAGTTAATAATGATTCTCTCAATTTGACTAAAGGTCAATTACAATGGCTCAATTTGATGACAGTTTGTCATCGCACTGATGACATGCTTTATAAAACTGACTCCGATTTGTCATTTCTGTGACGCCAATGTGTCATCCCATTGATGACACAATTTAAATTTTTGACCCTGATGACAATTTGGCCAAGTTATATTAAGGCTGAGATCACAGTGATGTGAAGTATCATGGGGTCAAAAACTAAAACACTTTTCATAGTACTGATGTCAAAATACATCAGCATTATGACGCCTTTTCTGTCAATGTAGGGGTGGTCCTTGCCACAATAAGAACTAATGTTCCAAAAATTGATTGCTAGCTAGCCGACTGGCCGGTCATCGTTAGATAGATTTAAAAATTATCCTGATTCGCTTGGTATACCAAAAGGTGGATCAAGGATCAATATTTTAAAGTTTTACTTATATTAGCATAAACGCATAATACGCTTTCTACCATTGTGGTTTCGAAAAAATAAGTCAATCAAAAAGTCTTCTTTTTTAAGGCATGAATCTTCAAAACTTCAATATGTAGTGCCAGTTTATATTTCCCATTAAGTGTAAAATAAACTGGTTATTGCATCTAAAAAGGAGAGTAATTTTTTTTTTGGTAATAAATATTTCACTAAAGGGCATAATAAACCACACAAATTGCTTGGCAAACATGCAGTTTAATTTTGATTCTGTTTTCCAATAGACAACACAATCATATTTTGTACAAACATTAATTTTTCATTTTTGTTTTGTTTTCAATGAATGTAGACGACGATTGTGCTGCGGCAATTTTGCTCGCTATTTGTTTAAAACGAAGAAAAAATATAAAAGAAAAGAATGGATTTAGAGCAAAGAGTGCTGTAAACAACGACCTATTTTAAAGGAAATTATTCTGCAAAAACAAATTGTAATTTACGGCTGAAAATCATTTATTTTTTTCTTCTTCTACGTCTTTACTCTGCAAAGTTTTCGCTGAAATGATAACTATTAGCACTAAACAGCACAAAAAGTTTGACAAATATCCAACATGTCTGCCAAATATTAAAAATTTTTAATATTTCTGCAAACATTGCTTCAGATGTTTGTCCAAACAGCAAACACCCTAATTAACAACACAAAATATTTGTACAAACGTAAAATTTTGACATGTTTGCCAAGCTATTTGTGAGGTTTATTATGCCCTTAAAGAACTTAAAAACTTCGTTTAGTAAATTCTAAAAATGTTTTAAATTCTATCAAAACATTTTTTATTTATTTTCAAAAATATGAAGTCATAAAAATAAGTAACTTATTTTTATGTATCTTTTTCTGTTTAAATTTGTATACAAAATAAAATATTTGAGAGACCTAAAAACATAAACAAAATTTTAAACATTATTAAACTTTTTAATCACTTTCTGTAGAAAATAAAAACCGAGAAAAGTTAACTTTTTATCTCTTGAAATTCTTTACAATTTATTAAACTTCATAATTTTTTGGATTTTACACTTTCCAGTGAAAAGTTTTAACCAACTTTTTCTCTACACAAAATAATTTAACACCCCTTTTTAAATCATATTTTACGTCCGCATTACAACCGCAATTATGCTTGAGTAAATAATTTATACATAAATAAATAAAAACCCTCTCGCTAATAAAATTATTTCAGTGAAGCCACAAGCGAGTATAAGATAGCAATTCTTCAAAACGCTTTCATATAAAAGTTGTATTAAAAGCAAATACTTAAAGCTAAATAGCAAAAAAAAAAAACAAACATCAAGAAAAAATTTATAATTAAATACACAGAAAAAATTTCAAATTGTCTCTAATCACCAAGCAAACAATTTGTTGATTGTGCACCTATTACCAAAATGATTATACTGATTACTGAAAATTGTAAAATCGTGAATATTTTTTTTTTTCAATAAATGATTTTTTTAATTTTAATTAAAAAAGTGATCAAAAAACTTTGCCATTTCAAACAATGTGTTCATTTATTTAATTAAATATTGACAATTCCAAACAACAATTCTACAATTTTAAATTACTTTATTTTAAACGAAAAAATCCATTATTCGGGGCTGTTCTGGAAATCGAAAACGCAAAACGCAAGAATTTTGAAGTTCTTTTTAATGCACTCTTAATCCAATTTTTTATAATTTTTTTTATAGAATTCTGTTTATTAAAGAAATATTTGTATTGTATTTTATTTGTTTTTCTTTTGCTACAAAAATCTAATGAAAAAAACGACTTTTAAATTCTTGCGTTTTGCGTTTTCGATTTCCAGAACACCCCTGAATATTTTTTGATATTTAATTAATATTTTAATTAAAAATTTATTTCAAAGCAATATTAATTTTTATTTAACTAATATTAAGGCCCTCATCATGTAAAACGCAGCGCAACGCCAAAGAATAACATTGAAAGCACAAACAATGTCATTAATATTTTGTAATTTTGTTGTTGCTTTCAACAGAAATTCATCTACCGTTCAACGACACAAGCAATGGAGCGTTTGAAATTTTAAAACGTAATGTGAATTTCTGTAGGAAGCAACAACAAAATTACAAAATATTTATGACATTGTTGGAGCTTTCAATGTTATTCTTTGGCGTTGCGTTGATTAGGGCCTAAAATATTAATTAAATATTTATAATTTTCTTTCAACTAAATAAATAATTGATTCAATTATCATATTAATTAAATTTAAATACTTTTTAAACTATTTTTTTTTAATTGATAAAGATCTTTTTTCTGTGTAAGAACTCAAGACTCTACATCTGATTATTAAATGTGTGCTTGACTAAACATCTCACTGTCTTGCTTCGTCTTTGGCGAGAAAGCGACTGGCCGAAGTGAGAATCGCTACTTTTGACGGGTTGTAGGATATCTATGGCATTGAACTTCGTTGGAAGTAGGGGTTGGAGTCATGGTGGGAGTTCTGTTAAGAAGAATTCGAAGGTATTTCAATGGATAATTTATTCTAAGCCTATCAGATGAGTACTGCCTTTCATTTCTACCTGCTTGCGAAAAGTTTTATCGCAATTCTAGAATGTTGTTACTTACCAGTCTGGGTTCACACTATGAAAGTTTTCTTTCTGAGATAGCTTTTCTATAAAAGATCTCTCGCAAATGGACCAGCATAAGTCTGGATTAAAATTATGAAAGTTTTCTTTAAGAAAGTCTGAGATTATTGTTCAGAAAGGAAGAGAGCAGGCTTTTGCTCTCTCCCCTCTCACCCATAAACTCATACTTTCTGAAAGAAAACTCAGACTTATGCTTTTCCATTTGCGAGGGATCTTTTATAGAAAAGCTATTTATACTTGGCCTTACAAATACCAGTACAAATCAGCACCAGTTTTGCTTTATAAGATGGTGCAATAATTTATAAAATTTAGATACCTGTTAAGGGCTTTGCTGGACTCAAGCCTTTAAAAAAATCTCTGGAAAAGTTTTCGAAGCTAAAACTAAGATGTTTAAAATTACAAGGTTTTTCTAATTTTGAGTTTTTTAAATTACAAAAAATAATTAAATTCTATCGTTAGCGTTTGAAATTGTTGAACAGGCAGTAAGTTTTTTTTTTTGTTAAATATTTTACTAGAAACTTTCTATTCCAATAAAATAAAACAAAATGAGCTATAGGGTGTTTCTTTAGCTGCATGAGAACTTCAACTGAAATACAAGACAGAAAAATTGTTTGAATGAAGTTTTTTTTATTATAATAAGGAAAATAATTTAATTGGATTTTTTATATAGTTTCTGGTATATGTTCGCGCGCCTACGAGTTACATGATCCGTTCGATTAGACCAAGTTTGTACCACTTTTTCCAAAAATCTGGCTGTAATTGGCTGCCAATGCCACAAGAGTTTGTCGGCATAGGCCAATGAATTAGCCTACCACCAAAAAAAAAATTATCAAGAGGCTTGAAATCGCACGAACGAGGGGCCAGCTATGGTTTGTTTAACGTGGCTACCTGGCTTTCGGTCTCATCTCACAGTGTGTCCAAACTACCTGGTGAGTTCACATTAAGCACTTACCAAATGCCCCTGTGTCTGTGACAATTAATTTGCATACTCAGGTGGCAATTTTTAGTGTATAAAATCGACAAAGTATATACACTAGTCCCGTGCTTGAGGGCTGGATCTATCTTACCTCCGCGACCTTTACGGCTTCTATCGAATAGCAACAGCACCCAGGCACCCCTCAGAGCCGAAACTTTTCCCGAAGGTGAAAATTCAGACTTTGAGGTGAAGTAGTACCTACCGGCGACCTTTAGCCATCTAGATAAATCTAGATGTTACCAGCAAGTACCTCGTGGAGGTAGGTCATAGGCGCTTGCTGCCGAGTTGAAGGTATACCCGAAGTTTTCCTCCTGAACTCGACAACTTACCTGACGAACGCGGGGGCCAGTGATCAGGACCACTTCTGGAACCAAAGTCACCAAACTGGTTTTGCAATAAATCGATTGCCAAGCGCGCTTTATCGCAAAATGTACCGTTTTGTTGGAACCAAATGTCGTTGATATTTATCTGATTAATTTTTGGAAACAAAAATTCAGTCAGCATGGCCCGATAGCTGTCACCGTAATGACAGCTCTATGTTCATTTAGAAAGAGCGTGTTAACTGCACTAAACAGTCAATTTAAGTGGATGCAATGGTGATTTGTTAACGGATGTAACCATTTAATCAAAAATGAGCTGGGTAAAATTGACGAAGTGCTTTACGAAATTCGCTAAATTTTTTTTTTTTTAAAGTAAATTTCCACAATTTGGAAGCATCATTCTAGCGTTTAGCGATTCATGATGACTTGCCAATCTTTTTGGAACAGAAATTTCAACACAGTATGATATTCTCAGCTGTCTAGCCATAGTTATCGATATCGAAAATTCTCATGCAGCTAAAAAAAACCACCCGAAAAACACTTTTGCAATTATCTATTCCTTGTTAATACGCCAGAGACGATGTAGTATGTCTAGTTTTTCGACAATATTCAAAGTTTGTTTATTCATCTGTTGCCCCTACTACTATTATTTTTGATGATTTATGATAATTAACTTAATTTGGTTAAACTTTTTGTTTGGTCAGAAAGCAAAAAAAAAACAAAGAAGGATACGGAAACGGATAAGGTACGAGATAAATGAGCTTAAATACTTAAATACTCATAGAAAACACATCTACCGCAGTAAAATTCTATTTGCCCTAAAATATTTTATGGGCTGTGGATTTTAATAAGTTAAAGCAAATTCCTTGTTTTTTATTTAAGTTTTGGTCAGTTGCGGTGGTTTTATTGTTGTTGTTGTATTTTATATTTTGCGTACCTTTTCATCAGTCTAGGGGGACTTTATAATTACTAATTGTAGATGGGTCTTTGATTAGTTTTCTAAAAGATAAAAAAAAATAAGGAAAACAGGAGTAGCCCCTTGAAGCGTTTTTTTATTCAAAATTTATTGGGAGTTTGTCTAACAGTTGTTTTTGTTTTAACTGAATATTTGTTAAGTATTTAGCTCTTCACTATATAAAAAGTTTATGGAATTATAGACTTAACTATAAAAAAAAACCATATTTAACTATAAATAGCACATCGTAAATTGTTTTACAAAAAATAAATAAAATATTAATAAACCAAAACTGCCTGTTGTTCAAATAAAAAAATTCTCATTTGGAAATTTACACTAAGACAACAATAAAAAAAAATAAAAATTTGTATTTGTTTTCAATAGGTGCGTTTATTTACAGAAAATTATTGCTTATTTATAGTAATTGTTACATGTAAGCAGGGGTGCCAGATTATTTTGATAAATAATCGGCATATTTTCAAAAACAAAAAATCGGTATTATAGGCACTTTAATTTAAAAAAAATCAGCAAATTAATAATATCCATTTTAAGAATAATAAAGTATATTTTCATTAGCACAAAAAATAACAAAACAGAATAATTCAGCATTAACTTACATATAAACCATATAAAAACATAAATAATAATAAAAAAGAATATTTTTATAAATAAATCGTAGTTAATTTAAGAAAATGTTTTACATTAAAATTGTTTTATAGTTATAAAATTGTTTTATAGTTGAAAATTTTTTTTCAACATTTTATTTTAACAAACAGTTTATAGATACATATTTGAGTTTAATAGTTTAATTAAATCCATTTTAATATCAACATCAAAACAGTATGCATTATAAAATTTTAAGTAATCTGTAGAAAAAAGAATTCCTGGAAAGGATTTATTTTGCAGGGAACATCGAAATTTGGTTTTATTGACTTGGCTAAAAATTATTTTCATATTTGCGGAAGAATGCGGATGGACCATAATTTGTTCTAAAAACTTTTAGAGCATTGGAAATACATCTGTAGAATACCCCCCCCCCCCCCCCCACGTTTTGAGTCTGAAATTTTTTGCCAAGAAGTTTGCAAATCTACTTCGAAGTTCCTTCTAAATCTTCATAAAAATGTTAAAATGTTAACTCTCTAAATTCAGAGTCTAAAATTGTTTTTTTTTTTTCAGAAATAAAGCTGGGGAACTCTTTAAGAATTTCCATAAAATAAATATTTTCCTTTTCCGTAATTTTATTAGGGTATTCATATTTAAAGATTTATAAGATTTTTGTTCAAAATAAGAATGTTTTAATATTTGATTTGCAAGTTCTATAAAAAAATTAATACAGTTATTAACAACTTTGTTAATGCCGCTTTTGTTGAGTTTTGATTTTGATAGTAACTCATTAGCCATTACCATGCACCAAAAATTTTTCATTTTTTATTTCGTCCAAAAAAAGTTGGAAAATCTTTAATCATATAAACAACCAGTGCCCATGTTCTGTTGCTTTGGTGAGAAGTTCTCGCATCGAAAAGATATGAAACAAACTATTCCAAATGTAAGAAAGAAAAATTGACGGTTTATTGTTGTGTCTTTGTTGAATCTTTGATATTGTTACAAGTAAGACCGGAGTGTTTTAAAATTCTTATTCACTTTATGGTCTTACTTGTATAAAATTTTTAGCTTTTCTAAAGTATTTGGAAAAAGTTTCCTGACGAGCTGGCCTAAGCAACCAGCGAAATGCGCATAGAAACTTTAGCTTTCCCACAACAATAAATTTCAGTGTTTTCATTCAAAAATTGGGATTATTAGCACATCATTAATAAATGAATTTATTAATAAATACTCCATCGTTTCTCGAAAAGTGAGAAAAAAGTGTGTCTAAAACTCATGTCGAAAACCATCCAAAGAGATTACGTCGTTACGTTATAAATGTCAAAATATTTCACTCGAAGCCGATATAAAATTGCAGATGTCGAGAACGGCAATCAAAGAAATCGTTGACGACGACCAAATTTGACTAAAATTGAAAAATTTACAACGACTGCGGCGAAAATATAACCGTCAACTAGACCAAAAAATGTAAAGTGTGACTTTAATGTTTGTTGATTACAAAATTGCTTTGAAAACATTCGTAAATTTTTCAAAAATGTTAAAAGCAAATTAATTAAACAATGCAAAAATCTGCCAAGAACAAAATACTTATCTCTTCTGTGTTAATATTCATTGCATTTTGCATTTTAAATTTATTTTTTTGTCTTAAAACTTTTTCTCATCCCGTTTTTATGCGTGAGTTTATTTGACAGTTCAAAGCGGGAACTTTCTCACAAAAATTTTAAAGACACACTTTTTCAGTACGTGACAGTTATTAATCGCCAAAAATGTTACAGACGCAGTTAAGTGAGATAAACAGTTATTTGTTTCAATTTATGGCATTTTTGTTTCATTTCTCACATTTCAATCGAAAAGTTTCTCGCCGCGGGAGTTACAGAACACGGGCACAGGTTAACGTAGACTAAAAACGACTCAATTTCTAATCATCTTAATTCAGTTTTAAAAAAATTGGGCGAATCTGTCTCAAATTATAAACAAATCCTTTTGCGCACCCTCTTCAAAACTCAATTTTTGATGAAGCCAGAATATTTAACTTTTTTAATTTTTTAAAATTTACTTTCATATTCCGTCGTAATAAAAATCTTTATAAGAAATAACTTTTTAATACAAAATTATTTTGTAAAGAAAAAACACGCTTATACTACATTTACACCTAGACAAAATCTAGTACTTAAGAGATTTTGAGCAAAATCTTGTTCATTTCTACTAGATTTCCCATACAAAACAAAATCTAGTTCTTTTTTTTTTTTTTTTTTTTTTGGCTTTACTTAAATACTAAAGTTTTTGGCTGACTATTAAAGTCATATTGCCAGGGTATCCCACGAATTTTTGGAGCTTCAACCACAAGACCTCGTTCGACCTAAACCATCGTATGGGAAGGTGAGAGCTCCCAGAATCCACTCCAGAGTATTATTGGTCTCCACCAGTAAACGTCTGAGTTTTTTATGGTTCTCCACCAGTCACTTTGAGTTATTATTGGTTCTCCACCAGAAAACAAGTTAAAAATTTGAGGTTACAAACGATTGCACAAAGTTAATGCCGACAACCGCAAAAACTGTAACTCGGTACAGTTATACTACGCCACGCCATTAACCAATGCGAGGTGACAACGCAAAACGCACGAAAAGCAGACAAACAAGAACGACCTGATTGCCCTTAAGAAATAATGACAACGAGCGCGAGCTGCTTCTCCACTCAGAGCAGTTTTACGAGTAAAATCTAGTTCGTCACTAGATTTTGGCAAAATCTCACGAAATCTTGCAATACTCAACGAAACAACTATGAAATTCATACTAATGTACTAAAAAATACAGCTCTGAACAAGAAAAATCTGACAGTTTGGCAAAAAAAAAAAAAAAAAAAAAAAAAAGAGCGGGGAAAATACATTTGCGGTTTATTAAATAATAATTAACAAAAATAAACATTTGTGAAAATGGATAGGCCAATAATAAAAAAGCGGTATGAAAATTATATTAATATAAACTGTGTAGCATTACAAAGGCCTTAATTTACAGAAAACGTACCTACAAAAAGGAAAAGCAGTGCAATTCCAATGAAAAGGCGCTTTTAATATTTTTAATATCGTTTTTTAAGTTTTTATTTGTTTTGCAATAAAATTGTTACATTTAAAAATTTGCAATTTTGTCTCTTATTTCACCTTTTGGCTTGTAGTCGTTAGTAAACTCCTCGCCATTTGGCTGCTTTTTTCCGTATCAAACGTCTTCTCCCAGGTATCATTTATTGCGGGTTGTATATTTGCAGCAGTTTGTGAAACCTTATATTTAACAAATGCTGGTGTTTTTAACGCAACAATCTTAATTCCTTTTCTATTTTTTTTAATATAATAAAATTAGTTTTTGGCTTTCCATATTTGCTAATAAAAGTTTACAATACAATTTCTTTCCTTTTTCAATCAGCTGTTTTTATTACGAAAATGAAATCCGGCAATATGTCAAAAAGCACTGGTGTAAACGCCAAAAAATTTCTTTAAGATTTTAACTAAAATCTACTAGATTTTGTATAGGTGTAAATGTAGTATTACTTGAATATTTTTGTGAAATCTTATAATTTTCTTATATCCTTTACCCGGGGTTTACACATGCAAGTGCAAGTTCGAAAAACTCAGTACACTCACGCATTTTTACTAACACCATCACATTTTTCGTACTTGTAGCCCAACTTGCAAGAGAATTTGCTTGCAATAAATTGTTGACCCTTTCAGCAAGTAAAATGACAAATAAAGAAATAATGTTACCGTGGATGACTTTTGCATCAATTTACTTGTTCTCGGTAAAATAAAAATTATGTTTATAGCTGATTTTCGGTTTATTTATAAAAACAAAAAACAAATCAAACACTCTACTATACAGCAGCAAATCTTCATGGTGTTTTCGAACATAAATTGCAAGCATTTAAAAAAAAAAATTTATCAAAATATTTTCTTAGAAATTTTATGATATCGATAACTACGGCAATACTGGATTCACATATTTTAGAAATAAACATAATTTTTTCATCAAGATGGACAAAAAATACAAGAAAGAAGAAATCATTAAATTAACTTCGTGACAACGTTACCTTTTTTCATAACAAGTTTTCGCTTTCAGAACATTTAAAAAATTAACTTTCAACTGACTGTGTAAAAACTCAAGCCACAATTTCATTGATAATACATATACACTACTTGCAAGTAACTACTTGCATGTGTAAAGACAGGGTTATTAACTGTAATGTGTATTACTCATGACCACATTAGGGCTTCTATTTTTTTATTTGAGTTCAAAAATAAAATTATTGGCCAGTGAACCACAAAAATATGTAGCCTTCTCCCAAGTCATCAATCGACCTAAGCCTTAGCATATAAAACTGGAATTTTCAAAATTCTTGTTTTTGTTTTAATTATCGATGCGAACGATAGCGTTCGAAATTGATAAATAGGCTGTAAAATATGGAGTTAAGCACTTTTTCCATATTGCCGCAGATATACAGGGGTGTCGCAGATACAAAATTCGTACAAAAGTGAAAATTTAAATAAAATAAAACGCTAGAAATTCGTAATTGTTTTTAATTTTTTCTTACTTTTATATTACTTTGTACGCAATGAGTACAAAAATAAGGGTTTTTTTTGGATTATCGATTTTGGTTTTTTTTTGGCGGTTAATGGGTTAATAAACTTTATAAAGAATTTTAAAACTTTATTTAAAAACAAAGCATATTTCAATTAACTATTTGGAAATAATATGTATAATTAGAGTGTCAACTGAAATGAAATATCAATTAAGCAAACAAATTTAATAAAGTAACATAACAAGTGGTGAATAATTATTGAAATGCACTGTTGTTGTGGGTGGGGTTAGGCCGGAAGCACAATGGCAGCGTTACGTTAAACTACATATTTACCTACCAACTGTTTTCAGAACATCAAAAGAAATGTTTTTTTTTTAATGTTTTACAAAATTCTATATTGTTTACTTAGTGGAGTTCATAACAGGCATTTATAATTTAAGACAATTTTTATTTTTATTTCTTTTTTTAAAAATTTTTGTTTTTTAATGAGAATTTTATAAAAATTTCTGTTATTTCTCTATTGTGTTGTTAATATAACAAACATAAATTATTTAATTTTTAAATGTAAAATTTGTTAAAATATTTTTTTTAATGTACCGAATAAAAGTCCTTTAAAACCATTTGAACAATTTGAAAAGATTGCTATTAATAATGGAATGAACAATAAAGAGAAATTAAAAACGTCTTTTATTTATCTCTCAAAACTATTTAAACTTTTAAAAAATTGTCTTAAATATAAAACAAACAAAAAAAAAAATCTAATAAAAATTTATTAACCAAAATCCAAAAAGACAAAAATCTGTGTCTACTTTTAGACAACGAAATGAATTTAATAGCGCAAGTACAACATCTTCAGAAGCTCTAAGGAGAGCCATAAAAGCTAAAAGAAATTCTTTTATTTAAGGCACACCAATACAAAAGTATAATAAAAAGTTATTTTTCTTTCTTTGGATTAATTGCTTTAATTTTAGGATTTAAGTTCTTAATAAAGTCTTAAATCTCTAAAAATAACGAAACAAAAAATTGTGGCACCAGAGATTTTAATATTTTTATTATTGCCATACAAGCAAAGAAAGCCGCTATGCTTTGGCTAAAAAAAAATGCTATAGCCAAAATTATTCCATTCCATTCATGAATCTCTTGCTGTGGTGTTCTACGGATATTGTTGTTATAAGTTTGTTCGTCCCAGCACTGGCTCTTTATCACTTAAGTTTATGTTAAATATGGGTGATATTTTAAAACCATTTAATCTCTTGTGGCATTTTGAAAGAAAATATTGTTAAATTCACGCCACACTAGTCTAAATACACAATCAACTTTTTTTTAACGGAATTGGTTTAATTTTTTTCTTGTTCGTTCTTATAAAAACAGAAATTTATTTTGAAATCAACATACTACATAATTTATAATATCTATTAACTTTTTTTTTTTTTTTTTTGAAAAGTTTTCATAAATTCTAATGGAAATTACAGGGAAAAAATTACTTTTAGTTAAAGAAATATGTATAAGAAAAGTATAACAGCTATTATAATAGGATTATTTCTTAAATTTAAAATAATTTAAGTATAATCTTATTTATTCATTAATTTAAATGGTGGCTGCATTAAATTAAAGACTGGTAATAAATTTTATAATTCTTACACAGTTTCCCTGAAAAAAAAAACCCTTTATGTATATGTATATGAACGAACATATTTTTAAATAAGGTCACAGTTAAGGCTGAAGTTTTTCAGAAAAAAAAATTTTTTTTATTGAACATTTTATTTCAAAACCTTAAAAAACAATTTTACATGCAAAATTAACACAAAACAAGTGCTTTAATCCGCCAAAGTACTGAAAAGTTAATTGTTCATATGGCCTGTACCGCAATTCTGTAACTTTTTGAATTTAACTAAATTTAAGTAACGATAAATCTCGGTAACTTTAACGAATTTTTTATTCTATATTTTCAATAAACAAATATTTTCGTTTAGAAATATTAACGGCAAATATCGGTATAAATACGAGTATAAAAACATCAAATTTGAAATTTTTTAAAATAAATAAAAAAAAATATAATGAATTTGCTTGTAAAATTTGTTTTTAATAAAACATGAATGAAATCGATTAAAAATTGATTATATTTCTTAGCAGATATGTAAGTATCACATCTTTTAATACAAAAAGAAAAAGTTCGAGGTACCCGCGCCAGTCTAGCACAACACTTTTTACTTTTTATACCCAAACTCAGAGGTGCCAGATGATTTAGATAGAAAATCGGCATATTTTCAATAAAAAAATCTGCATTATCGGCACTTAAATTTAAAAAGATCGGCAAAAAATCGGCAAATGCATAATATATAATTTAAATACAATAAAACCTATTCCCATTAAAAAAATATAATTAAACAGCAAAATTAGGCATTAACTGTTATAACCTATAAAATAATGTTTATAACCTATAAAATAACATAAAAACAATCACAATAAAAGTTTTACAAAAAAATTGTACATAGTTAGTTAAAAAAAAGTTTTTAACTTTTTTATATTAAGAAATATCCTATAGATACATATAGCTTGACATTTTCATTTAATAAAAAAAGAACTAGTTTCAAATATTAATTTTACAGGGAACATCGAATTTTTGTTATATTAAAAAAAATTTTCCACTTTGCAGGAGAATTTGAAACGACCAAATATTGTAGGAAATGCAGCTATAAAATCATCACGTTTCAAATCGGAAATTTTTTGTAAAAAAGTCTGCAAATTTACTTAACATTCTGACATTAGATTAGCTATCTGAAGTACCTGCATCTTCTTCAATGGCCTTATTATATTAAGAGAATATTTTTTTTCTTTTTTAAGTTATTTAGTTATTCCACCTTTTTTATTATAATTTATAAATTAAATAATTTTTTCAAGCTCGAGGTCTGTTTTATTCTTTAAATTCTTTATTATTGCAAAAATAGACCTACAAGATAATTGTTGTGTATTTTTGAGACGCGCTATTCCTGAAGATGATATCCAAAGGATGTCGATATATTGAACAATAAAGAATTTGGAGAATAAAACAGACCTCGAGCTTGAAACAATTATTTAATTTATAAAATAAGTTTTTTATTAAAATTTTTTTTATTGATAGTGAATATAATTTTAGCTTACCTTTACTCTTTTGTAAGTATCTATCCATTTTCTAATACAAATATAAAGTATTTTATATTTTCCTTATAGATGAAGACATTTTAATTGAATTGTTTTAGGCTTACAATTTATTTGTTCTTTTAGCTTAGGTCCTTAATATTGGAAAATTTTTCGAATAAAAATGTATTAACCCAAAATGACCAACACTGCATATAATATTGAATAAACCTTAACATTTTTTTCTTTGGTAAAAGCGTTGTCTTAACCGTTTTTTAGTGTCGCCAAAAACTAACAAATTATACTAACACAAACAAAAAGTAACCGGTTTGTATGCTTATCGGCAAATCGGTATTTTTGGAGCAAAAATCGGCAAATCGGCACTTTGGTAATTTAGAGAATAAAATATCGGCAAAATGCCGATAAATCTGCAAATATGGCAGGCCTGCCCAAACTACTGTATGTGGAGAGGATATTATGTGCTTGTGCAAATATATGCAACACATTTAAATATAGGTTTAAGACCCACCTTTTAGTAGACCGATTGACTCAGAATCAATTTCAGAATCGATCTAACGAGGTCCGTCCTTCCATCCGGCTGGCTTGTTGTCTGTCCAATTAAACCTTGGGCTCAAAGTGCAGTTCGCAATTTTGGAAATAATTTAATCAAATTTGATACATATATGTTTATGATCACAAGGCCTATTGAAAGTGGTGAAATCCCGTTTCTTAGTTTTATTATAACTTCTATGTTTTCTGATAGTAGTAATGATAGTAATAGAAGAAGGTATTAAGATAACATAATCTTTTTGGAGGAAACATGATCGCCCATGGGTGCCAAGTAATGTGGTGTAGGGTCGACTATACTTTTTTACTTTTTTGTATTAAAAATTGGCTTCTTTACTATATACTTTTAAACAGTTAACAATACATTTATAATTGTTATTTATTAACAAAAACTTTTTTTTTTGTCGTTAGCTACCGATATTATTTACCGACAAAAATGTCACTACAGAATAGCTCTTAATGACAATTATCGTTTCCTTACGAATTTTGACTACTTAACGAAAAATGTTTGCGTGAAAAAGTTACAGAATTTTAGTACTGACCTCTATCGTGTGAAAATTCTTATTCCTGGAGCATATTTTTATTCACGCTTCGTGGAAAGAAAAGTTCCAATCTCATATATAAAAAATATTTGAGCTCAATTTAATTAATCCTTATTGTTTTTTATTGATTTTAAATTTTGGTTTGCACTTGTATGGAGGCCAGATGAAATAATAGACCGGTTTGGCTCGTCTTCAATATTTGTTTATTTTTGTTTTGTATATTTAAGAAATATCTATGCCGAAGTTGGTCCTCCTAGCTAATAAGATATGGGCGCCAAAACCATTATTTTCGGAAGAAAAAAAATAGATAATTGTCTATCAGTGTCAGTTAAAAACCGATTTAGAATTCATCTCAAGTTCATAGATTATAAGAAGAGTTTAAATAGTTATAAGTAAAAAACTGAAGATTAATGCGTAAAAATTAGAGACAGCAACTTTTGCCGTTCTTCAGATATACAGAAATCTATAAAGTCTTCATATGGAAAGGTCCACACCGACTTCCCCAAAGCCGCCCACATTTAGTCGGATGTTGTGTATTGATAACCAAGATGCTTGTACCTGATTTGGAAAATTTGGCTCTTGCTGTTCTCCAGATATACATAAAAAAAAAATAAAAAAACCAACAACCAAGTTTTTATGCCTAAAACTAGAGGCAGTCGTTTTTAGCTCATATCTCAGCCATTTGTGGACCCATCAGGCTGTCTCTGCTAAACTTTCTCACTTGTTTTGTATTGTGAAGGTATTGTTACGAAATTAGATTTATCGAAGAACTATTTATGGTTTTAGTTATAAGTTATCTAGTAAATTTTAGTTTTATGCCCAATTAGTTGAAATTGTTATGAACGCCACTGTACTGAATTTTCGAGCAATAGTAATTGTAGACCTTAGATTTAGATGTATAAACAGTTATTTTGAAATAATTTGAACAGAGAACTCTAGAATCGACTAGATGGTTCTTGAATCTACTAGGAATTGTTTAGAACTATAAATACAGGCTAAGTCATAAATGTTAAGTTTAATTTGATTGGAGACATTAAACGGTTCAGTTCGATGCTTTTACAATAGTGGTTAAATTTTGTAAACATTATAATTAATTTCAATAAAGTTTGTTAAGTTGAATATGTGTGTGTGTTTATTTTGATTTGCAATTAAAAGAAGTCAAAGGTTTATTATAGAAAAAATAAACCTTAACGCGTTTTATAAAGTAAAAAGTTAACATTATTATTTTCAATTAGTGCAACACATTCGTAATCTTCCGATTTAGTTCTATGTGGCACCCGAATTTCCTGCTTCCATGTGAGTTCTAATTGTTTTAAATGAAAGGAAATTACCTTTCAATTACACCTAATGACTTTTCAAGGTCTACCAATTATTTTAAACGAAGGGAAATTACCTTCCAATTGCACCTAAAGATTCTTCAAGGCCTTTTAAACGGATTTATATCGATTAAATTCCTTTGTTATTTATATTTTGCTTCAGGGCGTAATTTTTTTTTAACAATAAAATCAATACTATTTTGCCTTGATACCTATTTAAATTAAATTGTTTATACGCAGTCAACAAAGTGAGTCGAATAAGCACCGAAAGAAAATCACATTTTAATACTGTTATATATATACGGTTTTTAGCGTTTTCGCCTATGTAATATCCAGAGCGAAAATGAGTCAAACTGAGTTTAAAATATTTTAAAATGCAATAAAAATCATAATTTTTTTAATTCTATGTTATGATGTGGAGTAGTTAGTGCATGGAAACGAGATTTATGGTCTTGTTGTTGCTCACTTTATAGCTTAGGGAAGCACACTTATGTAAGTGCTATCGGCCGCATAAACAGGTTGCAACTAGTGGAAAGTTCCTTAGATATTTGAAGCAGCTGCTAATGTAGTTGCGTACAACCAGCGGCTTTTAGGTGGAGTGTCTTAACTCTTAAGTAGACACCTAATTTGTATGGGACAAACTGCCACCTGGGCCTGGCTGGGATCCCTTGTATTTTGTATGGAGTTTTTGGGGCTATCGGAAAAACTCACACTAACGAACCCCTGGGCTTGGCTGGGACTACTTTTATGTATATGGAGTTTTATGGCTGTAGAAAGAACATTTTGTTGTCGACTAGAATTATTCTTCGAAATTAAAGTAAAGAAAGAATTTGTATGTGTTGCTTTTAGATAAGTTTCGTTTTGATTTTATTTACTACAGTACATATTTTATAGAGCAGGTCCAGGTGAATACAATATGCATAAAACTATCATAAAGCAAATTGCCATGTCCACGGTTTTTAAATTTACACTTTTTTCTCGTTTTCTTGTAAAAAAAAAAACACTTTTATTGAGGAATACATAAAGTTTCGTTCTAATATATTTAATAGTTTTATGAAAAAACTGGAAAAAGTTGAAAAATGCCTGGCCAGGCCCAGGTATACACTTGAGTGTTTAAGGTTCTCCGGTTGGCCCTCAGACTCCTAACAAATTCTAAAAGCCTTCGATACCTGAAATGTCAAGGCAGGAATTGACACCTTCAAATAAGCAATAGCCAGCAACTGACAGCGCACTGTGTGGTGTGGGCGGCCAAAAATTAAAATAATATTTTTTATAATTTTAGAATTTGATTGATACAGTTTTATTATATAGATTTCAAATAACAATAATCAAAAATAAGTTTTAAAATATGTCAATATATACAAAAGTTAGAGCTAATCAAATTTGAATGTTTTAGGTGAATGTGCAGCATGCAAAGAAAAATGTAAAATAGTGCGAATATGCTAAGGGGATAACATAATATAAATTGTCGATAAAGCCGGCAATATTTGCATTTATATTATAGTGTGATATTACTTAAATATGGTACCGCACTTTTTTTATCCATTTAGCTATCATATGTGTTTTACCGTTATTCTGAATGTGAACAAAAAAAAGTTATAAAAAAAAGTTATGCAAGTTTAACTGGCAATTAAAAAAACTATCAAAAACTACTTTTTTTATAATATAGTATAATATTAATACAAGTATGTATATTATAAAAAAGTATGTGATATTTGCGAAACGTTGCGAAAATTCGACTTTTTTCATTTTTTCAGTGTCATCAGTGTCGTTTGAACCATACTCGAAAAAACAGTCGTGTGAATACTAATAAAGACATAATAGAAAGAATGATTTTACAATCTGAACCAAACTTATCTATATACACAAAAGAAAATGAAAGTTATAATAAAAGGAGCAATGAAGAGATAAATAATTTCATTATTGAAGCAAATGCTGGATATCAGGAGGATTCACTTTTAGAAAATTTAATAAATGTGTTAGAAGAAAGTGATTCTAAATATGAATAAAATGAAAAAATAAAAACAACGGAATAGAATTTTTGTGTACGGAGTTAATTTAAGAAATTTTTATTTTATTACTTTTTTTTAATTTTTTGAAAAAAGAAATTTTTCAGCTAGGCGTGTCCTTGTTCCGATTTGGTCAACTTCTTGAGTGTATCAAATGCAATGGCTATACGAAATTTCATGAAGTTTGAACTCCTTGTCTATCTTTTATGACATTTTTTAATTTCAGGATATATGGGAAGGACATGAATCCTTGCTCCGAAAATTTAGAAATTTGAAATTTTGTTATCTTTTATCAATTAAAACATTTGTGCCAAATTTCAACTCTTTACAATAACGTCTTCTATTTATGGCCGCTCGTTATATGAAAACACGACACTGTGCAGCGTCTGTTTGCATTGAAGAGGCAGCTGAATGCGGGCTTCGGATCTTGCAGCAAGCTGTATGCTATATAAACGAGGCATATGGCTTTTAATATGGCCCGCCTGGAGTCCATACTGGCAACCGCAATTCTAGGATCAGAGGCAGAAGCCCACTCAGCTACTAATCATAAACAGATTACTGAAACCTCAAGTAATAGCAAAAATGCCCAATCAACCCTTTGATGACGACATTAAGCTTTTTTTAATCTAATTTTTATAACATCTTGCCGTTAGTTAAAGGTAGGATCTCCTTCCTCGCATAAAAAGTATTACAACTTTGCTTTAAACTTAAGTGAGCAGTAGGTTACAGGGCAAGTTCATCGTAGCGGGAAGGTTAAACTAAAGTCGAACTAATAAATATCTTGTTATACGTTAAGCAAATTCCTTCCTTTAACTAACGGCAAGTTGTAATAATGGCCCTTTATATAATTATATATATAAGAATTGATTTTAATAATTTACTATACTTCTAAATATACCCCTTAATTTGTTTAAACTTTTTAAAAGTTTTTAATTTTTGAAAACCTTTTCGCCTTCTCCCTTAATTTAAACAAAAGTATCTGATGTTTTTTCAAGGATTTGTTGTGAGAAAAAATGTGTTCTATAAATATTGTCATTTTACAAAAGGTTTGTTAAACAAATGTTCAAAGAAATTTAGTTATATACAATATTTTGATTTATTTTAATAGTTTTTATCATAGATGGGGGTAGTGCACTAATTTTGCAGTTTCAACTCACAGTTAGTGATAGTGCAAAATTATTCCAATCATTTTCTTGATGTTGAGTGATGAATTGAAAATTAGCAGCCTCACTAAACATGAGAAACATGCGATCAAAAAAAAAAAAAAAAAAATAGTTTGATTTAAGAAAAAGCAATCATCAGTTTATTGAAACTTTTTTGTTCTTCACTCACTTGAGTGCAACATAAAATTTTGCACTAAAAATAACTTGTTTTTCATGGTTAAAGCCATGAGATGTTCCGTTATTGACAAATTATTGATATAACAAGAATCAAAAATTATGCTCATACCAAATGACATTTTTTTAAATTTTAGTGAGTTTGTGTTTATTTGCAATTTTTTTTTTTTTTTTTTTGATTGCAATAACAAATTTTGCACTAATTGAATTGAGTGCTGATTTTTGCATTCAATCTTCGTTTAGTGATATTAAAAAAATTTTCCAAATCACAAAATTTTTTTAATGGTAGTTTAAAATAATAGCAATCATCACTAAAGCTGGTAAAAAAAGAGTGCAACCTAATTTTTTTTAGTTTTATTTAGTGATAGTGCACTGCTGATTTGAGTCAATATTTAGTGCATTACCCCCAACTCTGGTTTTTATGTATATTTAATGTATGTATATTCAACAAAATTTATTAAACAAATATTTAATTCCCTGAATGACAACAAATTTTAAATTATTGGCTTTTAATATGGACACAATAAAAAAGTAATTTGTATGTGTGTACAATTTATCGATTTTAAAAGACTATAAAAAGTACCACAGAAAATGGTCATTAAAAATTAAAAAATGCCTGTAAAACTGTTATTATAATAAAACAAAGTAATTTTCCTTGGATAAAGCTGCTCATGCATGAAACTTTTTAAAAATTATTTTTGTTATTTTATTAACATTAGAGGTGTTCAATATAAACACTTTAAAAAAGACCCGATAGAAATGAACTTATAGAGAATAAATTGGCATTAAAAGGGTAACGTACTTTAAACACCTTGAAAAAAATAAACATAGTCTAACAAACACTTAATTGGAGTTTAAAAGGTAGTCGTTATCTGGTGTTACGTACAACTAAAAAAAGGACTTTCTACGATAACTTTTTTTCGTCAAAGTATAACCCGTAAAGCCAAGACAGAATGAGATACAGAGGAATCATAGATACGACCTATGTTTCAGTAGGAGGTAGAACTAAAAATAAATTGTACTTAAAATGGTTTTAAAGAAGTTGTTTCCAATACAATGATTAACCCTGGAATGGTTAAAATTTTTTTTACGTCTTTAATGATTTTTCTTTTAAAAATTTCACAAATGTTTTTTGCAACAAAATAAAAATATTTTTTTTACATTTCTAATAGCAAAAATATACAAAAAACTATTTATTCTTCACTAAACTTCAGCATATCGTCATCTTAGAGTGTAAACCTGTTAATAACCTTCAAGCAAATTTTACGGGGCAGAAAAAAAAACTTCTTATATTTTCTATTTTTAGCTTAAGAAGCAAATTTTTTATATTTAGCTTATTTTCGAATATTCTATGGAATCCAAAATTGAAGTAAACGTTTTTCTAGTCGATGCGGCGTCTGCTTATCTTTCGAGCGGTATCAAAAAGTCATATAATTTAAAACAATGGATTTAGCAGGTTATTACTCTAAGGCCTAATAAATCAGAGCAAGTTAAACTCTGGTTTTGGTTTAAAATGTGTTTAAACCAACACATCTATAAATCAGTTAACATAAAAACCATCTTTAAACGCATAAAATTGGGCAGACCATACGAATATGGCAACATTTATCGTAGTGCTGACACATGTCACTTTTTAAATTACATATACATGGGGCACTGATTTACTACTATTGAGTTCAAACTACATATAAATTTAAGTTTAATTCAACTAAACCAGACTTTAAATACTCACTGATTTATTAGCCATAAGACCCCATAAAGTATATATATTCTGGATTCTTGAGCAATTATAATTCGATTTAGCCATGTCCACCTGTCTGTCCGTCTGTTGAAAAAACGCTCACTTTCGAAAATCTCAAAAGATAAGAACAATGTTGTTGTCAAATTGCTTCTAGTTATCCTTAGCAGTTTGGGAATGAAATACAGCAAAATGCGATCAGTAGGATCAGAGCTATTAATCAAATTTTAGAACCACTATCCTACAAAATTGACAATTTTGTTACAAAAACTAACATAAAAGGTGAAATAATGCACGGAATAATATAAAATTTTGCACGATTTTGCTTTATGTATTACACTGGTAAATTTCGTGAAGATCGGTCCATAATTGACCATAGGCCCCATATAAAACCTACTCCCGGAAAACAGTTTAGTACGCCTAAAACCGTAATAAATAACGCTATCATGCGGAAATTGGGTACGTCGCAGTTTTATACGACCAGAAATCACACTGTAAAATTTTTTGAAGATCGGTCCATAATTTACACTAGGCCCCATATAAACCGTACTTTCGGAAAATTGTTTATGCGCCTAAAACTAAATAAAGACCACTTTGGAAAAATAATTAAATTCGCCTACAACCATAACAGATATAGATATTGCGGTAAGATTTCTTCCAACTTAGATTCATATGGCCAGAAAAAATATCATGCAATTTTGTGAAATGCACTGTTAACGCTAAAACCAAATACACTGCTGTATTGAAATTTATTCTTATTTATTTTTTTTCAACATTTTTCATTTTTCGAATTTATTCTATGAGTTAAATTTTAGTTATGTATTTTATAAAGCTTTTTGTAATAGCTCTATTCCTTAAATTTTTAGAAATGACTTTATACACTACCAAAATGAAAAATGTTGAATATAATAAAGTTGCTTATGAAAAATAAATAATTCCCAATATCTATTTATTTATTTTTTGTAATACCAGAAATCAGTCTTCAAAATTTTGGGATGATTGGTCCATAATTTACTATATGTCCAATACAAATTAGCCTCCTAAAAATCATTTTAGTTCGGCTAAAATGGTTCAAATTTCTAAAAAGAAAAGCATAAAACGTTCTTATTATCGGTCAATAATTTAATATTGGTCTAAACCGCAACCAATTTTAATGCTGACGTTCGTTTTTGTGAAGCTGAGTTAATAATATATATGTATTTATCATATAGAGTCCACTTCTGTCGGTGGAGGGTATCAAAGATTCGGCACAGCCGAATATATCACTCTAACCTGTTTATCAGAATTTATTTAAAATATTTCAATTGTGATTCAATTGATGCTTTTGAATAACTTAAAATACAGAAAAATTTTTATAAATCTTGCAAGTTATTGCTAAATAAAAATTCCCAAAATTATTTAACTAAGCCCAATTATTTCGCTTATCCCCAAATCATTCCCATTTCCTAAATCAAAACCCCAATTTGGGGATGGATTTCATAATTTCAAAACACTGCTCTACTCTTTCTTTGCTGTGATTATTTTTTAACAAATATTCTACTGATTTAAAAATGCAATCTTTTTTTATGTAGTGTGTATGTATTCCCCTAGTGGTGGGCAAGATATTAAATGTCATAAAATGACATGTCCTTGTAAAATAAAAAAAAAAAAATAAAAAAAACCCATTCCCAAAAAAAAAAAAAAAAAAAAAAAAAAAAAAAAACACTTGGCTTTTAAATAAATAATAGCCAAAAGTTTTTATTAACTAAATTCCATTGCCAAATAAACTATTGTAAAACTAATTACACCAATTTATCATTAATTATTTATAATGTAACTAAGATAAAAAAAACCAAATTTAGAAAAACAAAAACTACAACATCTAACATTTCGCAAATTTAAATAATTTATCAATGTTTGTAATGTGCAAAGAAAAAAAATTTTTGTTTGAACCAACAAATATCGTAAATTTTTAATAACGAAAATTGCAATTAAAACTATAATTACAAAATATAATTTATTTTATTTTGTTTTTGCTTTATGTTTTCTATTATAATAAATAAACCAAAATTTGTAAAAGTAATTAATTTTAATTTGTTTATTTTCATTCTATATATAGAACGGGCTTTTTTTTTAAAGGATAATTAAAACGTTAATTTAGAATTTAGAGAACAATTTTTATTTAACTGTGATTTATCTAAAACAAGCAAGAAAGCACAATCGGTCAAGCCCGACCCAATGACACCCTATTCTAGACTACCCTGTGTCATCTTATTAAGTGTCATCTTATTAAGTGTCGGCTTATATTAACGCATAGCTCTTATACAAATTCTACTCTCAAAAATAGCTTTTTAGCTTCCTTATAAATGTTAGTAAAAAATATTAAATTTTGCGACAATTACTTCTAAAACAGCTACTGTGTCACGCCACAGTGATGGGTCCAAAAAAGACCAAAGAACATACGAGGTTGGATTAATAAGTCCGAACTACCCTCGTAGTTATATGAAATGCAACACTGCTCCCATGAAGTACCACCTGTTAATAAACTACTGTCAAGTTTTGAGCAAGTACCGTCATTTACTTTGAGTTTAACAGCTGTTCAAAACATACAACCTCGTGGATTTTTTAAAAATGGATAAAAGTGAATTTCGAATGCTCATTAAACATTATTTTTTGCGAAAAAAAAACCGTCTATCAAACCAAGGAAAAGCTTGATAAATACTATCGTGACTCTGCACCATCGATTTCAATGGTAAAAAAGTGGTTTACTGACTTTCGTTGTGGTCGCACAAGTAAAAATAACGCTGAGCGTTCTGGACGGCCAATTGAAGTCAATACAACCGAAAATGTCGAAAATATTACGATATGGTGTTGACCGATCGAAGAGTAAAAGTGCGTGAGATTGTCGATGCCATAGGCATTTCATATGGCAGTGTGGTTTCGAGTTTAAATGATCAGCTGGTAAGTTTGTCGGCCAACAAGTTGATGGCAACAGTTTTTTGGGAGTCACGCGGGATAATCCACATCGATTACATTCAAAAGGGAAAAACAATAAACGGCGTATATTATGCCAACTTATTGGACCGATTTAACGAGGATTTAAAAAAGACGACCCCATATTGTCAAGAAAAAAGTTCTTTTCATCAAGATAATGCACGGGTGCACACGTGTGCAGTCTCACTGGCAAAATTACATGAAATGGGCTACGAATTGGTACCTCATCCGCCATATTCTCCGGACTTAGCCCCCAGTGACTCTTTCCTATTTCCGAATCTAAAGAACTGGATCGGTTGAAAGAGATTTAGCTCCAACAATGAAATTATTGATCAAACAAATGCCGATTTTATGGACCTCGAAAAATCCTATTTTTTTTTTTTTGGAAGGGATACACAAATTGGAGAAACGTTGGACTAAGTGTTTTGAGCTTAAAGGAGATTATGTTGAAAAATAATTTTTTTTTTGTGAAAAAAACTGTGTTTCATTCCAAAAGTTACGGACTTATTGATCTGCCCTCGTAGGTCTTTTTTCGATCCACTTCCTAAATTCGCTTTAAGACGGAAAAATTTCATATATAAAACCTGATAGAAAACGTTTTTCAATATGGTTACCTTCAACAAATCTATTTGTAATGAAACATTTTCTGTAATAACCCTATGAATTATATTGGACTACTTGATTCATTTTAGATAAAATGGACTACTTCCAATATGGTCCGATGTAAAGCAACCATGGACCATGTAATTTTAAAAAAAGAGTTTATAGTTAAAGGACTTGTCTTTGTTTCTAAACGAAATTTTTTTATTTTTATACGATTTCAAAACTAATCCTCTGGAGTATACCATGGAGTAGTTTCAAAACTAATCCACTGGGAGTTCTTACATACTCCCAGTGGAGTAGTTTAAGACTACTCCGTTGTAATGCAAAGCTGGGTTATATGCCCTAGGATAACATACTGTTAAATAGACCATGTTTTTCATTACTTTTGGGTTACCTTTGGACTAGTCCTAATTCCTTATGGGCTATATTTTACTTTAATGTAAGGTCTAGTCGTTTAATTTGCAGATGAGTAAATTAAATAGATTTAAGCGGAAATTAATCTTAATACAAACGTATTTACACGTATAGGCACGGAGACACTTTTCCGGAAAGATATTTGTATAACTGCTATGTAAAACTACGCTCCGATTCTCACCATTTTAAATCAGTATCATCATTATGACTATTAAAACGTATGTACCACCATCAAATTATATCTTAATTGCGACTTGTATACGGCGCAAAAAGTTAACATGGAAAGCCAGCCAGCCGGACATACGGATGTACATCCTTCGACCGATTTTAAAAATGCTTAAAAGTCGATGGTTTACTGAAAACTTCGTCTAATAATAATATGTCTATGTGCTTAACACATAATCTCAATAACATATTTGCCCTTCCTCCATGACGATTGAAATTTGACGATTTTGCAAATGACAGATTTTGTTTAAATTTACAAATGTTTTTAATATAATTTCACATTTTATTTTAGCTTTTTAGATAATTTGATTGGCAGTAATTTGCATGTCTTAGCTGTTCATCATATAAAATATGAATTTTTAGCACGATGCATATTTTTAAGAGTTTTATTTGATCAGTTAATACTGTTTTATTACAGCCATTTTACAATCCTTCTCTTTATTCTGGGTTCACAATATGAAACTTTTCTTCAGAAATTCTGAGTTTATTGGTGTTTACCATTCTTAAGCTTTTTACCAGGATTTTCGAAGTGTAAAATATGTGTTTGATATTTATTGGTTTTAGTACATTTTCTTACTTTTCATTTGAATTCCAAAACTTTTGAAAAATATTTGGTTGTGTTTCTTGAGTAATAAGTTCCTAAACGAACATTTTAATTTCAACAATAGGCTGAATATATTAACCCCCATATTCATAAAAGATATTTTAGGTTTATGCAACGAATTTCCTATGAAAATTTGTTTAATAAACCTTTTATTAATAAAAAATATTTTTTATGAATATGGGGGTAAAAATTTATAAACAACGGAAAGTAAAAATAACAATTAGCTTTCACAACTTATTAAAAGTTAGTGGTTTTTTACAATAACGATTTTTGTGACGATTGAGCTCAGTCAATTTGACGATTTGATTGAATGTAAATGGAGGAGATTTTAATTTTGAAAACACATTTTCGTATTCTAAGACTATTTTTAATTTTTGTTTTTTTTCAAACTAATTAGATTTTTTAAGCAAAAAAAAAAATGTTCTTTTACATCATTGGCCAGTAATTGGACTTATATTTTCTACACTTAACTGGCCACCAGTGTAAAATTTAAACAATTTTTTCAAAAAGCTCGTGATTGCAACCCTTATAAATGTACTTTAAACAAAACAAACAAAAAAAAGAATTAAATACAGTTTATTGCATGACTGCATGTTAAAAGAATATTTATCATTTATATTTAATATAAATATTAAATGAAAAAAACGCATATTAAGAATACAATTGAATACACAAAATATACAAAAAAAATATAAATAATGTCAAGTGAAAAAGGACCTAACTAGAGAATTTTCGGGAAAATCAATTCTTTGGGTGTGTGTGAAACGGTAGCAAAGTTCTATGGTGATATAAAATTTATCTGTGGTTGAAAAATTTCATGTTTTTGCTGTGTGGGATTATAACATTTTTGACAACGTAAAATTTTGACATAAAGAAAAGAACAATTTCTTGCTGACATTTCTTAGTAGAAGTCTAAGTCGGCAAATTTTTTGGCGGCGGCGGTTCAGCAAAAAGTAGCAGGTAGTGGACCACCTGACAAAAGAATTAGTTATTCAAAATGAAAAAATTATCTATTACAATTTGTTATTATTTGAAATGTATGTATTTGTTATTAATATAAATATATTTTAACCCGACTTCAAAAAAGATGGAGGGTTTCAATTCGGTTGTATGTTGCTTTTTTAATGTTTGTAACTACATAACTCCGGCCATGTCAACAGCTTGTAATTACAAAAAACTTTGGAAATCAGATGGACAATTTGTCTGTTCGGAAATTTTATTTTTGTGCTGCTCCATTATTTATAAACCAATTTTCAGAGTTCGTGCTTTATTTTAATTTGATTTGCTAGCAGGTTGCAAATGTGCCCAAATTTTAAGGAATTTTTGGAGGTTGCACATTTGTCTTTTTCAAAATTTTTCCATTTTTTTTTAATTTTTCAAGTTTTTCAGCGATTTTTTTATTCTGTACTGGGTTGGAACTCATAAACAGATATTTAATGCTTTTATAAACTTTTAGGAAATTTTTTTAAACCTTCGCGAATCGCGTTTTAGGTAACCCAAATCGTAATAATCCGATCATGGAATTAATGATCTAACAAACATTATTTATCCAGTTTGTTTATTTAGATTAACTCTCAATTGAATATATATTTCTATGTTATTGTGATTGGTTTTTTCCAATTACAGTTACATAAGATTGTGTCTTGGAAATATAACAAAATTCTTGTAAGGTAAATGAAATTAGCGTTCTGTAGTCTATTATTGAATTTTAAATTTAGTTAAAAAAAAAAGTATTTTACTTTTATTAGACACTAATGTAAATATGCAAAACGGCTAAAAAGAAAAGTTTGACTAAAAAAATGAGTGTAAATATGCCTTTTGAACCGGCGGCGACTTCAACGCAAAATTTAAATTCAGCGGCGGCTAAGAGGCGACTTTGACCTGCACGACCTGGGAGTCTGTCTGATAATTGTATGGTTGTCAAAAATTTCTACGATAATGTCAAAATTTATACTAGCCCCCTGGGCTAGAGAAATTTTATTCACCTCAAGAGTTTCAAATTTTTACTTTCATGAGTACTTTGCTACCGTTTCACACACGCAGTTTGTCTCACAAACTTGCTAAAAGTAAAATTAATAAAAATAAAGGAGAAATTACTTTAAGTCACTTAAACAATGTGGCCCAGAATGTGCTTTCATGTAGCTTTATATTATGCCTATATTGAACAGTAGGACAATTATTACAAAGTTTTATAAAAAAACTAATAAGACCTTATTTAAACAAAATATCATTATTCGTATCGTATTGAAGTGATTTTGATAGTGGGCCTTTATATTCGGCCTATAATAATTTAGGAACCGCATCACAAAAGTCACTAAAGAGATTTTAATTATTAGAGTAACCGAGTTTAACCAAATTTTATTTAAAAATTGTAATTTGATAGCGATCTCGGCGTTTGAAAGCCCCTTTGGAAGGCCACTTTATATTTTTTTTTTTCTTCCTATGCTAATCCCTCGAAGCTATACGCTTGTCTGCAGGAAAGAAACCACACCCAGTGAACAACTATGTTTAAAAATGGTCACCTTCAACAAAACTATTTTTAAAGAAAATTTTTAACATATTATGGTTAATTTAACCATATTATTATCACCATCAACCATATTATTGTTAAGTGTAACCTCCATCAAGAAGCCACAACCATACTATGGTTGCCTCCGAACATGTTTTGGACAATAATAACTAAAATATACTTAAAACTGATAAAAGCATGGTTGGTTTTCAACCATAGCATGTTGCTCTTGGAGAATAGGAAAATACTATTGTTAATTTAAAAACAAATTATTGTCATATTTAACCATAACATGTTTAGAGGCAACCATAATATGGTTGTGGCTTCTTGATGGAGGACTAATTACACAATAATACGGTTACCGGTGACAGTGATATGGTTAAATTTAAGCATATAATGTTTAAAATTTTGTCAAAAAATAGTTTTGTTGGAGGTGCCATATTTAAACATGTTTTTTCTCTGCGTGCAGAGTCTCTGGCGGGAATAGATCCAGCAACCCTAGCGCTGATAGACCAGCTCACTACCAACTAGCCCACCGGGGCACCTATGAGACCTTTAGTTAATTGTGAAACGATTATCAGCTAAATCCATGGTGTTATTTCTAGCCATATAAAGCTTATTTCGAGCCGAATTTAACGAAATTTGGCAGTGTGATTTCTAGTCTTATGGTACAAAGACAGATCAAATTTAACTACAATAGCATTATGAGTAACGTTTTAAGGCTGCACCTATCACTTATCTTCCCCGAAAGAGCTATCACCATAAATGAAAAATATCCTTAGAAAACGCTCATATTTACCCGTAGTGGGATTTTATTTAAATAAACATTTTTATTCACACGAAAAGAGCATTTAAATTAACCTTTTTTCGCCGACCGGTAATTATAATCACCAGTACTAAAACTCTTTTTTTTTGTTTAAATGTGTTTTTTCTGTCACTTTCTTGAAATTTTATTTCGTTATTATATTAATTGATAATTATCAATTAACTTAGTGCGGCGAAAAATGGGTTAATATTAATTAACATACGCTGTTATTCCATAAAGCAATAAAACGTCGTATTTGGCTCAATGTTTTCACAATTGTCTTAAACGCCAAAGAATGATTTCCTTCTTAAATCCTTTTAAATATTATCCTAAATTCGACAAATTATAATCTACACAGAAAAAACTTTTTTATAAATCAAAAAAAAAAAGGTTTAAAAAGTATTTAAATTTAATTAATTTGCTAATCGAATCAATTATTTTTTTAGTTGAAAGAAAATAAAAATTATAATTTTGATTTAATTACCAGTTTAGTTGTTTTAAAATAAATTTTTATCAAAAAATTTTAATAGATTTTTTTTCGTTTAAAATAAAATAATTTAAACTTGTAGAATTGTTGTTGGGAATTGTCAATATTTAATGAAATAAATTAACATATTGTTTGCAATGGCCAAGTTGTTTGATCATTTTTTTAATTCAAATTAAATATATCATTTATTGAAAAAAAATTATTCAAAATTTTCAAATTTTAAAATTTTTAGTAATCAATATAATCATTTTGGTAATAGGGGCAAAATCAATAAATTTTTTGCTTAATTCTATGAAGTTGGTATGAATTTGTTGATCGGAGAAAATTTTCAATTTTTTCTGTGTATCTGAACGTTATTGTCATTAAGCTGTTGAAAAATTACATATTTAGGGTTATGGCAATCGTGGTGCAAATGAGCGTTATGTACATAGATATTAGAGCTAATAGCATTAAAAATACTACAAATTTACGACAGGTTCAAATAAATATTTGCATGTTTATTCAATGTGTGTAAATAAAATAAGTAATATTTTACTTACAATAAACTAAAGGCGTTCAAATAACATTTTACAAATATTATAAATAACAAAAACAGTAACAATATGTAGACATAAGTAACGCCATGACAATTCATAATTTAGCAAAGTAGTAAATATTAGTAGACATACGTTTATAAATAAATAAGACAATTTATAGCCTAAGAGAAACAAGTAGTTCTTCCTACAAAAGTTCAGCGATAAATCATTTTAATAGAACAGAATATTATCTTATTTATTTAGTAAGACAAATTATAAATTTTGTTGTAACTTTATGAACCAAGCAATAGTAACTTAGACATACAGCCCATTGCAGTGAAACCGACCAGGGTGTGGAGCGGGAATCGAACCCGCAACCCTCGTTCTGATAGACTAGCTCACTACCAACTTGCCTACCGAGGCACCCAATAGTGTGAAATAGTATTTGTGAAATACTATAAAAATATTTGCTATATAAAAACTATAACAACGATTTTTTAACGAAATAATAAAATTAATATCAAAATATTTTGGGAAACACTAAATCCTCCGATTGAAGGTACACAGAAAAAAAGAAAAAATTATTTCAATTAAAAAATGTGTGATATTAACTAAAAAATTTATTAAATTTGCACCAGTAAGCAAATTAATAGTATCAATTAAACGTTCAATTCAGTTCAATAAAAGTTTAATTTAACTAATTAAATTTTTAATTGATTATTTTTTCTTTTTTTTTTTTTTTTTTTTATTAAAGCTTTAAGTGGGAAACAAATTTGGAGAATTTTTTCTTTGTAAATACATACAGATATAAGGTGGAGGCAGTCAAGTTTTTTTGCTTTAATCTTAAATAATGTGAGCAAGAAAGGCGCCGGTATCAAGAATATTGTAAAAAGATTAAATTTAAAAAATTATTTTAATTTGCACCAGTAAGCAAATTAATTAATGAATTCACTTGATCACACACACGAAGAATCACAAGACAGGCGATGGACTTAAGTTTAGTAAGATATAGACTCGAGCTAACTAAACAACGAATTTCTTTTGCTGGACCTAATGAGTACAACCAATTACCCAATCACTTAAAAGATATCTCAGTTTTATCTACTTTCAAAAGAAGTCTAAAAGAATTTTTATTGCACAATGTTGAAGTACTTCTTGCATCTTGAAAATGTGAAATCTTTTTTCTTTTTTTGTATATAGAAAATTGTATAGAGTAAAATAAGTTAAATTTGTAAATTATGTAAATATTTTATGTTGCCTACTGGCCTCTGTAAAGCTGCGATCGGCAAAATCAGGGCGCCGAGTTTTCTCTTTTCTCTTTTATGGTATTTTGTTACGTACGTGTGCACACACATTGTAGAGAATTAAACAACATTAACAACAACATATGTTAAGTACATACAACGCATACAATCGCAAAATGTAATAGTATAGGTTTGCCGATCGCAGCAGTAAAGCCTTATTTGGCGCTGAAGCAAAAATATATATATTTTTTTTTTGTAAAAATAGAATGAAAATAAGGATAAAAACTTCTAAAAAAAAACGTTTAATTGACTTGATTCAACGTTTAATCCACTTGAGTAAACGTATAATTCACTTGATTACATTTTTAATTAAAACTGATATTCTTTTTGATTAATTCTTTAATTGGTGAACAATTTTGGAGAATTTTTTCTGTGATACAAACCACACAGTTTTTTCTGATTAAACAGATTTTTTTTAATAAAATGGTTATCATTCATATATATATGACTATAAATCAGTGGTGCTCAAATTCTCGTATTCCTATAATGCTGCAGCGATGTTGATACACGTAAACTATATTAAAATTCGTGTGAATGGCGATGACGAGTATTCGGCTGTTGTTTTGTTTACATTTCAACAACGAGAATCGAATAAGTTGCCATTAGACATCCTTCGAATAAGATCTCGCTACGCAACTTTTTAAATTACACAAAATTTTACCTTCGTGTTCAGCTGCTTCTACCACATGCACACAACAGCGTTAATGTGTCTTTGGGCACCACTTCTATAAATCTTTTAAAAGTTATCAAAAAAAAAAAAAGTTTTTTTTGTTCGGAAATATCCGAGAATGAAAGAAAGTTTTTACACTTTTCTGGGAATGAAAGAAATCCAAAAATTACGAACTCTATTTATATGTTTAATTTTATTGAATGATTTTGAGAATAACGACTGGTAACCTGGTGGCTATTGGAGATATAAATATACCCCCATATTCATCAAAAATATTTTTGATTAATAAAAGTTTTATTAAACAAATTTTCATAGAAAATTCGTTTCATAAGCCTGCTATAAACCTAATATATTTTTTATGAATATGGGGGATAGACTTTATGAAAATTGGAACAAACGCATGTGGTGTAGAGTGAGATTCACCACTGCGTATTGCTTTTGGAAGCCTCAAAAATTTTTCTATTGCTATAGACTATCAAATAAATTTTGGTTGCTAAATTTATGCCCTTATTGGATAAATATATGATCAAGATAACTGACAGTAAAAGAATGATTGCGATTCTCCGTAAATTTTTTTTTTTCATTATTGGGGACGAAGTTGAAAGCAGTTCAAATACGTGCAGCGGCAATTGTGCAAATCAGACTGGTTGTTTGATAGCTACAAATGAAATAGGCATGGCAAGTTAATATAATACACTTTATAGCCTCCGGATCCTACCCTACCAGACCAAACCAAGTAGTATTCCTCTAAGATCCTGTAAAATATATTAATGCGATTTTTTCCATGACCGCCTGTTGAAAACTTCAAATGTGTATCAAACTGTATCTGCAGGGTGATTTGGCGTTGCGAGTTCGATTCCCGCCAGAGACTCTAGTTTCTTTCCTGCAGACAAGCGTAGAGTTTCGCGGGATTAGCGTAGGTAGAAAAAAAAACCAAAATGACCGAAGGGGTTTGAATTCTTTATATCTTTTTTAATTATTATTTTTCTATGTTTTTTAGCGTTTTGTGAATTAAGTAGATATAACAATACCAAAATACAATCAAACCAAAAATAATTACACTCGAAATTTTTCGATAAGTTAATTAAAATATGGCAAAGAGAGCGAGCGCGTATGTGGCCACCACTTGCGAGTTATAATTTTTCATAATTAAATTTAAAATATTCTCCATTAATGTATTGTATTTATAAAAAAAAATTATAATTATGACTCAAATTGAACGTTATAATGAACTTAAGCTCCTTCGGTAATTTTGGGCCACTCCACACAGAAAAAATGATCAAATTTCTCCAATCACCAAATTTATAGCAAATTCATAATATTAAGCAAACAATTTGTTGATTTTGCACCTATTACCAAAATGATTATATTGATTACAAAAAATTTTAATTTTAATTAAAAAATGATTAAAAAGCTTTCCCATTTCAAACAATGTGTTAATTTATTTAAATAAATATTGACAATTTCCAACAACAATATGACATGTTTAAGTTGTTTTATTTTAAACGAAGAAAGTCAAGTACGATTTTTTGTTATTTAATTAAAATATTAATTAAAAACTTATTTCATAACAACTAAAATGTTGATTAAATCAAAATAAAATTTTTAATTTTCTTTCAACTAAAAAAATAATTGATTCAATTATCACATTAATTAAATTTTAATACTTTTTAAACCATTTTTTTAATTGATAAAACACTTTTTTCGGTGCAGCATTTTGAGGTTGAAATCCAGCATAATCTTTTTTCCAAAACAAAAGAGTTGTGGTACCGAAAGTGGACCAGGCTTACAAAAAAATTTGATATATATATTTTGATTACATAGTATTAACTTTTTAAAACCACACTAGTGTATCCTGGCAATTTATTTGTATTAAAAAAAAAACGTTTGACCCCCCTCTAAGGTGGACGCTACTTCACAGAAACGATTTGTTGATAATGATATATAGTTTCACAAAGTTTTAAATTCTTACCCCGCTTATCTGCGCCAACCCTCTGCCTGGTTTGTCAGAAAGCCAGTGGCTTTTATGTGGTTAAGCAAAATTCGAATTCTAGGTAGAGGGTACCACCGATTCGGGATATAGCCAGCTTCGGCATATAGCCGATTATAGCCTTCCCAACTATAAGTTTTAAGCCCTACTTTGCTAAAAACAAATTAGCAATATATTCATTTTAGATTTAATTAAAAATCCTGTGGAGATGCCCATATACAACATTTTAAATACACTTTAAAAATAAACCCTTAATATAAAATGAGTGTCTCCATTAATACTGACATTGTCTGTTGCTGCTACTATTCGACTGTTGACATAAAAGATTGATAGAACGGAAAAAGAGAGAGAAGGAGTGAGAAGAAAACACAATACAGATGCCAAAAAACCAAAAGCTTTGATTGCGTTAGTAAGAGATATATTTATTTTGCTATTGTTACTTCCAACCTGCGATAGGCAAATCCAGGGCGCCGTATTTTCTTTTTTATTACTTAAATTTGAACACACTTTGAAGGGCGTTTAACAACAACATATTTAAAATTTATACTACACAAACAATCGCAAAATGTTGGCAGCCTATCGCTGCTTCCAACGTAGGCAATTTTGAGAGATAATTTTTTATTTTCTTTTGAGAGAGTTTCCGTTCTAGTCAATCTTCTATAACTGCTAATTTCCCTGATGAAGCTGTATCCCATATATTTTGTTCTTGTTGCTGGTGCTTAGGCTTAAACACATGATGATATTGTTTCGTAGCTTAATCCTGGGAGATTTTCTTGAAACGTGAGTTCACATAAGAGAAATATTTTTATGTACACACACAGAAATACATTCGTTCTGGTGCTATGCATTCTACAAAGGATACCTACTTTGACTTTGCTCTTTGTACAGTTGTTCGTGTGTAGTTTATTTATGAATGAATAATTCCGTTTTTTAATATTTACAAAAAACATAAATTTCTAAGCAAATTGTTCTTCAAACATTTGCTCTTTTTCCTGTGCGACGTGGCGTTCATGTTCATACTTTTGAATTGTTTAAAAGTTAACAAATGTGTCAAAAAGTGTAAAGACAACTGTCATGGGAGATTGCAATAAAACAAAAAAGAAAAAATGTGCAAATAAATGTTAATAGTATTTAAAAATGAATAGTAAACGTTTTGTTTAAAATACGTTTGAGAAAATGTTACTAAAGCACTCAAAGGAACAAGTAGTTTGCAGTTAATAGGGGAGAATATGACACCCGAAAAAAATGTGACCACTAAACTGATCAGTTATCAACTTTTTTATACTGATTTACTACACTAGGATAATGTAGTTTAACCCTCTAATGTCAAACTAAAAATCATAGAAATATATAATACGAATATATTTTTAAGGGTATTTTTGGACCTCTGAGGTCAAAAAAAAAATATTTGTAAGCCCGTACAATAAGTCGTTTACCTTCCAGGTGAGAAAACATCAAGGAGTACCTTGGGCATTAAGTAATAAAAACAAATAAAATTTTTGGAGAACTCATTCCATTATCAAACCAAAAATATTTACTTAAGTATGTTTATAATAATCAAAGAAACAATTTTTATTATTTGAGCAGAATAAATGAAGCTTCCATTTTGGATCCAAAGCATTGTGTTCGAGATTGTTTACAATGCTTTCAGAGCTTTAAACAGCGTTCGAAGCTTCTACAAATATTTTGCTACATCTTTTAGCAACTGTAAAAAAGATAACTTAATATAAATATATTATATATAAGACTTGAGTATAACTTTTGTGAAGAGTGCCTTGAGGCAGTCTTAGGCATTAGTGGGTTAATGTTGCTCAGAAACTGATAAATGATGAAATCAATCAAATGTTTAATACAAATAGCGGTAACGTTTATGGCGTCAAATGCTTCTTAACTGTGGCCAGAAATTAAATGTTGCAAGGTGAATTGACAAAAAAAACTTCTGAACTAAAAAAAATTAAATACAAATTTACTCAATTGAAGCAAAGCCTCGAAAAATTTTGTAAAATCCACTTTTTGCAAAAACGGTTTTTATTGCAGATTACCGTTAACTCTCTTACATCGTTTAAACACCAAACCACCCAAAATTATGCACCTTAACGCCGTCAAAATGCGATACAAATAGTCATGCCAGTGGAAGAACGTTGTAAGTTAAATAACAAAATCCTACAAAAGAACTGGTTTTGATGCGTGGAATAACGTTTTAAAAACCGCTTGCTTACTAGAAAAACGTGTTAAATTACATCGCGATTATAAATATGAAAGGGTTTTCCACCAAAAAAAAATTATAAACTGTAAACTTGCATGTAATTTAAAATTAGAATTTCTTAATATTTTGCATAAAAGTTTTTATTATCATTATTTTTGATAATCTAAAAAAATAAAAATAAATAATCCTTCCTCTTAAAAACGTTTTTTTGCTCTCCTGAAAAAAATAATGATTTTGTATCTAACAACGTTATTTGTGGTTGTACTTCAATTGTTAAGTACAGCAGCTTTTTCGACTGTTCCACTAGCTTTCGGTTTCAATGTTTAGAAATTTAAAATTTTGATTTATTCAGAAGCACAACTCAAATTGTGAGAATTAAAAAAAAATTATTTTATTGCAGGGACCGTAACAGTAATTTCTTTTTGCATAAAAGTCAGATGATACCAGTTATTTTTGATTTTTGTTTTTTAACAAAAATAACAGTTATTAATTTTTTTATTTTTGTTTTTTTTTTGAACAAAAATAACCTTTATTTCTTGATTTTTTTTCAATCAAAAATAACAGTTATTTTATGATTTTTATTTTTTCTTGCAAAAATAAAAGTTATTCCTTAAAGAAATGTACGTATTATAATTATTTAGTTGACTTTCAATATTTATTTTAATGCGCATAAGAAATCCCAATGATGATCACTCATTTAAATAGATATTTTAAATAAAAAAAATAAAAAATCCAGATATTAGAAAAAAATATTAATAGCCTTAAACATAAACCCGCTTATACAAAAAAAAGTTAAAGTACACATTAGTTAACAAACACATAAAGCCCAGCAAAAGTGTATAGAGTTAATCTGTTGGTTAGCTAATGCGAACTTAAATTTTTTTTTTTGTATATGGGGGTTAGTGTTTCTGCAGAAATTATTTGATAAAAAAAAATAAATCGAAAATTGGAATTGCCTTAAACATAAAGTGTTTCTTATGTGTGAGCGTCTACTATCAGCAGAAATTATTTTGGATATAAGGATTGAAATATCATTTTTTGTGTTACTGTTTATTTCGATTTCAATACGAACTTTGTTCATCTAAAAAGCGTTGTGCCATTTGTTTTTATATTCAAACCTTTGAAAAATTTTAACTGTAACTTTTTTTTATTTGACAGTTGAGTTGGGTTTTTTTAGAGTCTTCCCTTCTTGTTATTCTTTGATTGAATCAATTAATGTCACTTATATATTTGTTGTTTTGAATATGAAATCTCTGCTTTTTTTTTTTTTTGTAATTAAAAATAAAAAAATTCCTAAGCTGCTTAAAGCTTTTTTTCTGTTATCGGCGACATTTAATAATTTAATTTGGTTTCTTTGTAAATATTTTGACTTTCGTGATCTTCTGTCAAATCAATTAAAATTATTAAAATAAATTTTTTCTTTCAATTTTGTAACAAATATCTTTTTTCCATGTAAAAGAAAAAAAATTATTTCGGTATGGTAAAACATTAATCCAAAGCAGCCAATAGACTTGGTTTAAATTTTTATCTATCAATCAAAATATTAACTTGCTATTTTGTTTTAAATTTACATTTTAAAATTAATTTATTTTTTTTAATAAAATATGGGGTTTTTTCCTTAAAAGAATTCAATTCGCACGGATCAGTAGTAGCAAGAGATATATATGCAACAAAATTTTATAGTACGAAGTCACACCATATCGATAATATGATTTAATCAGTCGGTAAGATGTTCTCATTTATCAAATTATCCGGCCATGTCATTGAAATCGAAATCACGTGAAACTGAAATCGACGAAGACTTTCAATAAAATTTTTGTAAAAATTAACGCAGCTTTTCCTGATTTGAAAAGCGGACAGAAAAAATTCTTCAAAAATGTTGCTCGAATTAAAGCATTAATCAAAAATAAAGTCAATTTAACTAAAAATTTAATCAAGTGAATTAATCGTTTAATCAAGTGAATTAAAAATTTTATTGATACTATTAATTTGCACCAGTAACCAAATTAATAGTTACAATTAAACGTTTAATTCATTTGATTAAACGTTTAATTCCCATGATTAAATTTTAAATTAAAACTGATTTTATTTTTGATTAATGCTTTAATATGGGCAACATTTTTTTCTGTATAAGTAGAGCAAAGTGGTCCTCAAAGTATGAGGTATATAAAAGGAAATATTTTTATGATCTTTGATTACGTTTGTTCGATTTCAATTACACATAATTTCGCTTTCCATGATATGGCCGTATGAGTTTCAATAATAATCGAGAAATAGTAGCCGTAGACATTCAGCCCGTTCTAGTGAAGCAAAGCAGAGTCTTTGGCAGGGCATCGAACGTACAACTCGTACACTAACACCCCCATTTTAATGTTATTTAGTAGCATGTTATTTTAGTTTTATTTGAAAAAGGTTTTATTTAAACTGAAAATGATATAAATAACAAAACCTAGTTGCTTTAATTTCTGTGGTCTTTGAAAACCCCATTTTAGCAGATAGACGGACAGACAGACATTGTTAACCCAGATACAGGTGTGGCCAGTATGTATCTCCTAGTAATGTACTTCTTTAACCGCTTAAGAATTTTTGCTGTAACTCCCGGATTTAGGGAGATGGTTGGATGCCGGATTTATATTATAATAATAACATTAATATTATAATATTTATAATCTAGGAATTATTTCTTTTTCATAAGTTACTTTATTATATTCAAAATTTTTTATTTTTCGAATTTATTCTATGAGCTTAATTTCATTTGTGTATTTCATAAAGATTTTGGTAAAACATCTATTCCTTAAATTTTTCAGGAATGTTGAATATAATAAAGTAACTTATGAAAAAGAAATAATTCCCAGATTCTATTTGTTAAAATAGTTGAGTTAAAAATATTTAATTTATAAGGTATCACTATCCAGTGTGACAAAAAGAATGCTGACGAAGGCCGTAGAGGGCCAGAAAATGCATTACATTCTGTTGGTGTCTATTTATTGTAAAATGTTCTTTACATACAATATATTTCATTGAAATCCAAAGGATATCTAAGGTAAAATGTAACAAGAAGATACAAGATAATAGTCTGGTAGTGTATAAAGTCATTCCTGATAAATGTAAGGAATAGAACTATTACAAATAGCTTTATTAAATACATAACTGAAATTTAGCTCATAGAATAAATTCAAAAAAATAAAAAATGTTGATTATAATAATTATTTATTATAACTTCAATTATTTAAATTTTGTCCTCCTAATTACATAGAAATTTCGCATATAAACGAATTGTTTAAATGCTGCAAGAATATTGGCCGCCTTTAGACAAAATAGGGTGTTGACGTTATCCCGATTATATTGTATTCTTATGACCACTTAAAATGTTCGTAAATATATTCAGCTACAACATCGCACTAAAAAAATTCTATTTCTTCGAAAATATTAAGAAAAACGAAAAAAATTAAACTACGGTATACGTTCTCTTGGTAAAAGTTGGGTATAATGACTAGTGTTAAATCAACTTCACTACCCATAATATTTATTTTTTATAGGGTCTAAGATGAATACTGTAGAAATAACAAACGGAATGGCGAACTTAAACTATAAACCCTTTCCACCTGTGGTGAAAAGTTAAGCTAATAAATTGTTTCATTTATTTCCTACTTTATATAGAGATTTTTCCTATTGACTTGAAAATACTTTTCAAGTTAATCTTAAAGTGAGTAGAGACGGCAAGCCCCACTGAAGAGACTGTGTAGTTAAAATCAAAACTAGTATGGGCAACCAGTCCGTGAAAGCCTGGGTTCAAATCTCAGCGCATTCAAGAATGAAAAATTATCAATAAAATTTTAATTGATTTGATGTTGTAAACTTCCTGTCTTCATAAAAATAATTTAATGAAAATTAAATTCAATGAACTTAAGCCTAATTAAAAATATCTAAATTTGGATTAAAAACCATTAACAGTTCAATAAAATAACCACAATACTAATTATTGTTAATCTAAATCTCTAAGTAATGTTAGTATCGAGATAAAGGTTAACTTCAAGATAGCTCTAGGGTTCACCATAACTCCCTTCGAAAACACACTTTAACACGAATTATAAGTCTCATACAAATGTCTGTGTCTAAATTAAATTTGGAACAAATAATCGTCACTTAAACTTTAACCTTACAATTAAATTATGATAAGAGGTCCCCATTCAATTATACTGGTATGTGATGAAAATCGATTGAATTTAAAACACTGCTTTCTGAAAGGTGTGATGGATTTCGAGCAATTTTTAAGTCAAATTCACAATAAAGGGATTAATTTTTTGTTCAAAATACAGTGCAATTAAAATATTCAATATAAAATTCAAAAGAATATAGACAGAAAATAACATAAAATTTTATTATAAATACATTTTTAACAATACCGGAAACAATACTTTCGATTTTAAATCATATCATTTTCAAAATCGGTTTCCATCACATGCTTGATAAGTCAATACCCTGCCTTTACTGCAGCCACTTTTAATCTGATTAAATTTCGTTTATTAAATATTGATTTCAGAAATTATCTCGTCACAAATTACTCTAATTTAAACTTTATGTACACTTTGCCATATGGGCTTTAGATCTACTAACACTTGCCTAAAGTTACGCACAAAAAGAAATTAAAATTGATTTCACTTAAAAATAATTGTTATATTAATTCAAAAATTAATTAATTTTGCACCACTAAACCAATAAATAGTATCAATTAAATATTTGTTGATACTTTTAACATTTTCTGCAGTAATGTTGCTGATGTAAACGTTTAATTTACTTGATTAAATTTTTTTATTAAAACTTATTTTATTTTTGATTAAAGGTTTAATTGAGAAAGAGTCGGGAATTTTTTCTGTGTTTTCAAATTATTCTGTCTTCACTCGTAAGAGGGGTAGGGTATAAAATAATCGGGTTTGCCGATTATAATTTCTTATTATTTTTCAAGATTTTCATTGTTAATTTCCTTTAAAATTTCTTATTTCAAAGCATTTTTAATCTCCTTAAAAGAATAAATCCTTTAAACGATTTATTGTAACTTGTATAAACTATTCCGGAAAAGAATCCTTTAAGACTTATTACCAGTCTCTTGTTTCTTTTTAATTATAAATAAATAAATTCATAAAAAATTACTTTTGTTTATTTTTCCTGGAAGTTTTTTTTGATAATCCTTGTTTAATCCTTGTATTGTTGTGCTTTTATTTTGCTGTTGTATTTTATTCTTTTATTGGTTGTTATTGTAGTTGTTATTGAGGAAAAGTTGTGAAAAAAAAATATTTTTTCTTGTTGTGCTTCCACTGCAAATATTTATTTTATTCTGTTTTAATCCTTATTACACATAAGCCCACACACTCAAATAAATTTTAATTTTTTTTTGCATTTAATTTTTGCACTGGCTTTACAAAGATAATGATCCTTTTTTTAATGGCTCTAAAAAGGTTGAATGAATATTAATTTTACAGGAAAACACTTTGCGCACATTTTATTATTCTCAATAAATTGGTGTGTAAATTATAACAAATTTTATTTGGTTGTACAACAAAAACAAACTTTTTGCCGAAAAGCAAACGTATTTATTTATTAAAAATACTTTTTTTAATTCCACTTTTTTTTGTAATTTTTCTGTGATTTTTTTTTTTTTTATTTTTAAAATTTTAGTGTAATTTTTTTATTATTATTATAATATATTTATTTTTTTTTTGTTTATATTTCAATCATTTCCGAATCACTACGATTCCCATTCCTTATATTTTCTCCAAAAATAATTTCTTACTCTAAAGCCACCGAATTTTCTTTTATCTGTCTATTTTTCCGAATAATACGACAATTGACGAAAAATTTAAGTTTGAGTTTATTTTTTTTTTTTGTGTTTGAATTACAGAAATTTTTGTTTCATTCAATTTTCTTCTTCACTTTAAAAAAAAACTACGATTTCGTAAAAGATTTGGTGTACAAGTTAAAAACACATGTAACGACACCTTTTCGAGTACCAAATCGTTTGAATATCCCGGCAACACTGAATTCACTCTGCTTACGAAATTTTTGAATTGCGTGCATTTCACTACACAGTCCATACAATGTGTATAAATTGTAGAGCATACATTTTTGTTTGCAGTGCACCCAATAATAAAATCCCCATTCATACAAGCGGAATACTCGCTCATCACAAACGAATATATTTACTCAGTTTGGGACCGAGAGCATAAAATTTCTTTTAACTGTAAGTGGATTTTATGCTACACTCAAATCTTGTATAAATCGTGCTCATTTTGTGTGTGTGTAAAATTTTGTGGAACTAGTTTAGTTAGCCAAGTTGCACACATTTTTATGTGTAAACAGAGTCAATAAGAGAAAAAAAAAGAAGAGGTGAGGAAAGTGAGAATATATCACAACATGTAAGAGAGAATATTAAACAAAAAATTTGTTTATTTACAATTCATTAACTGGCCATGGCTCATGCGTATTTTATCTTTTAGTTGGATTACAATTGCCGAGGGTTTTGTTTATTAAAGTGTAGTAAATTTATTTAAAAGTTTTTTTTTATCTCTAGGAAACCTTTGGCAAGGTGGGAAGTTTTTTGTATTTGAAGGACCATTTAATGGTCAGGATGCTCATATAGACATGCATAGATTATCAATAAACAGCCATTTATTATTTGTTTTTTGTTTAAGTCTTTTATATAGCAAAAATATTTCTCTTGATAAATCTTTTGTGTTAGATAAGTTGTTTAGTCCAAGTAACATTTTGGTTAAGAATTATTTTTTCTTCACACGTTTGGGCTAAATATTAAACAACTTGGTTTGTCAGAATTTCAAAATGTCCATAGCTTCTAAATTTTTATACACTCAATCACTTTCTCAGTGTGTAAAGTTTATAGACGTTACGATACGCCTTTTTGCCGATACGATATCGATACAGATACTCAAGAAGAAATATCACCGGTACCGATACGAATATTAAATTTTAATTCAAGGTAAAATTAACAAAACCTTAGAAGATTAATTTCTGTATTAAACAATATTACAGTGTTAGAGATTATTAATATTTAAAATGATTTTAGAAAGATTTTAAAAACAACGAAATGAATTTTAATTCATGTGTAAATTAATTAATTTTTTCAACAAAAAAAAAAAAAAAAAAAAAAAAAAAGAGATTTTTTTTATTCAAAATCAATATTAATAAAATTTTTGTTTAAAAAACTGTATTCTCAACTCTTGCGGAGATAATTTCGCAACTCTGTTTGAAGCAGACCTTCAGTAAAAAATCGTCTCTCAGATGTGACTGAACTCATTTGATAACTTAAGTATTTGTGTGACATGGTCTTAATTTTTCAGCATAATATTTAATAGCACCAGTAAACAAACGGATCTACGTCTCAAAAAAAAATTAAAAAATTTACGGTAAACCTAGACTTTTTCTTTTGCTGAGCCACAGCGAAGGATCGACATAGGATCGTCCTTCTCAAAATTTTCTTTTAAGATTTTCACAAAGTTCAGTTATTGTAGACTTATCAGAACTTTTACTAGGTGAAGGGTTGACCGTGTCTTCAACACTTTCGGTATGTAGAGTTATGTTAAGTAGATCAATAAGAAGTATTTCGATCCATTGTCTTTAATATTTTCTAGTTTCCTATCGAAGGTAGAGACTTTTAGAAAAACAATAGATTTCATTATTTTCTAAACACACAAGTCTTTTATTCAGAGGTAATGCTACATAAGCTGCCAATTTTTAGGACTCTAAATTAGTCTGCATCTCAGTTTACACATTTATCATATTTTCTAAAAGTGTTCTTCCAAGACTGCTAACTTGCTAAATAGCGTCAGAAAATGTAGCAGTGGCTTTGCTTATGAATGTTGTGGTCTCTTTGAAGTAGCCCAAAATTGTCGCGAAGTGATTTTTATTAATCATTAGAAATTTGCAGAAAATCCTACTGCAGGTCCACACCAAGCGTGCAATGCGTTCATGCATCTGTCCCAAAAGTCGTAGTGTAAACTTGTGTTGACAAGTTACACATCAATCGCGTTTAATGCATATGTGACCTTCTCCGAGAAAAAGGGCTTAGTGTGTCAAAAAAAAAGGGTTTGGACTTAAGATTGGATTCTGGTACCTAAAAGGGTGTAGAATAAGATGAAATGAGTTAGATTTCTGATAAAAATTTATTTACCCACAAAAACGTACAAAACGAACTTGGGAAAATCGAATTCGAAACTTTAAATGCGTTTTTCTCAAAACTTCATTTTCACACACTAGGCCCTTTTCTCGGAGAAGGTCACATATATGTATGTACGTATCGAAAGCATGAAGTAGCTTAGCATTATACTTTAGCATGCGTCTCGAAAAAAAGGTCAAAAAAGAAAGATACGCATTAAACGCTTGATGTGGACCGACTTCCAGCTTAAGAATTAAAAGAAACAATTTATAATTCAGTTAAATTTTTTGCTATTAGTTGTTATGATAAAAATAATCTTTGAAAATTTAATAATTTGTTAAAAAAAACTACAAAAAAGTATCGACGTATCGACAGTAAAATATCGCCGATACCGATATGTTGGCAAACGTGAAGTATCGCCGATATATCGGTATCGGTATTCGTTACATCCGTAGTAATATTATAAAAGTTTGTGTTGATGATTTTACTCCTAGATTCACCATTAAGCTGGAGGTTCACACCACGCATTCTATGTGTTTGATACTTTCTTGACATTTTTTCAAGACGCATGCAAATGTACTTCATGCTTTCGATACGTATATCCTTACCTAAAACGCAAAATGCTTTATCTAACATTTTGAAAATTTTACAAGCGAAAAATAATTTCAAATGATAAATTGCCTTAAACTGCTTACAATTTATATTTCTTCTATTTTTCTTGTAAAACCTACAAGTTGTTTTGACAATTGACAATGTGGCATATTTGCAACCTGCTAGTTAGGTCTTTAAGCGTTTATCATATAATCGTCGACTGTAAGCCTGACATTTTGATATCGTTTGAAAGATAAAGAGGCGCCAAATCGACTAATAAAACCGTTTACTTCAATTTTGTACTCTATAGAATGTTAGAAAAAACACCCAAATCGAATTGTTCTTACTTAATATACCAGCTAAGTGATTAGTTCTCCTTTCACATGTCATTAGTTATTTCTTTTTATTCTTATTCTATTTTCCCAAATATATGAACCAGTTCTGTTTGAACAATTGACTTAAATTTCCCACAGGGTTGTTAATAGAATTCCTTATTATGGTCGTAAGATTCCAAAATTGTTGGTGCATATTTGTGTTGATACAATACATTCGAGTCAACGAAAAAGTCGATTTCTTATTTCTGCACTGACAGAAAAGGCGTCATAACACTGATGTATTTTGACATCAGTACTATGACAAGTGTCTTCGTTTTTGACCCCCTAACACTTGTCATCATTATGATGTCACCCTAACATCTCTTGTACAAATTATCATAAGGGTCAAAAATTTAAATTATGTCATCACAGAAATGACGAATAGGAGTCGGTTTTATAAAGCATGCCATCAGTGCGATGACAAACTGTCATCAAATTGAGTCATTGAAATTGACATTAAGTCAAATTGAGAGAATATCATTATTTACTTACCCGTTACACATGATTGTTTCACTTTTGTTGTATTCCGTCCTTTGTTTTCAGAAGAACTCTCAATTATAAGACACTAGCAGCATGCCCGATATGGTTTTCGTAATAATTCTGCTTTAAAAATTTGATGTATTTAAATAAATAATTTAAAAAAAACAATATGGGAATTTTTGCTTCTAATTTTACTTTTAAAACGTGAAAACAATGTTAATATAATATTATGAAATGATTTATGTGACCCGGTCTATAAAAAGGTGGCTTATGACTTATGAAGGAGAACAACTACCGAGAAACTGATGAAATGCCTTGTTTGTCTTTAACAGCTGATTTTTCGAAATTTTGTTTTTGAGTCATAAGCCACCTTTTCATGGACCGGGTCACATATTATGTCATTGCACTAATCACATTTTGTCATGGCACTGATGACATAAAATTTTATGTCATCGCACTGATATCAAAATACATCAGCGTTATGACGCCTTTTTTATCTGTGTACACAAAATGTGGCATCCAATTTATGTCACTGTAGTTATAGCGTATATGACGCATTAAATACAAAATTTTAGGATGACGTTCGTCATTGGTTTGATGTCACTTTTGGTCTCACTGATGCCATTTGTAATAATATTGATGCCACAATTCTGATGTTAGGGCATCATCAATATAAAGATGCCTTTTTCTATGAGTATGGTTACTAAAACACTTTTGCGTTTTAGGTAACGATATGCATTCTTCGCGTTTGCTGTGTAAATTTTTAATACAATTCTACACCGATTCTCCTCTTTTTGATAGACGCATAAACGCATCCAATATTTCAACGCGTGGTGGAGACCTCCAACTTAAGTATTTCAACAACGATTCTACACCGCCTTTCCGTCCTTCTGGCTGGCTGACTGGTCTATTTTATTAAAAATGTTTAAAACAATTTTTCTTTTCTAATTGGGAATAATATTTCTAAGAACTTTTAAGAAATAAAAATTGAGATTTTTGAGATAGACCTCTTCAAATTGAAACTGGAAGTAACACAATTTCAAAATGGTCTCACATGAAAGTTCTTATAGACTACCAAAATTATTTGCTCCTGTCAATTCTTTATGATTTTTTTACATTTTCTTTACATATGTAATCTTATTACAAACATAACAATTAAGTACATATGTACATATATCTAATCTAAATGTTTCTAATTTAAACGGTAAAAATTTCTGACCTTGGCAGGTAAATGCAGTTAATTGTTTGATACACGATTGTATAATAAGTTTTTTATTCTCTTTAAATGTGTGTAGCATTACAGCAATTTCTCTGCTTACCTTTTATGGAATACATGGAAGTTAAATTAATGGAAACTTTTGTTGTTAGACCAATTACATGTCAGCGCAACATGTTTATTCAGTAGAAAGCAACAATATTTATAGCAAGAAGAGAAGTCGAAAAATATGTTTATAAACAAAAATTCTCTTATGTTTTATATAGATTCTACATGTTCAATGCTCAAAAATTGTGGATATTATGCTTGGGTACATTTTTGTATATAAACATAAACCAAACAAACTGTAGGGTTTCTGATATATTATTTATTATATGATGGAAGAAGGTATTTTAGTATTTTTGTGTAAACTTAAAATTTTATTTACGTTATTTTTTTTAAAAACCAGAACTCTTTCTTTGTTTTGAGTTATTTGTATAAATAACAAAATATTATAAAGAAAGTTCATTAAGAATTTCAATATAATTCATCATGCCCTCCTTCACTAGTGTTGCGAGATGGTATAACAAGTTTGCCATTCCGTGTGAAACTATTTTAATATTTATCTAAGAACCCATTAAGTTTCTATATATTCTGTTTATATAAATTCTAAGTCGATTTAACCACGGCCATATGTGTATCCGTATGCTAAAAACTTTCGCACAACTCTAAGGAAAAAACAATATTTGCACCAAATTGTTTCTTGTTCTCCTAAGAATTTTGAGATTGAAATCCAGCAAAGTAAGCTTCATAGGGTAAGAGTTATGATCCCAAATGTGAAACAGCCACCCTAAAAAATAGATACTTTTGTTACAAAAACGAGCCTAAATGGTGGCGCATATGATTTTGCACAAGTTATTTTTATATGACTAGATATCATATGACTGAAAATCACTTATACATTGCGTGAAAATTGGTCCATAATTTACGAGAACTACCTCATATAAAGCCTACTTTAACGAATTGTAGTAAAACTAAGGTCCGTTTTCACGACTTACCGATAGCTTAAGGTAGGATTTTATCGGCCGTATAACAAGTGTTCCATTATTCCAACTTAACTTTAACCTAAAGTGAGCGATTAGTTAAAGAAAGGTTCATACTACCTGATAGGTTAAAGTAGAGTTTTAATAAGGGAACACTTTTTATACCGCCGACAAAATCCTACCTTTAGCCATCGGTAAGTCGTGAAAACGGCGGTAAGTCTGTCATAGTTTCGTAGCACCAAAAAACAAACTACATAATTCTTTTAATACCCCACAAAAAATTTACTCTCGAAAAATACTTTAGTACGTCTAAGATCATAATAAATAATGTTATTGATGTAAAATTTGGTGTGTCAAAGCTGTATTGGACTAGAATTATCACTATCAAAGACAAAGAAGAAAAATATAAAAAAGTGTACTTTGGGCTTCTAGAAGAATTCTTGACAAAAAGTAAAATCAATTTAAAATAGATAACACGGTACTACAAAATTTCCTTTTTTGCAAGCACTTTCAAAGTGACCTAGTGTATGTTATAGGTCTAGATAAGTGTATTATAAAACCGGTTTTAAAAGTTTCAATATACCTCCAAATTCCCGAGTTATGGACCAAAGAAATTTTTTTGAGGCTGCTACTTAAAAACATTTATAACTTTTTTATTTATTAACCGATTTTTGAAATTCAAACGGTTTTGGAAAGCAAAATAATTGTTATTTTTTAATATATATACTCTTCATACAATATTAGCACAAATATGAATAGATTTTTTCAATTATATGGAAAATTTTTAATTTTTTTTAAACTTTTAAAATTTCTACGAGACTTTTTTCCGAATTTAGCTTAAAGACAACAAATATATTAAATACAGTATTTTTCTGAGTAAAATGAGACGTCATTTGAGTTATGAGTTATTATTTGAGTTAAATGTCAAATGAAATGCAGAAAAACACTTGATATTTAGGTGTAGTTCACATTCAACATCGGCCCTTAAAATTTAATCACCCGTTATTATCTAGAATTATTTGTTAGTGTAAACAAAATGGTAGAACAATTAAAAAAAACAATACCGATTTTAAATAAAGACAAAATTATAAGTTTCAATTAAAAAAATGTAACAAATTGTACAAATTGTAATTTTTAAGTGTTACACAATAGGTGCGTTTGTTTACCCCAAAATTTGCACAAATTTGTGCAAGTTTTTACTGGATTTTACTGAAATGCGTTCGTTTACACAAAAAGTTGCAAAAGAGAGCATCTACTGAGAGAGTAAAGTGACAGTTGTAACCAAAGAGTCTGCAAATTTTTACTGAACAAATTTTTACCAGTAAAAACCAGTAGAAAACAAAAACATATGTTTCATTTAAGTAAACAAACAAAAGTAAGTAAACAAAAAGCATACAATTTGTAATAAAAACATTTAAAAGAACAAAAGCTGTATGTACATCCTAAACAATTTTACTTACCACTTTGTACCTTCCCAAATGTTCCGGGAGAACATGAAATATTAAGTTTTCTTTTTTTGGCAACCATGGTAAAATTTGTGTTAATTGTTCAATATTACTTATTTTTGTTTGTGTTTACATTAATATTTTAGAGATGTAAAGCTAATGAATATATGATTACTTCTTATTGCATATTATTGAGGGTACCAAATATCAAAAATCAAATATTGATGTAGTTTCGTATGTTATTCAACTAGAAACAAAATTAAAAGTCATGTACAAAATAAACAAGTCTTAAAACTTGCACAGAAGCTCATTTAATAAATAAATTTGCTACGAATTTATAATCATTACAGTGCATTTCATCAAGTACCAAAAACATTATGTACTGGGTAGTCTAAACAACACATATTTTACAACACTAAGCTTTTTAGCGAACAGCTGTTTGAATTAACCTGCAAGTTTTTGCAATTTTCCGTCCGTTTACTTTTTTGTGCAAGAGCCATTTTTGAGAGTAAAATTTTCATATTGCCCAAAATTTACTCAACTACTGGATTTTACTGGAAAAGTAAACAAACGCACCTAATATCAATGCTAAAAAATTTAATTTTTTTTTATTATTAAAGTGCGAAAATATTGGTGCAAAAATATTAACGATTTCTCGTACTTTTTATGTTCTTTTAAGCAAAAAAAAAATGGAAATTCTATAAAATAATTTATAGATATAATTTATAATAAAAGAATTTATAGAGCTTGTAACTATAGAAAGATATCGATGCTCTGGAAAATGATTTTATAAAATTTTAACAGGGGCCTGATTCTGGCAGTTGTGATCGAGTACTTGCTCGATTCGAAAGCAATTTAATATCTAATTATTTCAGTCAATAATGCACGAATCGGAATTATTTTTTCAGTGTTGTAAAGCATTAATTTGAGCTTCACAATGCTGAAAAAATAATTTCGATTCGTTCAGTATCGACTGAAAGAATTAGAAATAAAATTGCGAATCGAGAAAGTACTCGATCACGACTGCCAGAATTAGGCCCTAGGTAATTTCTAGTTAACTGATACTACGACGTATGAGTGGGGCTTCTACTAAAAAAAAAAAAAAAATTCCGGTAATTTCCGAGAAAATTATTTTATTTTAGTTCCCAAGAATTTTAGGAAGGAAACTGATGGAAATTTATTTGCAATGTTTTCGACTCACTGTATTAAGATATTAAAAGGGAAACAGAAAATGCTTGATTTTTTTTTTGAAGATACATACACCCAACCATATTTATTGTTTCGGGGACATATTGAGCTACCTCAAGTGTTATATATAGTGGCCCCACAATTTTCCGGTATGAAAAATACAGGGTATTTATCCATCGAACTCTTTTAACCTACCACCAGTTCTTCACTTTAATTATTTTAATCGCAAATAATTTACTCTGTTTTATTTCTTATTATTATTATTATTTATTAATTGTCTATGTATTTTTCCTTACAGACATTTTACAAATTTAAATTTACACTTTAATAATGAACTAACATTTGATTAGATTACATTTATTTTACTGCATATCAATTTAGAAAATCAATTATTAATCTACTTATTGACTTTGGTTCCAATGAAAAATGTATAAATCTATATAATTGATCGCCATAATTCGGTCTGAAAAATTTGACAGATAACGGGATGAAATTTCGAGATGAACGTTGAGGAATATGGTTGTGCCTTCTTGATGAAGGACTAATTTAACCATAATATGGTTGTCGATGACAATAATATGGTTAAAATAACCATATCATGTTTATAATTTTATTTAAAAATAGTTTTGTTGGAGGTGACCATATTCAAACATATTTTTTCTCTGGGTGTACACAAACCCACAAAGTCATAAGTATTTTTCGAAAATGCTTCCCTGATCTAATTATTGTTTGAAAAATGTCAAAAAACAATAACAACTTATCATGACAGGTTTGAACTTTTTTCAAAAAACGTAAGACTTGTGTGATAGTATATAGCAGCAACATTTGCTTTGGGAGCTATTATATGGACCTTTAATGCAAAAGTTTTTTCTGAATTTGCAAACTTTATTAAAGTTTTTTGTGGCCGATTTCTTTACATTCATACATTTGACGCGCTTTCTATTGCCCATTTCATTAATCAACAAATAAGTTGTGTTGGAAACGTTAGTTCCACCCAATTTAAACATATTTTTGCATGTTGCATTAAATCGTACTATTTCGAATTCTCTGAAATACGTGTAAACTCCCATGTAATTAATTACATGTATTTACCGTACAATAATTAAACCGTTTTGTAGGTTGTGTGTGTGTGGGTGTGTGTGTTAACTAGGACTTGTACTTTGAGATTTTTTATACTAATTGCATTACTACCCTACAAAAGGAAACAAGTGACGGGGAGAAACACTTAAAACAGGTACTTATAAAAAATATAATTCACTTTCTTTTTCCATAAGTATTTTCCAACAAAATGTGCTTTTATATTATACGTGAGTGTTTATAACAATTGGAATAAATAACATGAAATTGCTTTACTTGTAAAGAAGTTTTAATCCATAATTGACAAAATTACATTCACGGTTAATTATAGGCCAAAAAAAGTCTTTGTACCAAATTATTTAGGATTACCAAAAATCTATTATATTAAATACGAATACACTGATACGAAAAATGAGTCCATCCCTACTTAAACTAGGCCGAGACCTTGTCAATAGTAAGGACTCCCTTAAAACAAGTACGGAATGCCTGACTGAATTATGAATTATTTTAGTGCCCCGTACTTAAAATAATCCAAAACGGGATTGATTTAAGAAAAAGTGAGAAGATAATTAATTTGAACCTGTGCTTGATTCAAGAACTTCGATTTTGGTTTTAATAACAAATTCGTACTTGAGATAATCCGAAAGCCAGATTTTAATTCTATCACCTAAGCCCAGCGTTGCCAAATGTGCAGATTTATCGGCATTGAGCAGTTTTGAAGTGTTTTGTTAAAAAAATTAGTTTTTTTTGTAAATTGTGCAGATTTTTCAGTTTTTGCATTAACATTTTTTAATTTTTTATTTCTTAAGCCATAATTTTCCCTAATTAGCTTAATTCATACTCGTTTAACGGAGGTAAGCTTTAATTGCCAAACAAAAAACACAAACGGCTTAAGAAACACGCACTTTCCGTTAACGAATAAACCACCCAAGCCTAATTAATCATTTTTCAATAAATACTAATAATATATTTTTATTCTTCAAAATTTTTACGTTTCGTCGTTTCCAAAATGTTTGCGTAAATGATTAAATTTAGCACTAGGTAGCGCAAACAGTTTGGAAAATATACAAGATTTAGATTTTTCTACAAAAATGATTGAATCGTTTGTCAAAAAACCCAATTAACAATGCAAGAGTAGTTTATTTAGCTTTTACTTATGAAAGTTTAATTATGTCCTTGCTTGCATTTTGTGATTTTTGATGTTTAATTTTTAAAGATGCATTTGAGATTACATTGTAAATTCTTATTGCAGCAACTTTTCATGTGAAGTGACAAATACTTGACAAATTTCAAATCTGAGGCCGAATTAAAATAAATTTTGTATTAAATGAGGAAACAAAATAAATCGCAAGACTACATTTCCTTATGTACCGCTCTTAATTCCACTCTCTTTCATCTAGGCTACAAAGTAACGATATTCGTTAATAATTTATGTAATATTGTATTTGTTTCTGTGTATGTTAAAAAAATTAAGTAGATCATAAATTGTTTCTGGCAATTTTTAAATGCAGTTTTTTTAAGTTAAATTCAGTTTTTTCTTCTTAAAATGCAGTTATTTTCAAAAAAATTATGGCAACGCTGCCTAAGCCACCTACACCAGGAGACTTAGAGAGAGAGAAAGAGAGAGAGAGAGAGATTATTACAAATAATCAGCGTTGCCAAATGTGCAGATTCATCTGCATTTTGCAGTTTTTCCAAACATCTAACAGTTTTGAAGTTTTTTATTAAAAAAATAAGTTTTTTTGTAAATTGTGCAGATTTTGCCGTTTTTGCATTAAAAGTTTTTTTAATTTCCATTCTGTTATATTATTTTTTATTTCTTAAGCCATAATCTCACCTAAGTTGCTTAACACATACTCGTATAACAGAGGGAAGCTTTAAGAGCCAAGCAAAAAACACAAACGGCTTGGGAAAAACGCACTCTCCGTTAACAAATAAACCACACAAACATTATTAATCATTTTTCAATAAATTCTAATCAAAAACTTGTATTCTTTATAATTTTTTATGCTTCGTCATTTCCTTCTTGACTCCGCAAAATGTTCACTTAAATGATTAAATTAAGCACAAGGTAGCGCAAACAGCTTGGAAAATATGTGTAAAGTGTATTAATCGTTTGTCAAATACCCCAATTAACAACGCAAAAGGATTGTACAAACGTACAATTTTTACATGCTTGTCAGGCCTTTTGAGTATATTATTTGGCTTTTACTTTTGAAAGTTTAATTATGTCCCTGTATACATTTGTGATTTTTGTTGTTTCTTTTTTAAAATTAAATTTGAGTTTTCATTGCAGTTTTTTTTGCAGCAATTCAACTAATAAAATATTGTATTTGTTTCTGAACATACGTACAGTTAAAAAAAATTTAGGAAATTATATATATTTTTTGGGCTATTTTTATGTGCAGTTTTTTTTTAAGTTAAAATCTGTTTTTTTTTTCTTAAGATGCAGTTATTTTCAAAAAAATTATGGCAACGCTGCACATAATGTTTGTTTCACATGTTATTTACAAAAGATTTCACAATTATAACTGAGCTACCTAAACAAGGGCGGCAAGCGTTTTTTTAAACATGAAAATTCTATTTCAAATACATTTTCAATAAGGCAAATCGACATAGCGATTTGTCAAATAGGATTTTCCAGCCGGGTGGTGTCGAATTCGCGTTCTAAAGGTTTTTTTCGTATAAACTTTATACAAATAAAAAGTTTTGACATACAAAAAACGCTTGCCGCTCTTATTTAGGTAGCTCAGTAAGAAACCAGCAGCAGTATGTCCATTATAGTTTTCGTAATCATTCTACTTTGAAAATTTGATGTATTTTACTAAATTATTTAAAAAAAATAGAAATTTTGGCTTCTCATTTTACTTTGTAAACATGTAAAATCTTTTTCTTCTTATAGTGTTTCTATTGTTTCTAAACAAAACAAGCAAATCGTTTTTACATACTTTTGTAGTGCTTTTGTTGTTTCTACAACAAACTATTACAACCACACGCGTATGCACCCATATATAATGCAAAAGTAATTCCATTTTGGATTGTTTTAAGTAGATTTTGGTGTTATTCGTACTTAAATTATTTTGTACGAATCGTACTAAAGGTTGGTGGAAAAAACTTAATACGAGTTTTTTCTTTCAGTGTAGGCAAGGCGTTTTCTTTACATCTCTTTTATGCCTACAGTGTGTCTTTAATATATCATTAAATTCGGTTCAGTATTTCACGAGTTATTGGCGTTAGAACTTATTAAGGTTCTTCATGATAACACTTTAAGGTCTTGCAATCTGTGCAAGCCGTGCATTTGTATGCCATCGCGAATAAACACTCAAAAATTATATAAAAATTAATTTGTACTCATTTCTAACTCATTGTAAATTCGCCCAAAAATTTGTACATTTATCAAACATTTATCATCTTCTTCAAGCAAGTCTAACAAATGTTTTCATTTGCGAAAAAGTGTATTTTTAAGCGATTTCATGAAAAACTTTATAATAGACAAGCAAAGGAAAATCAATTTGTGCAAAGTAATAAGAACAAAAACATAAAGAAATTTGCAACAAAATTATGTTATGAGGTTAAGATTTATATAAGTAATGTTTGTGCCGAATAATATCTAGATGAGATTTTGTTGACTTACAGAAATTTCAGGGAGGCTAATTAAAAGGGACCAATGTCCACTGTTTAAACCCGGCCAAAAATAATTTTTTTTTTTTTTAACTTTAATAAATTTTTGATGACAGATTATAGCCAACACTTCAAAACATACAATTTATTTCATAATTTGGTTCTTGAATAACTCTGTTACTGTTAATGCCGTAGCAAAGTGGATAATTTTTCTTGTTATTTTTGAGTTTTAAAAGTTGATTTTTGTTGACTTTGAAATAAAAGCAAGCAAAGATTATTCGGTTAAAGTTTTCTTTGTAAATTAGCACTTTATTTTGAAACCGTATTAGTAATTTATCATTCCATGTAATAACGCTATGCAACAACAAAAATTCCTTGAATAACCACTATATTTTTTTGATCCGCTATAGTCATCTAACTACAAAAATCATCATTATTTCAAATTCTATGGTAAGGTTTTTTTTTAAAAAATTTTTTTCTAAAAATTGAGATATTTCAAAAGGCTGCTCCTTACATCTTATCGTAACTTTAGAACGACGTACCCGATTTTATTATGCAATCCGTCAAAACATTTTAAATTACGCCAGATTTAAGTTTCTCTAATATCATTTTTTAATTTAGCCATTATTTTTGGAGTTATTGAGGCCAATGTAGCAAAAAAAAAATAATTTTTTTTGTTTTTTTGTAAAATTTTTGAAATAAAAAAATTCATAAAAAATTGAAATCAACAAATACTTACCAGTTTTAGTACTAAGGCTAAAGCTGCATGTATTAGAAGTAAAATAAATTTTATTTCATGAAAATCCATGGATAAATTCTCATTCTATTCCCGATAAAGTGAAAGTACCTACTTTGACATTTTTTTATCGCAAATTTGTGTAGAGCTAAAAGTTTTGTGATTTTTTAACGGGTTTACCCTGTTTATTGCACAGTTTTTTGTTTAATCCTCTATTTTTATTATTTTTTCATAAAGCTGTATATATTAGAAAAAAGATAAATTTTTTTTCATGAAAATCCATGGATTCTGTTTTATTCCCGATAAAGTGAAAGTACAAACAAAGTTATCAAGCAGTTATTTTTTTAGCAACAAGATTTACAAAGCATAATCTAAAAATAATTTCGACTTTTGTTTTAAGAAACCAAATAAAATCTCCTATCATATTTTCATTTCATAGGCCCTGATAACGTTGCTCCATGGTCTTAAGCTGTTGATGAAATCACCAAGATTTTCCGGAAAACAGTCCAGATGAGAGTGCAAGAAATGTATTGTTAGTGACATATTTACACCTTAAATAAGAAATTAGGAAAACTAAACAAATATGAATAAGAAAATTATAATTGTAATTTTGAGCGCTTTCTTTTTATTTTTTTTTTTTTTGGATAAGTGAAAAGTGTTGTTTTAAAAATGAATAAAAGCTAAACGAAACTAAGGGCATAATTCACAAAGAAGACAACAAGACAATTGAGAAAATTTCGTATGAAAAAAATACTCAAATTGAGCTCTTTTTAATATAAATTTTTTAAAATGGTCCTACTGTCTTCTTTGTGAATGGGGGGTTAATATTAAAAAGACCATAACACAAAAAATTGTGGTTAGAGGAGGTTTAATGCTAATTACATTAATTTGTTATTATATCACAAATTCTTTAATTGAAATTGATTTTTTTTTTTTTTTTGGTATATATTCGTAATTCAGTTAACGACTTGTAGAACCCATGTGTATGTTATTGAATGAAGTTTAAATTGTTGGAAATGCGACAGTGTGAAAATAATAATAAAAATAAAAAAGCATTTTTGCTAAAACCCCCTAATGTTGGTGAAGGATATAACAATAATATTCTGTAAACATTAGAGATCTTTTTACCAAAAAAAATATTTTTTTGATTAAAACTAATTAAAAAGGCCTAAATTAATTGTGTGGACACTGGAACGAACTATACCACACTAAAGTCGAGACAGAGGTCTAATGCAATATATAATTAACTTCGTAATTGTACTAGAGTGTTACTTTAAAATATGTTACATATAACCCACAATCATTATTATTTGTATTTTTTAACACTTGGCAAATAGTGGTGAGTTTAATTAATTATTTTTTTTTTTTGTTAAATCAACCCTAAATTCACTTGGAGAGAATAGCTAATAAACAAGAGGATATCATTAATATAATTTAGGAAGTGAAACGATCATTAATATTCAATAAATATTTTAAGATCGTTAACCTTTTGTACCTGTTTCTGCAATAAATAATATCAAAATAATTTTACTTTTTCGTTGATAGAATTTGAATATTTAACTCTCTTATCTTCAAATTAAAATAAAACAAAGAATGTGCGGCATTTCATAAAAAATTTTAAGTCTATTTAGGCCTATCGATGTCTGAATATTTAACCATAGACCTGCGACTTAACAGCCGTCCGTACCTAACTTTCGTATGGATGCCTTCTAGAAGGCCTCTCTACTCCTTCATTTTGATGTGCAAAGCCTTCTCGCTCCATTCCATACTCATATCTCTTTTACACACGTTGTCATTGCGGGGTACGCCTTCTGCTCTCGCTTCTTCGGCAGGTACATAAGAATGGCAACTAAATTAAAAAAAATTCTTTTACTTTTGCTTTGGCAAAAAACCAAACAAAAAATGCTACTCCTTCTCTTCTCCCTTCTCATAGAAGCGAGTGTGGAAAGTGTATCGTATCTTTTATACAAAAGAGCCGAGGCCTTCTATTAGGTCTTCTTTATCAGAAAGATCAGAATTGTAATTGAATAAAAAAAAATCTAAACAGGCCTTCAATAAGGCCTGAATTAAGAAGGTCTTCTAAGTTTTCTCGCTGGGATGTTTGTTATGTTAACTCCAAATAATAAATAATTTATGCATTTTTATTTACTGAAATTACAATATTAACAGATTATTGACCGATTAAACCAAAACCTCGGGTAATAAATCGAGCGATTAACCGATTAAAGCATAAGCCCGATTAAATGAAGACCCTAGTACACACTATGCAATGCATTTACGCAATCTAGCAAATTTCATTTATTTTCATTCATTTTAGATTTCATCCAAAATCAAAACGTTTTGATATTTAAAGATTGCATTGATGTAGATTACATTGTCTGTACCCAGCATTAAGATCAAATTGCATTTAGTTCATTTCCTAGCCCGCTACGACCTTTATCCGCACTCTTTCCATGTTACTGGTTTGTACTACTACGAAAATTTTGTGTATTTAAATTATCAATTAAAAGAAAAAGAATGTGAGAATTTTTGGATCTTGTTTTTTCTTTCTTGTTACTTGTTTCTGCACCTATTACCAACATTCAGTTAAAATAAGTATTTCGTTATGGTAATGAATTTTTTTTTTTTTTTTTTTCATTTTTATGAAATAATAAAATTTACTATTTTTCCAAAAATTACATCAGACAAGAAGTCAATTTCCAAAAAATTTAATAATAAAAACTTGATTTTTCAACAGTTCTAGGAAGAAAATATTTTTTAGCTATAAGTATTTTTTAGTAAGTGGTTTTCATTGATTTAGTGACATGTTTCACTGAAATATATAATTAACAAGATCTTTTGAGTTTTCCCGCTGGGTTGTTTAGGTATAGAATATCAGCGTAAAAGCTAAGCGGAAGAAAACCTTCCGCCTTCCGCTCTTGCTAAGGTACGTATGTAAGAAATCCCAATTGGAAAAATCTTACGGGTTTAAATCGCACGATCTCTGTGACCAGTTAACATAACCTCAATGTAAGATGACTATGCTCTTTAATCGTTTTTTCAGAATGTCCAATGCAGCATGAACTTTGTGGTACGAAGCACCGTTCTGTTGAAATCACATTGATGTCGGGCCACAAGATTCTGGAAATCATCGACCTGTAGGGCTCACCAATGGACTGGCCAATGCTGTTCTCAAAGGAACATAGAGCGATAATGCCGCATTGTACGGTGCATTTTTTTTTTTTTTTTGGATACATTGCACACTCTTGAAAACCATGTGAATTGGGGAATTTAACAGTTTTGCTTTTTGACATCTCAATTTATACTAAACTTAACCTCATCGCTGAAGATGATTTTCTATGATAATTTGAATCTGAACAGAACACCCATTTGGACAAAATAACCATCTAGAGTGATTTGAAAAATCAGATTGAATTAATTGCAGCCAATTTGTGAGATGTAGCTTTAACAATATGGTGTATAATTTTCAAGATAAATGTATTTTTTTGATACGGTGCATCATTATCGACCTAAAAGTCGATTTTGAATTTTTTGTAACTTGGGGCGTCTTTTTGAAATGACGATTTGGCTGTATGAGTGATTAAGTCATAATATGGTGGCCTGTGACAATAATCTGGTTAATGAAACCATAATATGTTTTAAAGTTTTTATTAAAAATCGTTATTGTTGAGTGTAATAAAAAATATGTTTGTTTGCGCGCATGATAGTTTTGGGTATACATATGAAAAAGACTAACCAACTTAAATTCATTAAAACGTACAAACATTTTTAAATGTTTTTACACCACAACGGAATCTAGTTTAATAACCTTTTTTTGTTTTAACTTCAATTCACTGACGAAGTAATGATTCTATAGCTACAATTATGTTTATATATCAACTACATTATAGGTATCAACCCTACAAATACCTTCACATTAATGTACGCACAATACTCATATACGAGGGTAATTTGAAAAGTTCGAATTTTTTTGTAGGCTAGTTTTTCGTAAGTTTTAAGAAATGCTTTTTGCTTAGCGAAAAAATGGATCGTAAAAGCTTTAGAAATTCATAATATTGTTTGACAAAGAGATATTGGCAATTATTTCTTTTCATAAGCAACTTTATTATAATCAACATTTTAATTTTTCGAATTTATTCTATGAGTTAAATTTCAGTTATGTATTTTATAAAGTTTTTTTGTAATAGTTCTATTCCTTAAATTTTTCAGAAATGACTTTATACAATACAAAAAGCTTTATAAAATACATAACTGAAATTTAACTCATAGAATAAATTCGAAAAATGAAAATGTTGATAATATTGTTTGTTTCATTTTTACTAATACGTGTATAATAAAACTTTTTTTTCAACTATTCTAAGAACTTAATCAAATCATGAACTATTATTAAGAATGAAGGCAAGTAGGAAATCTATCTATCTCTATATATATAAGATTCTCGTATTACGGTGTTTGTAATTGAACTCCTCCGAAATGGCTTGACCGATTTTTATGAAATTTTGTATGTGTATTTGTTAGGTAAAGTATATTTCATATCGCTAGAAGGCGTAAAATAGGGCACAAGGGGTAAAAGCTCCACCTCCCCATATCTTCTTAACTAATCAACTAGACGGCGTAATATAGGGCAAAACTAGCTTTTTGACAAAAGGGTGTAAGATAAGGCAAAAGGGGTAAAAGCTCCCCTTCTCTATAGCTCCCCTTCTCTATAGCTTCTTAGCTAATCAACCGATTTTCTTGAAATTTGGTAGGCAAATAGTGTTATATCTGGAAGGAACTATAGCCTATACTTTTTATTATTTTGGGAGTGAAATAGGGCAGGAGCGGTAAAACAAATCGATCGATACAGTTAGCGATGTTAACGAAGCTGTAATTTATCCAACACAGCTTTTGAAGACTCTAGATTTGCCAGGGAAGCCACAACACCTTCAACGACTGAAAGTTGTAACTTCAGTTACAGTTCAGCAATGGTAACATACTTTAAAAATGTTATGAATATTTCAACTCCACAGTACAGACCATTCTAGTTATGGAAAAATAATATTTGTTACGCCTAACGGTAGACTTTAGACTTAGTTGTATAAAAGTTATTTTAAAATAATTAGAACAGAAAGTTCTGGAAAATTCTAGAAAAAGTTGTGAACTATAATAAACACAGACTGACTCAAAAATGTTAGTTGAGTTTTATTTGAGACATCTGATCAACATCAACCGAACAGAGCTTTTTACTGAGCTCCGAAACCGAACCGGTACGCTCGGTCCGTGTTTTAGCAAATGCATATTTTTAGAAAATTAAAACAAAATTTTGTGTTAGAAATTATATTGAAAACAAAAACAAATTTTCGTATTTTATGGTTATTTCCAATGGCAGTCTAAGATGTCGATTTGCTGTGTTTAGTATACCATCAAATCGGCATTAAAAGTGTCTATGGCCTACCTCTACGTAATGACTCCTGGAAACAAATGGATATTTCCAGTTGGCTTAAGAACAAGGTTAATCTAGAGATGCCTGAAATACAGTGTCCTTCCTGTTTTTTAACTTTTATATAATGATTGTTGACAAAGATCAATAGTCCAGGAATTATAAACATTAAGAGTGAATATTCCTTTTGGTGATATGGTGCAAGGTCGATAATCAGGAGATGTAACGCCTGTGATCTGTAAGGATTCAAAAGAGAACCAAAATTCAACTAATCTGGCAACAGAGTGCTAATCATAGAGAAGCCGCTGAGAGATGTCAGGGGAGTTGTAAATTCCCTTCCGTATGTAGAATTACTTCCATGGAGTTGTTCGCAACAAAGAAATTGTCGTGGTTCGAGTGAGCATAACTGTACTTCTCTGTTTGTGTTGATATTCTTTCTTCGGACATTGAAAATCTATGATGGCATGTGGTTGATGCATACCACAAAAATGCAACAACAACTGAAATGACAGGGCTATTGAAGGGTTCGGTTTTCCGTAGTCTGGGGAGTTTACCAAAGCTCCATACAAAAGTCATTTGGCAGTACAACACTGGCATGACTGTATGGTGAGGACTCTATTAGTGCTCCTTAATTGGGGTGCTTTCAGAGTGCACGTAGTGGTTAAGGTGGTCCAAAGGCGGAAGCGTGATCAAAGGATCGTTGTTGTTATCCCTGCGAAGCTGTTTGGTAGGAACTAACAGCGGAGGTTAGATAGCTCCAACTCTTAAACAATAGTGGGGGGGGGGGGGGGGTTTCATTTGTCGGTTTATACCCAAATTGGCACCTGTTGTATGTGTAGTCTACCCTCATACGCAGGGGCTTTTGTACTAGGCATGCACAGTGCTATGTGGTTGAGATCCACTGTGAGACAAGACCTAATGGTAGTTACTCACATAAATCAAAACGACGTCTGTTTTCAATATTAATTCTCACGCGAATTTTTTTTTCATTTTCTAAAAACAGGCAGTTGAGCCAATATAAAAGGAAGATAATAACTTTAAATTTTGAAGACTAATTTAAAAAAGATAATAAAGAAAAGCACAAATGCATCAAGCGGGTAGGGATTTAAAATTGTACAGGGGGCTTAAAAATTATAGTTGAAATATTTCTCTAACAAACAACTTGACCCAAAAACTCCTCTTTGTGAAGCCAAAGACCTTTAAAAATACCTTTTAAGACTGTAATCGTGTTTTAACAAAACCAGAGGTCACAGGTGCGCTACAAACACAACAATATTAAAATATACTAACAACAGTGAACCATCATTATCAGAAAACAGTGGAAAGTTGCGAGCCAAAGCAGCAAATCAAATAACGCACCATACCTTTGAACCATAAACAATTTAATTACTCTTTATGAGCAGGAAAAACAAAATAATCGTTATTTTCGTTGTTGTATATGGGAGTGTATACAGAGGCCTTTGCAAAGGGAGGGAAAATAAAAATAAAATATTGTAAGGAATATGTTATAATATGTTATAAAAAAAAACCTGTACAAAAAAAAAAGGATCAATTTATAAGCATAAAAAATCAACAGCAACAACAATGTAATAATGTTGTTACATTTTCGTATTATGTTTCAATTTCAACAAGAACAACAATCATAAATTAATCCCTTACACATACCAAAGCACAAATTTTCATATAAACCTCTTATACATTAACTCACTTCACTAACACAAATCTAATTGTTTTACATATTTTTCTTAGCCTTAGTTTTTTTTTTGTTTTTCTTTAGATATTTTTAAAACCACGTATAACCTTATTTAAATTACCATAACCTTTGAATGAAAAACAAGAAAATAAAAAATCTCGTCATGTAAATTTTTTTCTAAGGTCGTTTGATTTCTTACCGCCTTAACATGTTGGATTAATACGCGGACTCATACTGGTGGAAACTCAATGAAATATAAATTTAATGTATAAAAAACTCCCTCGAATCAAAGAGTAATCATTAATGAATACACACACAAGCACACTGGTGTTTTCCTGTAAATATAAATTTTGAAAAGAAAAAAAATTTTTTTGTTATGGGAAAAATGTTCAGAAATTGTAAAGGAACGGCATATGAGTTTCTCAGCAAAAATTTGTTTAACACTAACCAAATATGCAAGAACATCCTTAACGTATTCGCAGCATAATATCGTACTTATTTGCAAAGAACTTTCACGTTATTCACACAATAGTTCGCCTTTGCACTTGGGTTGATTGTCGGTGTATGAAGGAAAAAAAAATGTCATCCAATACATTTAAAATACCTTCGGAATGTTGGATCTACCAAAATTATATGCAACTTTTTTTTAATTTTTTCGACACAGACTTTAGCCCTTTAAGCCAGATCTCGAAGTTGGAATGATTTTATGACTTTTATTGTTATTTTCCAATTAATATGAAAACTTTCATTTATTATTTCTTTAAAGTCTGAATGTTAAAATCAATAATGTTTAAATAAAAGTCGAGCAGATCTGACAAAAAATAATAAAGTAATACTCAATTAACCCAGGATGGTCACTGCTCGTGGAAGCGACGAAGCTTATTTACTCTTTATCATATCAAGACTTTGCTGCAATAGAATCATAACTCAAATTTGAATTTTCTAGCACTTTAAAATTTAATTCTTCTTTATAGAGTGCAGCATTTAGGATATTTTTATGAAATTTTTACAAAATAAAAAATAGACCATAAGCTTGAATAAATAGAAATTAAAAATAATATAATGGATGGTGGTATAATTTATAATTAAATATAAACAGAATATATATCGCGATTAACTGCTCATTTTAAGCTAGTAGGAATTAGCCACTGGGAATTAAAGAATTAAATACATTAGGTGAAAAATCAGGTTTTTTGAGTTATGACTCTATTGTGCCAAAGGCTCAATATAATTGTTTTATGTGTATGCAAATAACGCTCTGTTTTTCAACAACGTTAGCTGATGACGGAAGCGTTCACATGCTAATTTACTTGTAAACACAAAAAAAGAGTTCGAACTCGATACGAAGAGTTGTGAGAGAAAAAATGAATTCCCGAAAATAATTTTTGATAATAAATTTGCATGTGCCCGGCAAATAAAAAAAACTGAAATGGCAAGGTGCTTTATTTAAGCAACTTGTTTTTTTTTAATTTTGTTTTTTCTTTCTATCCTCTTACAACTACAATTTGTGTTGGAAAAAACCCAGCCAATTGTAGGGGAATGTAAGAAAGAAAAAATTGACGGTTTATTGTTGTGACTTTGTTGAAGCTTTGATATTGTTACATTTAAGACCTGAGTGTTTTAAAATTCTTATTCACTTTATGGTCTTACTTGTATAATATTTTTAGCTTTTCTAAAGTATTTGGAAAAAGTTTCCTGACGAGCTGGCCTTAGCAACCAGCGAAATGCGCATAGAAACTAGCTTTCCCACAACAATGAATTTCAGTGTTTTCATTCGAAAAATTGGGATTATTAGCACATCATTAATAAATGAATTAATTAATAAAATATTTCATTACCGAAAATAATTTTTGAAAAGAATTATTATTTTTAATGCTTTATTTTATTATTTTAATAAATTGCTTAACTAAAAAAATTTTGCTGAATTTTTAACTCAAAAAAAGATCCGCTAGAGTTTTAAACAGTTCGTCGATTCGAGGAAGAGAAACCTTGATGTACTAAAATGAAGAGTAACCTTCCAGGGTTAATTAAAAATGTCCGCTTTTATTTCCCATACAAAATTTATTTTAATAAAAAAAAAAATATATTACATCAAAAATGTTTACGACTTTGCTTCTATGAGTCTCATATCAATTTATAAAGCTTTAACTCACAGAAGCACATTCGAAAAAATTTTTATATTATAAAAACAGTTTATGAAAAAGGTATAATTCCCATATTTTATATGTTAAAAAAAAATTTTATACTTAAAACTTAATTAAAGCAATTTTGTTTAAAATAATTATTAACCCTTATGTGCGCAGCAAGGTACCCGGGTACCTTTGGCGTTTTAACATAGATTATCTCATTGAAATTGATAATCTGCATGTCTGAGACTTCGTGAGAACTAATAACTTTGAAAAAATGTTGTACTTTTGCAGCTGTCTAGCTAAATTTTGTTTTTGTCCTTTTCGTGAGAGACCAATTTACTCTTTACAAAAGAAATTAAGTTATAGTGCAGATCTTTCGAGCAGTTTGTACACATTGGGCGATTAATGGAATGCTTAATCATTGTCTGATCGCGGTATTTCTGTAAAATTAGTGCGCCGTTGTAAGAAGTAAGAATTAGAACGGTCATCTCCGAACCATTTACTACCACAAGAGGTCTCAGACAATGGGACAACCTATCTTGCAATTTGTTCAACCTTTTCGTGGAAAAAAAATTTTGAATCAAAAGGCAACACTGAAGACAAAAGTCATACGCTCGTCGCTTATCCAGATAATATTGGCATCGTTGAAAGACACATTCGAGATGTAACTGTTGTATATGAGAAGATTGAGAAGGATTCAGCTAAAAGGGGTATGGGTATAAACGAGGATGAAAGAAGGATATTAATTGCAAATGCAGAAAAATCAACGCAAATAAAACATGGAGACGAAGTTCAAGCAGGCAGTTACAATTTCGAGATAGTAGAAGAATTAATCTATCAAGATCCACTGTAAATAGAGAAAATAACTTCATCCTTGAGATAAACCGAAGGATATTGCTTGCAAATAAGTGGTATTATGGACTAATCAAACATTTCTGTATGAGACTTACACCACTGTGAACATAGTTATACCTAAAACCATACAACGATTGCGCTGGCAGAGACACATCGGACAGCTGAACGCAGAATGAGAGAACTTCGAGAATCAATATGAAAGAAAGCGTAAACGGGGAAGACCTTAAAATCACTGCTGAATCAACTGGAGACAACGTCAAACGATTAAAGCGCATAGACAATATTTTTTTAGCAGGCCGAGATCCATAGAATATTTTAGTGCAATCTCAGGAAATAAGGGTTAAAATCAATAATCAATTACTGTCCCAACAATCGCATGTAAAATATCTCGGTATTCATCTTAACATGGAAATGTCATATAGAAGCTAAACTAACACAAAAGAAACTAAAAGCAATTCAAATTAATTAGCTTATCGGCAGAAATTCTTTTCTTAGTCTCGATTGCAAACTGCTATTTTACAACTATATCTTAAAGCCATTCTAGGGCTACGATATTCAGTTATGGGGCACTGCCTCGGCCGCAAGTATCGAAAAAATTCAAAGGCGCCAAAATAAACTTCTTCAAATAATCACAGTCGCTCTCTGGTATGTTAAAAACTTAAATATTCACAAGGACCTCAATGTGCCATTTGTAAAAATTATTATTACGAAGTATGTAGTAAAATATTTAAAAAGGCTTGATTCAAACTCAAATCCACTAGCTCGAAATATTTTAAATGACAGCGGCTACTCTAGATTAAGGAGAAGAGATACTGCAGGACCCATCCGACGATAAGAGCGCTAAACATCTACATATGTGGAGAGAACCCGTAATGAGAAAAATTTTCGTCTGGCATTGGCAGGACAAAAATAAACAATTAGAATAAGATATGATTAATTATTGTTAATTCATATTTTATATATGAAGATTCAATAATAAATAATAAAAGATACCAGTCGCTATGCTCGAACGAGTAGCTAAAAATTGGTCCCTCCGAATGGACCACCGCAGACGTAGTCCTGGCCAACATTTACATGATACAATTTTTATCACCCGGGTAATTCCATGTCAAATCGACCAAATGTGGGACCCGACCCCCTTCGATTTGCATGAAATTTGGTGTGAAGATGTATAAAACTCCTTTAATTTTTTGGAGACGTAACGTGACAAAAAGTGTACTTTTCTTTGAAAGTGCCCACATTGAGCTCCAACAAAAAATGCAACAAATTAAAAACTGTTTCAATGTCGTTACTTTTTTTAACACCTTAAATCACATAAATCAGATTTAAAAAATACTTATTTCTCAAAATTACAATATTAAAAATTTATTTTAATTCAACATTTTTCATTTTTCGAATTTATTCTATGAAAAATGAAAAATGTTGAATATAATAAAGTTGCTTATGAAAGAGAAATAATTCCCAATATCAATTTATTTTAATATTATTTTTTACAGGTTGCAGAAGAAAAAAAAATCATATCTGAAAAAAAACACCTCCTTCAAAATTTCAGGATTTTTAAAGAACAGTTTGAGGAATTACATAAAAAAAATTAAGTTTTTGACTTAGTCCATTTTTAAAATTTAATATTTTGTAGATATAACATTTTAAAAAAAAAAATTTTTTTTAATATATTGTTTGCAGCCCCAAGTATTCTCTTTAAAATGACATACAAATCATCTTCGTATGTGCAGTAGTTTTTGAGATATTGAAAAAATAAACTCAACACATTCGGCTAATTCGGCGAAATTATGACATTTTGAATATGACGTAACTTTTGCAAAAAAATTTTTAAAATTTTTTTTCGTAAATATATGTTCCTTATAGGATGAAAGGAACCTTCACACCAAATTTCATTCAAATCGAAGGGGGTCGGGTCCCACTCTTGGTCGATTTGACATGGAATTACCCACCCGATATATGAATTTCATATTCGTGTTCGGCGACCTCACATTAGTTCAAAAAAAAGTTTTTTTTTTTTATTTAATATAAACAATAACTATGGAAGTAAAAAAACGGTCATCTTTAGTTTGTCAGAAATCTGACATTTTATGTATAAAAATTGTGGATACCTTGAGTGTAATGAGTTACAACAACTACAAAAAATATTAAATGCTGCATCATGTGATTTATTCCTATGGGTTTTCAAAAAAACGGAAAATGTTTAAGCATATTACGATTACTTCAGCTATTTTATTGTCACAACAACCATATTATATTTATACTTTGTCCTCTAAGAGGAGGTCACAATTATATTGTGGTTGCCTCCAGTCATGGTTGTTAACTACACTGTGCTAGAATTTGTCACCTTTTTTGTCAAACGGGGCACCAGGCAGGTTTACCTAACTCGGGTACGCTGAATCCAGTGGTGCTAACCGTTTTTTTATATGCCATTATTTTCAAAATGGAGGAGGCTGCACCACATATATTCTTGTAACTCAAAAAAAGTTTGCTGAATAAACTAAAAAATACAAAATTCCGCAAAAAAATTACCTTTAATTCCATACATTACCTTCACAACCTTTAAAATATTTGAGGAGCAACAGGTTGTGTTTGATTAAGAGCCATTCAATTATTTATGGTTAACCCTAGAGTGATCTTAAGCAAAAATAATATGGTTGATGATTCCTTATAAAGGTCTGATTCTATCGTAACACGGTTGCATGTGACTAGTGTATCTCTTAGACTACATTTACTTTTCATTTGCCTATCCATTTTTCATTTACTTTCTGGCGCTTGTTACAACAATTTTCAAAGTTTGTTTTTTTTTTTGAAACTGGAAACTTAAAATTGTCAACTGTTTTTTTATTTCTTGTGTTCGTGATTCGAAAGATCTTATCTTTAGAATCGTGAAATAACATATAAAATATCATACACAGAAAAAAGTGTTTTATCAATTAAAAAAATGGTTTAAAAAGCATTTAAATTTAATTAATGTTATGATTGGATCAATTATTTTTTTAGTTGAATGAAAATTTAAAATTTAATTTTGTTTTAATGAACATATTAGTTGTTTTCAAATAAATTTTTAATTAAAATTTTAATTAAACAGCAAAAAATCTTAATTGACTTTTTTCTTTTAAAAAAAAGTAATTTAAACATGTAGAATTGTTGTTGGGCATTGTCAATATTTAATTAAATATATTAAGACATTGTTTGAAATGGCAAAGTTTTTTGATCACTTTTTTAATTAAAATTAAAAATATCATTTAATGAAAAAATTTTTTCAAAATTTTAACATTTTTAGTAATCAATATAATCATTTTGGTAATAGGTGCAAAATCAACAAATTGTGTGCTTGATATTATAAATTTGGTATAAATTTTGTGATTGGAGAAAATTAATAATTTTTTCTGTGTTTTAACTGAATTATTTTAAATCGGTTATAAGCCCAACTAATATGTCTTCTATACCTGCCATCAGTTTCATATATAACGAGTTTACACAATTTGTACCATTAAAAAAACAAATTTACGACCAAAAAAAAAGTCTTGTAATTTTTTTTCGTTTTATCAGGACTACTGGTGTAATGATCATACAAAATTAGCTCTTATTTCACTCGTTTTATTTATTTAAGAAAAATCAAGTTTACAAATCTCTTTGAAATTTAACACCCCTTTTGCAGCTTAATGATGTCTTTAGTGGCTTGTACTAAAATTTCATGTAGATGTTTGTTTCTCTTATACTTTATTTGAAGTAAAAAAAAACCAAAATAAAAGAAAAAAAAAGCACAATGAGTCCATATTTATCTTTTAAATATTTCAAGTCAACACCCAGATCAGTTTACACTTTACTCTAAATCGTGGAATTAATCTTGACAGTGGTAGCGTTAAATAAAAAATTAATTAATTTTTTTCTTTTTTAGTAAAAAAAACGTACTGATGGTGCATGTATGTACCTCGAAAAAAAAAATATAAAGATATTTATCTTTAAGAAGCGTAAAATCTGACTACAAAGTGTTTCAACGCCAGTCATTTAGACAGCAAAGAACAAAAAAAGTGAAATTCCACACAAACAGACACTTAAATCTTCACATACTAAAGAATTCTTTTTTCGTTTTTGATATTTAGTTTTTGGGAAACTGAATACATTTTTAACTGAAATATTTTTAGGACTAAAAACTTAAAAAAAAATTTTAATCTCAAATAAATTTAATTAAAATTTACTTTTTGTCGTCTACCAATAAATTTTAAAGAACAACTGGCAAAAGCGTCATTGATCATCATCTTAATGTTTTATGAAAAATTTGCGTTCCATTGGCCCATTTTTTTACTTCTTTACTTATTTTTACTTTAAAGCTCAACGCTATATAAAGAGAAAACAAAAGAAGACATACATTTAACCATTTAAAAGTGTATAAGGACCATAAATTATAAGATGAGTTTAAAAAGTAAAGGCTTATGAACATATACAGGAAAAATTCTCCAATTAAAAATTTACTTAAGTGAATTAAACGTTTCATCAAGTGAATTAAGCATTTAATCAAGTGAATCAAATGTTTAATCAAGTGAATTATACTTTTAATTGATACTATTATTTTGTCTACTGGTTCAAATTTGATTAATATCACACATTTTTCAATTAGAATCTATTTTTATTTCTTTATGTGTGTAGTTGCCAGGTAAAATGGGTTGAAAAATCGTCAGATTCTTAAATTGGCCTCCTTAAATCGTCACAAAAAGCGTAACATTATAACAAATTTTGTTAATTTTTGATATTTAGTTATTTAATTAAAGCTTTTTTTAGTTTTTTTTATACCCTTCGCCACCACTAGTGGTGAATTAGGGTATACTAAATTTGTCATTCCATGTGAAACTTTTTTATTATACATCTAAACTATATATTTTCTGGCTCCTTGGTAATTCTAAGCCGATTTAGCCGTGCCCGTCTGTCTGTCCGTCTGTTGAAAACACGTCCACTTTCGAAAAACGCAAAAGAAAAGAACAAACTTGGTCTCAAATTGCTTGTAGTTATCCTAAGCAGCTTGGGTTTGAAATCCAGCAGCATCGGTTCAGAAGGACTAGAACTCTGAATCAAAATGTGGAACCACCACCCCAAAAAAATTGATAATTTTGATACAAAAACTAACATAAATGGTGGAATAATGCAAGGAATGATATAAAAAAGTCTACATGACTGAAAAGCATACTGTTAAATTTCGTGAGGATCGGTCCATAATTAACCCTAGACACCATATAAACCCTACTGCCGGAAAACATTTTAGTACGTCTAAAACCGTAATAAATAACGCTATCATACTAAAATTTGGTACGTCACAGTTTTATAGGACCAGAAATCACAATGTAAAATTTTTTGAAGATCGGTCCATAATTGACCATAAGCCTCATATAAACCCTACCCCCGAAATCAGTTTAGTACGCCTTAAAACGTAATAAATAATGCTATCGTAATTAAATTCGGTACGGTAGAGTTTTGTAGGACTAGAAAACACTCTCCTAAATTTCGTGAAGATCGGTCTATAATTAATCCTAGACCCCATATAAACCCTACTCCCGGATAACATTTTAGTACGCCTAAAACCAAATAAAGCCCACTTTGTGAAAATAATTAAATTCGCTTAAAGCCATAACAAATATAGATATTGCGGTAAAATTTCTCCCAATTAAGATTCATATGGCCAGAAAAATATCATGCAATTTTGTGAAATTCACTGTTAACGCTTAAACTTATTACACTGCTGTATTGAAATTTATTCTTATTTATTTTTTGTAATACCAGAAATCAGTCTTCAGAATATTGGGATGATTGGTCTATAAGTTACAATAGGTCCAAAACAAATTACCCTATTAAAAATCATGAATTTAAAAATTCGAAATTACGATTAATCTGTATCAGGTTTTTCGAATCCACCTTATGAAATTTTATTTCGCTTTCTTCAATATGTATTACAAATCACAAATACAAACAGAAAGTGCATGTATGCATATTTTCCTGAAAAGACTTAAATTTTTATTTCGTCAAATGGGCCGTAATTTAAAAAAAGGAAATCCTAGACAAATATGAAATATCAAATATAAGCATCAAGGAAAATCATCCTCCTTTTGAAGAAATATACTGTGGAACAGAAGTCGAAATTTAAATTTTCACAAATGATATTGAACTTGATGTGGTGAAGAATTTCTAGGAAATTGCCAACAAGAATTTTAAAATTTTGTGAGGTGTTGAGAGTAAAAATATGCAGCCATGTCACAGAGTACAATTCCGTTCGGAATGATTCCGTTCGGAATTGAAGAAAACATATTTGTTTATTGATAGAAAGTATATTTTGATAGTTTTTTGGTCTTTGAGATACAGAAAACTCCCATACCGTTCATGAAAACAACAATTTCCGAACGGAATTGTACTCTGTGACATGGCTGAATATAACGAAATTTTGGCTCAATTAATTCACCGTTTAGATCCCTGGCAGATATGGACATATGAAAAGATTAAAAAAATCAAAGTACATATATGCAACTTTTGAAATAAAATTCCTGAAATGAAAAATGAATTGAATGAATTAATGTTTTCGGAACTTTCAAGAATTCTAGGAGGGATATTATAAGCTTTTTACCAAAATATTATTAAAACGAAAGAACGAAAAAGGCTTTATGTGCCTACAGTTTCCGGCCTTATACAGAAAAAAGATTTGTTAAGGTCATCAAATTCTTGTTGTTTAATTCTAAAAAAACAAAGCATTTGTTATCAAAAACAATTTGATCTCATAAATATTTTTATTATTTTTTTCCTTTTCGTAGTGTAGTTTTTTAGAGATACATATACATACTTTTAAAGTCTGAGCCGATAGCCGTTAGTCGCTAGTGCTTTACAATTAAGATTTATTGTAATTTAATTATAATAAATTTGTAAATAAATAAATAAATAATACTTTTAAAGTATTTATAAATGAATTTTTTAATACAAATGGTAATTTTACTATTACAAAAATTTATTTTTATGTACAATTTTATGTTATGTTTATGTTTTTTGTTGCTTTTATTTAAAATAAAAAAAAATTCAACATTTTTTATTTTTCGAATTTATTCTATGAGTTAAATTTCAGTTATATATTTTATAAAGCTTTTTTTTGTAATAGTTCTATTCCTTAAATTTTTAGGAATGACTTTATACACTACCAGACTATTATCTTGTTTCTTCTTTTACATTTTACATTTTACCTTAGCTTTCCGTTGGATAGCAATGAAGTATATTGTATGTAGAGTTTTTTTATTCCCGCACTTTTTGGATTCCCGGGAAAGCGGGAAATAAAAATCAAATTCCCGGGATCCCGGGATTCCCGGCCAACATTTTGTATTTATTTATTTACTTATTTCCCCAATGAAACTAATATTTCTTATTGGTTATTATGCTTAAAAGAATTAAACTTAGTAACAAAAACCTAAAAAATGTAAGATTCAAATTATTTTAAGACACTTAAGAGGTTATATTGATGCCAATAGGATAATAGAAATCAATATACGTATATACATTGTCAAATTCAGAGCTTATTTACGTAATTAGAATGAAAGTATTATTCTTACGCGAATAAAAATTCTGGAAGGGTGATTAGGAACTGAAAACATTACGAAGTAGGAAACAATTTTACCGTTTACCAAATTTAATAACATATTTTTTACAATTGTATAACCCTTAATCAGCAGTGGTGTATGAAGGTAAAATAAGTTTCATTCAATGTGATATTTTTTTAATATTCATCTAAGGTCCCATAAAGTGTTTTTATTATTAGTCCTTTATTAATTCTAAGCCGATTTTGCCATTTGGGTGTCAAATTGTTTCTAGATCTTCTAGGCTGTTCGGGATTGAATTACAGCAGAATCGCTTCAGTAGGAAAAGAGTTATGCACACAAATGTGGAACTACCTCCCTCAAAACTCAACTAAAACTAACATAAATTTGTGGCGAAATGCACACAAATTTTTACTTTCTACTTTTATAAGATTCAAAATCACTTTAAATGCCGCATATGAAACACAATCTAGGAAAACTATTTACTACGCCATTAACCGCAAAGCTTTATAATAATTTTGTAAAATTTACACTTCAATTTGCTAGGACAAGAAATAAAATTTCGTGATGAAAGGTCTTTAATCTATTATAGGCCCAATATAAAGCCCATTCTCAAAAATTAGTTAAAAAGCCTTAAACTAGAAACATTAAATATTGTAGTGAAATTAAGTTGGATAAAACAAATAAAGACACAAGTCTGACACAAATTAACTAAAGTTTTAAAAAAAGATTTTCTTCAAAATTTCCTGGGAATCCCGCAATAAATTCCCGGGAGTGCGGGAATTGAAAACAACTGAAAATCCCGGGAATTCCCGGGACGAGAAATCCCGGGAACAAACTGTACAGAAAAATTTACAATTATTAGACACCAGCAGAATGTAATGCATTTTCTGGCCCGCTACGGCCTTCGTCAGCATTCTTTGTGTCACGCTGGATAGTGATACTTTATATAAGAAATAATTCCCAATATCAATTTTTTAAAAAAAAATTTTTTTTGGTACAATTGGGATCGAAAAGTACAATTTTATGAGGTTGTTGGTACAATTTTGATGTTCTCATTTTTCAACCCTGGTACAAATTCACTTTTCCATTAAGAAAGTTATTTAATTGTATTTATTACGTTACGTTGGCATGTTTTTCTCTTAGTGCTGCAGGTATCATGGATTCGGTACCGCCTTAAATATCCTCCTCCCTTCTTATTTCTCTCATTTTATTATCCTTGATTTTATTTTATCAAATAATTTTACTTTCCACGTTTCTTTCACAAATCATTAAATAACTAAGTTGATAATATAAGCAAATGCTTGCAAATTTTCACTAACTTTCGAAAATTATTCCATTTAATTTAGTGAGATTTATTTATTCAAACAAATGAACAATAAATATTGCATGTATTTTGAGTATCTGTGTGCACAAATCTATTAAGTTAAAATTATTACCTGTAAAACTCAGCTTAAAGTCCCTTAATTTCTTTGTCTTTAAAATTAAATGTTTTATTTAACAATCATCATTTATTTTATGGTGCCGTTGTCTGCCACACAACACTTCTTCTTTACATCACAACAAATTATCAGACCAGCATTTCGGTTGGTCGGTTGGCTGGTGGTGATTGCTTCACCTTGGAATGAATATTTCAGTTAATTTATCTTAATCCCAAATTAAAGTATTTCTCTTTTTATCATTATCTGACGGAAGCTTATGGACTGCATGTTTAAGTTTATATTTTTCTACGTTTTGTTCGTATTCTACAAAGCCATTAAAATAAACTTTTTTTTTGTATTTAATTATTTTCGTTTTTAAATTAAATTTTGTCAGTTTGCTATCAATTTTAAATTAATATAACGCCTTTAAATGCTTTTCTATTTAAAGGCAAACAAAATGTATTTAGAGTATTTTATGAGGTCGCTACTACAAACGCCTTTGAATTTGAATTAAAGAAAAAACTCTATTTAAGCTCTTTTAATTAAAATGCTTTTAGATTTACCTTCCTTTTTTTGTGAAGAAGAAAAAAATGGTAAATACTCATCCAGTTAATTCAATCCTTTAACACTCTAATTGAGTATATACTATAAATCTTTAAGTCAATGAGCCCTTCACTTAGTCGGCTTGAAAACGCCACTAGTAAAAGGTAGTCGAGCAGACCTTAATTTACAACATTTTTCAGATTAATAAACTCCATAAAAAGACGTAAATTTCATATAGTTTTTACTTCATGATTTTTCTTTCTTTCGCCTCTCTCTCTTCTGTCCTTCAGAATTTCAAAGTTGATTTGTTTTTATGACTGTGTTACTTTTTATATCTCCCTACTCGAACGCCCCGCATAAAGATGTAGTGGTCTTTGTATATCAAGGGTTTTTTATTTTTAAATACACTTTGATGATTGCTGGTATATTTTATTTGATTTTTTGTACCTGGCTCTTCTGGAGTAACACAACAGAAACAAACTCCCAATCAAAACGATTAACTTCATTTAGCCATAGGATAGATAATAAAAACGATGGCATTTGTCACAGGTTTATTTTTTTTTTTTTAGTTTGACTTTAGTTCGAAAATAAGAAATAGGGTGTCCGGTATATGTACAAGATAGCTTTTAAGAAGGGATTTTTTGTTAAACCCTATACAACCATAGGAGGCAAGGACAGTGCTGGCAGAAAACTAAAGCAAAAAAACTCATACGCAATCAATAGAAAATTCGATTTTGTCCCCGAAACGCCAAACATGTTTATGACCTTCATAATTTGCTATAAGTTCTGTGCAAAAGATGGATTTAAGAAACATATTTTTATTAAGAAAATTTTATAATTTTTAGAGATTTATGCCCGTTATTTTCACAAAAAGATATCTGGTCTCGCCTTCGTATCTAATAGTAATATTTACCTTTTGTCTAAAACTGGCAGCTTTTACGCCACAGATTTCTATATACAGCTAGATTTCTATTTGTAGAAATTACGGGCATTATTGAAAAACTTCGGAATGATAAAACATTTTAAAACTTTTTATCAGGACTGCAAAACGTAGGCTCTTGTAATAACATTTTAGGCACAGACAGAAAATTAAGAATATTTGTTCTCGTCTATTTTAAATTATTTTTTTGCAACTTTATTAAAGACTAGAAAGAAATTGTTGTCGGTCAGTCTCAACCATATCCTTTAACTACTGAGGAGAGATTTTTTTAACATAGTCACTGACGTGGTTAAAATTTTGGGTGCTTTTAATTTTACAAGAAATTTTTGATAAAAAAAATTTTTATAACCAGTAGATCCTCTATAATCTGGACACTCGATAGTCCGGATTATCCAGTAATCCCGACAAGCGTTTTTTTCTAAGTTACACTTCCAACTGCAATAGGATTCATACACTGATAGAAAAGGCGTCATAACGCTGATGTACTTTGACATCAGTACTCTGGCAAGTGTCTTCGTTTTAGACCCCATGACACTTTAAGTCACTGTAATGTCAGACTTAACATCAGGGTCAACAATTTAAATTATGTCATCAATAGGATAACACATTGGCATCACAGAAATGACGAATCGGAGTCGGTTTTATAAAGCGTGTCATCAGTGCGATGACAAACTGTCATAAAATTGAGTCATTTTAATTGACCTTAAGTCAAATTGAGAGAATATCATTATTTACTTACCCGTTACACATGTTTGTTTAATTTTTGTTGTATTCGGTATTCTCAATTATAAGACACCAGCACATACCCGATATGGTTTTCGAAATAATCATACTTTAAAAATTTGATGTATTTAAATAAATATTAAAAAAAATAGAATATGGGAATTTTTGCTTCTAATTTTACATTTCAAACATGAAAATATTATGACATGATATATTATGTCATCGCACTGATACCGTTTTGTCATCGCACTGATTACATTTTGTCATCGCACTGATGACATTATATATTATGTCATCGCACTGATGTCAAAATACATCAGCGTTATGACGCATTTTCTATCTGTGTACATAAAATGTGGCATCTAATTTATGTCACTACAGGCATATCGTAGATGACGTAAAATCTGGTGGTTTTAGCAGAAATAAATAAAGAAAATAAAAATGTGTACAGACTTCATCTTACTCACAGAAAAAATTAAAAATTGTCTCTAATCACCAAATTTATATCAAATTCATAATATCAAGCAAACACTTTGCAGATTTTGCACCTATTACCAAAATGATTATATTGATTATTAAAAATTTTCAAATTGTGAATATTTTATTTCAAACAATGTATTAATTTATTTAATTAAATATTGACAATTCCCAGCAACAATTCTACAAGTTTATTTTATTTTATCTTAAACGAAAAAAGTCAATTAAGATTTTTTGTTATTTAATTAATATTTTGATTAAAAATGTATTTCAAAACAACTTAAATATTAATTAAATCGAAATTTAATTTTTAATTTTCTTTCAACTAAAAAATAATTAATTCAATTTACTTAATTGATAAAAAACTATTGATAATTTTTTCTGTGTATGTTTCTATGGGGTGATTCAAGTACATATACTTTTTTCAATAGCTTTTTTTTGACAGATCACGTGTGAGTCGTATCATGCTGTCATGTTATTTTTGTTTAGTATTCTTTGGCATTTTATAATGGAAAGACTAACGCCTGAACAACGTTTACAAATCGATCAACTTTCTTACGCAAATTCACGTTCTGTGAGGAAAATGTTTCGTGCACTTCGCTCAACTTATGGTCAACATAATCGTCCTACTGAGCGTACTATTCGCAACACCATCACCCATTGTAAGACCCAGCATTCATTATTGGATAATATTCGACCGAATAGACCACGTCCAGCACGCTGTGAAGAAAATATAGCGGCCGTAGCTGAGAGTGTAAACGAAGACCGTGGAGAGTCGATTCGGCGCCGTTCGCAGCAACTCTGACTGACGTATGGAACGACTTGGCGCATTTTACGTCGAGATCTTAAATTGATTTGATGCAGTTATTGGCCGGCGTTATTGCTTGTGTTAAGACTTCACAATTTGCTGTTGCAAGTGAAAACACCCTTTAGCTATTTACCGACCGTTCTAACTTTCGGCTCACCCTTATCTCGAATCCTTTTTACACTTTTTTTATGTTTTTAGGTAAGTGTACATTCGTTGCATCTATTGGAATGATTATACTCTTTTTTTCTTTGTTATACATTTTGTGTTGTTTTTTTTTGTGATTTTATAGTTTTTGGTTTTTTTTTTAATTTCTTCTTGCTCATCCAACTGTGTGAGTGTCTCACTTGATTTTACTTTGATGTCTTGATTAGGCAGGTGGCTTGATTTAAATTGTTCTTTCTTTTTTCTTGACTTCACATTTATAACTTCATTAAAATTGATAAGGAATTTTTCTGTCGATGACAACTTTTTTTTCTGGACAGTGTACGAGAAATTACATGCAGAAGTAAATGAGTGGAGGAAAGTGACTCTAATAAAGTTATAAAAAAAAAATATTATCAATGATCTTGTAATTTTTGGGATAAGACAAAAAAAAATTCCAAAGAAATGAGTTAATTATGTTAAAATGGTAGCTGAGACTTAGATAAGCAACTTTTGGAGATAAGACCCCAAAAATAAACCAACAATTTGTAATTTTAGTTCACATAAAATTGATAATAAAATATTAATAAAATGGTTATATAAAAGATTATATCATTTTTTTTTTTTTTTTTGTATTTAAAAGGGATTGCCAGTAAATGTAAACAGGTAACTAAAGGTTTTACTTATATTTGTCTGTGCTTTATTTATTTAATTGCTTTGAGAATTTTTAATTAATTTTTGTAGGAAATTTTTAAAACAATTAAAAAAATTAGTGTAAACGATTATACTTCGAATTATTGGGATCAAGATTACACAGGCCAAAAAATTTTTAACCCATAGACCAGAATATATTTTCTGAAGACTTGAGTTGCGCTGATTTCTAATTTTCCCACCTCATCAGGGTGTCGTTTAACCCTGCTGTTAGGTTAGAAAAAACTTACGAATGTTAGTTTAATGGACCATTTGGTCCATATTACCAGCTTATGCAAAAAACCAGTGTAGGATTCCCCTTTTTTGTTTCTTTTCCAATGAACACAGATTAGATATATAAAAGACAATTGTGGGGTCCACCTTTTTTAATTTTTTTTTTTTTTTTTTTTTTTTGTAAGGAACCACTTATGTTTGCACTGCTTGGTTCAATTTGTGTGTTGTGTTCAAAAGTTCAGACGTGTTTTACCTAAGACATGGCCAACTTTTTTAAAAAGGCGGGTAAGTAGAGGAGTGTGATATTTTGCAGGGTAGCTTTTGGGGCATCCAAACGTTTTTTTTTTTTTAGGATGCCATGGAGAGATTTAGTCTCTAGAGGGAGGGCCAATCCCGGCACAACATCAGCTGGAGATGTGTGACAATGGTAAAAAGAATAGGCTTTTTCTGCTGTTTGTTTTAGTTTACAGAGTCGCGTACAGAGATTGTTTCGTTGACTGTGTGGCAAGTGGCAGCATCCTGTTAGAACCCCATATCGTCCAGTTTCATATCCTCAATTTCTGGTCACAAGAAGTCCGAAATTATTCCGTGATAGCGTAGACCATTCACGGTAGCTGCTTGAGCTCATTTTCGAAGAAGTATGGCCCGATGACGCTGCCAGCCCAAAACCGCACCAAACAATCACTCTTTGTGGCTGAATCGCCTTTTCAACAATATTGGATTCTCATTTGCCCAAATGCGGCAATTCCGTTTGTAAACGAATCCACTGAGGTCGATTGTGCTGACCAAAAAAAAAATCATGAAATGCACGAAATGCATTTTGATTTGAGCGCCATTTCGTAAAAGGCTTCAACAGTCTTAACGCGCTGCTCAATTGTGTACCTCTCCATCGTTGAATTTGTCAAACACTGAAACATAGAAATGTTAAATTAAATTGGGCTAAAAACTTGACGTTAAGGTGTGACTCACAATTAATATCGCGAATTATAATTGGAACACCCTTTAGAAGTTCCTTAATTTTTCCATCGATAAAAAACTTCTTGGAAATTTTTGATGTCTTAAATATTGATTAAATGCTATTTGAAAAATAATTTCTACATCAGTTGATAAGATATTTGTTTCATTTAGAATCTGTATTTTAAATTTCAGCACAAAAGAGATTTAAAAATAATTTAGATTTGAAACTAAATTTCCAAAAAAAAAAATTTCCTTAAAATAGATTTTAAATCCAATTAAGCATTTTAAGAGTCCGGCAGTTTTTGTTTTATTAAATATATTTTTTAATTATCTCCAGATTAAATTTAAATCATATTGAACTTCTATGACCTTTACACTAAAACACCGCTTAGGCTTCTCTCTATTATATTTTTGAGATTTTTTTTGTAACGTTTGACCTGTGATTATTCTGACAGCAGGTTAAAAACCTTTTAAAACGGAATTATTTTTTTCATTTATATCTAAAAGACTTTTTTAATTTTCACTTATTTTTTCTTTTTTAACAAAAGTAAAAAAGTTATTTAACAATGCTTTTTTAAGATTTTATCTATAATTTAACCATTTCAGGAAACTTGTGCTATTTTTTCTCAAAAAAAGGTTTTTGTTGTTGTAATTTTAGTCTTCCATTCTCTTTTTGAGCCTTTTCTAAACTTTTATTACAATTATTTTGCATTTTACTCTAGTAAATTCTTTTGGCTTTGATGTCCATTTAATTTAAGTTTTTGCTGTTGTTTGTTTTTTGCTTTTGCTGAGTTAATTTCTACCATAAAAGAAATTCTAATGCTGCAAAGCGCATTCGATGTCTTGTTGCATTATTTTATTTGTATATATAAATAAACGTATTTTTTGCGGTTCTTTTAGAAACTAAAACGTTGCAACGTTTAGAAACTCACAGAACGACATACTTAAGTATTTAAACACAACTTTGACAATGCAGCTAAAATTGCACGTTAAAGTTAATTTTAGGGGAATACTAAAAGTGTTCATGGTATTTAAATTTTCTATAAAAGAATAAAGAAATATTTTAATAAACCGTATTATCTAATTCGCTATTACCAAGCCGGAATGTGGTGGAAGAACGGTGTTACGGGCAGGAGAAGAAGCGTGAATTTCTAAACGGAAGGCTCTTTGTCACTACAACGAGTGGGCTTCAATTTATCGCAAAGGCTTCCGGATTTGTTGGTTAACGTGGTAGCACGCCCAACAACTAGGCGTTTTTACACTACACAGCTCGTTAAGAGTCTTCCGGATTACTGGATAGTCTTCCAGGAAGCTGTAGACTGGCTGAGACTATCTCCTGTGTCGACGACTGCCGTGAATATTTACACTGATATCCGTGCTTCTGTTATGGTTTGGATTCCCTTTCCCTGAGAACGGGAGCTAACCTTGACTGCCGCTCATCACTTAACGACACGGCTAAGCAGTTTCACAACATGATAATATGGGTCTTCGGGCATTGGAATATACTAGGGAACAGTCGCGCAGATGAGGATCTGGAGGGCGTTGGGCTGCCTCTGCTCTCCTGAAAATTCGAACTTTGGTGATCGACTATGGATATTACTAATGAGAGATGGGCCGCGAACCCTGGATAAAGGATTTCCAAGCAATTGTGGCCATCATGTTTCTACTATCGATGACCGAGAGGGGCTTATCTTTATTGGTATTTGTTGTCACATGACACTGTTTTTTAGTTAGGCAAGCACAGTTTCTGGGAGCCGGAAACTATTAGTAGTGCCTCAGATGTGATGACGAGGACGAGGAGGACAACTGGCCAAAATGGATTGCACTACGACTTTGGCGTTGCACTGAAGCTCATTTTAAACATCGTTAGAAGTTCGAGTTTGTTCTGCGGTGGGGTCTGTTTAGTAGAATTCGGTGGTATCGCAATGGCTCATTGCCACTAAGTGGGTCAGATGGATATAGGCTGCCATTTCTAGCGTACCTAACCGATGATTTATTTCAGGATATTAAAAAATTATGTGCGACTTTCTGCCTTAGTGTGTATAAAAATAATTTGTTTAAAACTTTTTCTCCAAACTAAGATTTTTGACAGTGTGAATATCGGCATGGGGCTTATTTTAGAAATTTTTTGATTATTTGGTCCATTGTGGACCTACGGTGCTAAAATTATGTGTCGTTGTATTGGTTAATATAAGTTACTATTATTTGCTGGACCTAATTATTTGTGTATTGCATTTCTGTAACCAATACCAATATATATTTTTATTTTTATTTATCTCTTTCAGATGTGTTAGGATTAACGTGAGTACCAGCCGTGTCGACCTAGCCCGTCGAAGGCTCCTATTTCTGCTTGAACACATCTATGGCAATTTTGTGTGTATGGACCAACAGAACCATATACTCACCCCTCTCATAGGATCTGGAGCTGTATTATCTCCTCTGCTGAAATACAGGACCTTCAGTTAATAAACAACATAATGTAGGAAGATCCTCCAATGGGCCGAACTTTTCACCAATGCAAGAAAAATCAGTCCTAAAAGCCGGATTGTTAAGATTTGCCTTCTCACGATTTTGGGTATAAACCGCAGTCACCCCTTGAGTCCCAAGGGAGTCTCAATAATAATAAATTTAGGACCAAAGTCTTACAGTCTACCAGTTATCGTCGTCCCAGATAAGGGACCCTGATCAGCCATAGCTCAAATGTCCAACCGTAACAGTTATCTAAGCGAAGACGCTTCCCTCTCTTAAATACAGACTATATATATATTGAAGAAAAAGTCCTATATATGCATAGGAGTCCCTCCTAGGAGGGCAAAATGTATGACACGCCTCCATTAGATTTTTTTCCCTAAATATTTTCTCAAGACATATTTGCCCTCTTAAACTTATGGATATCCCATCCTCAAACTTTATGAGTAAAATAAGAACACCTTAGGCTTAATATGGTCAAAAAATAAAAAAATATATCCAAGTCAAAAAAATTTTAATAACAAATTGGTCATTTCCGGTTTTGCCTCTAAAAAATATTTTTTTAAAGATCAAACGGTTTCCTATAAGAATCACTTATCATAAATTTTTTGCTCAGTTTTTTTCTAGGTCGAAATGATAATTTAAAAAAACCTTTTTTCAAAAACGACAACATAAGTCGACAAACAAACATCATCAAAAAAATATTTTGCACACATTCATAGCTACTACAACTATAGTTATGCCATATGGGCATTTCCATGTCATCGTACGTGACATTTGTACGCTTTCAGAGCGATAGAGATTTTGCACAAATAGTAGTAACTGGAAAACATTTTTATCATCCTGTTTCATTTAGAGGGTACAATAAAATAGGTGCATATCGTACGTGACATAAAACGGAATGTAAAAAAATGCGAAAAAACTGCGAATTGTAAGAGGTATTTTCCCATTATTTCCCCATAATTTTTTACATTAAACCACATATTTTTCCTTTATAATCCGTAATTAGAAAAAAAAAAATTTTTTCTGGGTGGTTTTATAATGAAGAAAATGTAATATCGTTCGTGACATACCGTACGTGACAGATTTTACTCTTATAGTATTTATAAGGTATGAAATATATTTTTGGTAAATATATGTATGCAAAAACTTAAAACTAACAAGTACGAAAGTATAGTCGTCAAGCCCGACCATATCAAAATATATTAAAAATAAATTTTTGAGAGTGTACCCTTTTTGCGACCAATGGCCAATCATGGGCGCCAGGAAAGAATTATGCTATGAGGTTAAGAATTATATAAGAGTTATTTGTGCCGAATATTATTCAGATATCTTCTTCTATATGCGATTTGCTTGCCTTTCACTGATTTTACAAAGGGGGTTTATATGGGACCTATAGTTCCTTTTGGGCAATATTTTGTTTACCTGTCGTAAACGTTATTGTCACCAATTTTTATGTCAATACCCACATCCATAAGGAAGTTATGGCATTAAAAGCTGTTTCCGGGAGTAGTGTTTGTATGGGTGCTATGGTCAAATATGGACCGATTCCAATAATTTAGAAATTTTGGATTGAAATAAAATAAGCTTGGACTCAATTTTAACTTAATCCCAACATAATAAGATAATACATTTAGTTGCATTTACAGTACTTACAACATCGTACGTGACGACCTTTAAAAGCTTAAAAAAATTTTATTAAACCAATTAAGAAAAAAATTCCGATCAATATTTTTTTACAACAAATATCTTGCTTTAAACTTTTATTATGAAACACCTACGGCTTATCAAATACAAATGATGAAAACAAATGATGTTTTTGCACCACGTACGTAACATTAGAATAGCATCCAAAACAAACCAAAAAATATACCGCTAACTGAACTATATAGTTGGTCTTTCCTCGTGGATCTTATTTATTGTTGTTGTAACATTAATTTTAAAGTATAATTTTACAATGTTACCAGTATCTGTATTTAATCGGCAGAGAAGTGAAAATTGTTGATTGCAGTTACTAATAATGAATCAAAGGATAGTCAATTTAAACTCTTATTTTTTGCTTTTTAAAAATTTTAATAAGCTATAAAAACCTTTTCATAGTAAAGTTTGAGTGTTTTTTTTACTTTCTACCATATTTGGAAAAAAGTTTTAAGAATTTTTTATTTTTTGAGTCGTAGTTGAAATTCTCATGGAAATGTCCATATATGAAGAAATTTGGGCAAATGTTTTTTTATTTTTGATATGTCCGCTTCACGAATAATGCCTTATGTGCTTAGTATTCTATGTTTTGATTTATATTCGCAAATGACTATTTTTATTGAAAATACTTCACGACTGCCATTAGGACTATAATCGGATTGCAATCTTCAAAAGCTTAAATATAATTAAAAAAAATCTTGCATTTTTTGGCTTAAACTTAAAAAAATATATGAATTTTAAAGCATCATATAGACGGACTTATCAAACAAGACGTTCCTTTCTGTTTTACAATAAAAAAAAAACTTTTTTGAAATATCATTTCATTGTATATTTTGCATGTTGCTTTATATTTTGTTAAAGCTGTTGCTATTTAATTGATTTATATTTTCGTAACGTTATTAATTCGAATTGTTTGTAAACAATCGGAATATGCTTTAAATTAAATGGCCTAAAAACCACTTTAAATGTTAAGATTAAAATCAAAAACTGATTTAAAATCACTGATAAACAGGGAAAGTTTTTCAAGCTAATGGTATTCTCTTTTCTACAAAAAATGTGACATTCTATTAAAAAAAAATGCAATTTGGTATTTGTTTCTTAATAATGCTTCGCTCTCTAAAAGGGTGGCGTGTTTTATACTAAAAAATTAACCCTTACTAATGGCAAAAGGTATTGCACCGTATAAATCGACAGTTTTGATAATGACCTGTAAAAAGATGGCTTCAGTTTATATATAGCGTTACCAGACGAAGTTGCGAAAAAATAGTTATTTTTTCTATTATTTAATACTTGAAACATAAGATAGCATTAAATTGTTAATGATAGGTTGTCAGTGATATAAAATTTAAGTGGATTTGCTGTTATAAAATTGTTTTTGAAAAAAAAGTCAAATCAAGAAATTTGAAAATCTTGGTGTTAATAAATCAGCAATCTGGCAAAGGTGTTTTCTAGTTTTCATATTTTATAAAAAACAAACTAAAGAAATTGGAATTTCGTCATTCATTTTGTTCATTTATTTATTTATTTAATATAAATCTATTAACAAATTTTGGGTTATGTATATTTTTTTTATATTTTGGAGAACAAACTTTTTAATTTATGCACATATTTTTTATATTTTGAAGAACAAACTTTTTGTCTGCTGTTAAAAACAGGGCAGTCCAATTTAGTGTTTTGTTCTCGTCAAATAAAAAATTGCATTATAACAAGGTCGGCAAGACATTTTATACATGTACCTTTTAACAAGGTGGTATTTTTTTTTAATTTTTTTTTTTTTTGTAGTTTAATTCCTTTTTGCGTTTTTTAAACATAACAAACAGATTCATTTACACCGAAGTTAATTCAGCAATGTCCATCTGTTTTTCTGTATATCTAGCGATCGGCAAGCGCCAAAGTTTCCACAACATCCGAAAATTGTGGGCGGGATTTGGGAAGTGGGCGTGGCATAAAATAGATTTGTTTATATCTAAAGAATGGTATTTATATAACTTTCTATTCTTATCGCACCCTGTTGAAGGGTATATAAAATTCAGTATAGCCGACTATAGCACTCTTACTTGTTATTATTACAAACGGAATGACAAACTTTATAAACCTCTATTCATTACTTATGCTGTAAGAGAATATAAAAACAATCATTGCATTAAACGGACATTTTCTTATGCATATAAAAACTTTGTTTTGCATATTTTTTTGGGGCACATTTCTCAGCCGTTCTTGCGAGCACATTTTTACATTTGTTATATATAAAAAAACTTGCCCTACTGATAAAAAACTAAATATCAATTTGTATAAATCCCTTGCTTGGAGTGGCTTTTTCTTCCTTTTTCGCTGTTTATGTGATTCTTTTGTTTTTTAGGCAGTAGTTCATTGCACTTTTGGGAAGACAATCTCGTACATTGAGAAAAGTCGAAATTCCATTATTTTTATTTTAAGTGGATTTTATTGTTATTTTGTTTCGCTTTTTTCCCTTCTTTTCTTTTCTTACCTGTCTCAACAATAGAACTTGTGACTTTTTCCTTAAAGTGTGTCTGTCTCTAAAACTGTGATTGTGCCTTTAGGTGTCTCATGATGATGTACAATGAGATAATACAGTTTGATTTTGAATTGCCTGACTGTGTGTGTGATTGTGTTTGTGTGTAAGTTGGTAAGTGTATTATCAAGATTCTGTCATCAGATTTGAATTCATTAAAAAAACATTCGAATTCTTGTGCCCCTAATTCTAAAAGCAATATTTGTCTTATAATTACAGGTTGTAAAGGAGATGTTAAGGTCAATGATTACATTAGCAAGAGAAATACTTAAACATGTAACATGATTTTAAGTAAGAAGTTCCGTTAGAAGCACTGTCATTTCATTTAGGGATAAATGTCCTTTTAAATTTCAATGATGCTCTGTTTTCATTATGGTACAGGTAGCAGAATTTTAATTAATTTTACGTGAATATTGATTTAATAATATTTTCAATATTTCAATTGGTATGTATAACACAAATATTGATAATGGAAAAAAAGTTATATCAGATTTATGTTTATTAAAGATGATGAACATTGGAAGGAATGATAAGCATAAAGCTGTAAATTTAAAGTTGAAATGCCTATCGGCGTTTAAAACATTTAAGAATGTATAATCGATAAGGCCGTATCATATGATACCCTACACCACCATATTTGGAGATATCGAGAATGTGCCCTATTTGGGACTCTTCTATTGGTTAAGGGCATTGTTTGTATATTTCATGAGACAAATGCGTTTTGTTTTTTGTAAAGATTGTCTTTGCGAATGTTTTACTTTTCTGACAATTAGTACTTCCAATGTGGCACTTTCGCCCGATTAAAGCATGCTTTCACAAATAGGTAGCAAAGGATAGATTCTTTCGGAGGTCAAGTAGTGGTTGTGATTTAATGACAAAGTCGTTTGAATTGGTATCTCGAAAGTCACACTAAAGCACTTATTTTTCACCACTTGTGGGAAAGTTCTGCCAACATTTTTCTAAAAGCAGAGGAGATTAGATAACTTCCGTTCCTAAATAAGGGGCGACTATAGAACCTTGCTGATTTTTGTTAAACACTTTATTTGTCAGTGGATAAGATCCACCATGAAGAAGGCCTCCCTGGCAGGTATCCATGTTAATCTGGTTCACATCTGAACCAATTTTTTACTACGAGCGCTCAAAATTTCCTAAAAAAATACCGTGTTTTTGAGTTTCGATCTCAACTACAAGACAAATCTTAACACTTTCGATTTGGATTTACAGAGTAGGAAAAAACTAGCATGCAATATCGTTAGGGGGTTAAAATTTTAAAGTGTTATTCATTACAATTAAAGGATATATAGTTTTAATTAGCATTTAAGTCTTTATCATCGGTTATGATGCATATAAATGAATTTTTAAATTTAAGTTTATCAGTTCCCAATATCGTTGCTTTTAAGCATTTATATATATTCCAGAGCACCGTGCAAAATTTTTGAAAAAAAATTTAAACTATTTACATACAAAGATGATGTACTTGGCAAAAGAAAAAATTTGATACCCATATTGTCCTTTTTAAAACGAAGGGTTACCACCACCCCATTGAATTTTTGTCAAAATGCGAACTAGCACGAACATCAAAAAAAAAAGCTGAGGCCCGTATTTTTAATTAAATCGACTAAAGATTAAAATATGTTAATTTGGCATTTTTATTACAAACAACCCCGAACAAAAATTTCAAAAACCTTTCTTTTTTACAGAAAATCCTTAAAAAAAAGGACATGGATGATCGTCGTTGGACAAATTGTATATACAGTTGGACGCACCTTAAAAAAACCTTTCTTATGATACCCATATTGTATATGTTGGTAAGGAAACAGATTCTCAAATTAACAAAACATGCAAAAATGGACCCTGTTTCAAAATTGTCCAGCTCACGAGAGGTTAAAGCTGGAGCCGAAATATTTTAAATGTCATCTTAAAAAAGGTCAAGGTTCATTTTTAGGAGGGTACATCGAGTGCTTTTTTTGGTGAGTCGCTCTAATGTACATGTCCTAATATTTAAAACTAATCCGCAAATATAATAATAATAAAAGATAAATAGATCAATAATTACAATTAACAGAAACTTAATTAAAATTACAGAAATATTTAGATTTTAAAATTTTAAAGTTAAGTTATTTATTAATTTGAATTCTATAGATTTTATTGAAAGTATTTATAAATTTATTTGCGTTGGTTGGATTTTGTAAAGATACAGGAAGTTTGTTCCAGAGACGGATTGAATATATAAAAAATTGTCTCTCAGATGCTGCCTCACGATGTCGAAGTTGGACAAGGCTGTTTACTCTCGAGGACCTCATTAACTGAAGACAGTCAAATATATATTTTGGTTGCATTGTCGTTATAATTTTGGGAAAGAACAAACGGTTTTTCAATTTTAGATAGTCTTCGAAGATTTTACGTTGATAACACGACAGTAGTATTGAGATACGTGAGCAATTTTTTTAGACTACAAATATAGCATACAATGTTATTTAATGTCGTTTTAAGCCTCATTAAGTCTTTTAACTAGCATCCAGAAAAAATATCCGACGCATAAGGAAGAGTAGGATGTAGAAAGGTTTTTGCCAGCAGCAGTCTTACTTTAGGTGGTGTAGAATATAAGGACAGCCCACAAATTCCGCAGCATACTGTACACTCTTAACTCACTTAACTCCATTTTAATCCACTTTTAATTATTGTTGCTAAAAAGCCCTGATTCATTTTTTTAAATTCAAACGAAACAATATTTAAAATTCCTTTCTCTTAATAAAAGTAAAAAAAAAACTCGATTAGAATTTTCATGATTTTTGTTTTATTCGAAAAAATTTAGGTACTCTACAGTATCTGAGTTGTAATCGTTGTTGTTCTCATAATTAATTGAAATGTATTTTTTATTTATTTAAATAAATAAAAAAAAAAAACAAAAAAATAAATAAAACAGAAAAATAAATTAAGTCATTTTTATTACTTGTCGCATTTTGTTATTTATTTGCTACATTTGGTTTCTTTTGTTGTGGTTTGTCTCTCCCACCAGTGAACGTTCCTTTTTTCAATCCCTGTTTTTGGGCCCAAATAAAAAGAAATGTATTGTGTGCGTGTGTGTGCGTTTTTCTGTCTTGGACCTTTTTTAATGTGGCCTTAAATGTGCTCAACTACTGGTACTATGAGTACTATGGGTTTATATAAATGTGTTTATGTGTTTTTGTTACATTTTAAAGACCACACATTTAGATAGTGTATCTTTAGGATTTAAGATATTTTTTTATTAGTTTAAAAATAAACATTTATTTTTATTTTTGATCATTGTATTTAAGTTTCATTGCTTTTAAATTTAAAAAAAATTTTTTTTTTTCTTCTGAATGAGATTTTAATTTGTTTTCTATTATTATTTTTTTTTTGATAGTCGAATGTATCTTGGGGTTTGTGTTTTAGGTTTTATTATTGTCTTCATAATAGAATTCATAGGAAAAAAATAAATATGTTGTACTCGTATCTTGTGATCTTAATAGTGTTGCTTGGCTTTAAGTAAAAGGTTCACTATGCGCTTTATATTGATAGAGATGATACTAACTGGCTTCCTGTGATTTCCTTTACTGCTTGGGGTATTCAAATAATGAGGGTTCTTTTACTAAAAGTTGAGTAGTTTATTTTAAATTTCTCGATAATTATGATGTAAATAGCTTAAAACAAGTATAATTATCGTTGTTAACAGGGCTTATTTATTAATTCTGAGAATTTGTTTAATACAAATAACCGACGTTATTTGGGTAAATGGATTCAATGCAATAGTATTCAGTAGGGAAAGTTTTTGCATACTTCAAATTAATTTTGGAAAGAAAAACACTTTTTGTATATTTAAGCATATTTTGCATTTAATAAAGCAGTTTCTTAGCAAAGGTATGGCTGTATACTTGATTTCAAGTCTAAATATGACTGCTAAATTCTCTCCAATTAAAATTTTAAACGAATATCTTCCACATATTCTCCTGATTTTGACTATAACTTCTTATTTTAATTAGCTCGTATGTGCTCAAATTTCTTTTCGTAAAAATCTGGATTTCTTGTTTTATATAAGTCTAATGGATAATTTCACCAAACTATTTAAATATCAATTAATGTTTAAAATTCGTTTTTAATGACAAAAACAAAAAAAAAATTCAAAATATTAACAAATAGAATCTGGGAATTATTTCTTTTCATAAGCTTCTTTGTTATATTCAACATTTTTTATTTTTCCGGAAGATACAAGATATAAGTTTGGTAGTGTATAAAGTCATTACGAATAATTTAAGGAATAGAACTATTACAAAAAAGCTTTATAAAATACATACATAACTGAAATTTAGCTCAAAGAATAAATTCCAAAAATTAAAAATGTTGAATATTAAAAAAATTAAATTATATGAAAAACTATATTTAAATATGAATTGATATTCAAATAGGATTAGCGAAATTGTCCATAAGCGACATGAAATATAAATTTAAAAAAAAAATAATAAGAACACAAACAAAATCGGGGCGCTGAGCACCGCTGGGCACCCACACAGCTGGACAATAACTCGCCTTTTTAAAAATCGGGCGATAAGCGCTTATGGGTTAAGAAACTCAATATGTTTTTCAAATATGTATGCTTTTTTATACTTTTGACCATCTCCGTTTCTTTTAAACTTCTTTTCTTATAATTTTTTGTAATTTTTATATAAAAACTTGCCTTGGTTATCAATAACCTCTTAAATCACGCTGATGAATATTTATAATACAATTTTGTTGAATCATTATTCTTTGGTAATTGTAATTTTTTTTAATGTTCTTTAATTATTTTGAAGTGTGATGCAGTTTTCTTTTGTGTTAAAAAAAAACAAGTAAGACACTCAGAGATATATTACACAGATCCCAAAAAATTTTTTAAAATTTAAAAAGTTTGGTACCATTTTGACACCAAGTGCATTTACAAGTTTAATCGACATTTTTGCACCGTTTTGGCTTCGTACGACTTAAGGGAATATATTTCTCAAGTTTCATAAAAACCGGCACACACAAATATACAATATTTCGCTTTCTTTTCTTTAGAAACTTCATACATGTATGTAACAATTTGACCATTGAACTTCATAATTTTAGGGTTAAAGTTTTCCGATTTTTGTTTAACCTTAATAGTATATTTAAAATGAACTGAAATATAGTATTATGAATAGATTTTACTTCCATTGGCAGCCGTTCTCAAGCACGGCTCACCGTGTACCGTCTCCCAAGGGCCCTATGCTACCTGGCTGCTAATATTCTCACTCAGTCATACAATAAAGGAGTGGATCCTGATTAAATAAATATTAGAAAGACACGTTTTGTCTCCAAGGGTTCTTGGATCAAACAGGTTAAAGGCTGAATTAGTTTGTACGTTCTGTTCTGTTACGAATCAGCTGTTTTGTTTCTGTTCAAGTGAAAGTTTTTCCTTTTTCGTTCTGTTCTGTTCCGGACAAATCTGTTGAAATTAGAATTAAACGTTAAGTTTGTTGTGGTATGAAAAAACTGTAATATTTTGCTTATGGCTAGAAAAATTGGTTTTAATTAATGAGTATTTAAACATTTGCGTATTTTTGACACAAAATATAATTTTTTTATTTTTTACGAAATTTGTTTTTAACAATTTCAATGCTTTTCTTCTTAAAAGCAGCTGATTCCTTTCACAGAAAAAGTAATCACAAAATATTTCTTACAGAAAGGAACGTAACAGAACGGCAACAGAAAGTAAAAACTAATGAGGCCTTAAGTCTCAGATCTCCGAAGGCCAGACAATAGCATAGAAAATGATCCGTACAAAAGTACTCACGTTAAAAGACACCAGCAGAATGACCCAATTTGGTTTTCGTCATAATTATACTGTGAAAATTGTATGTATTATTTAACTAAACAAGCGTAGAGCTTCGCGGGATTAGCTTAGAAAGAAGAGAAAAAAAAATAATTTAAAAAACAGAATACTGGAATTTTTCTCCTTTGTATAAATTATTTTAAAAAACGTATATTTTTCTTCTTGAAGTCCTGTTGTTGTTTCTTTACAAAACAAGTAAAACAGGCTTTTATACAATCAATTTTGAACAATGTTATTTAAACATCTTTCATTTAAAATTTATATGAAACAATGATAATTCTTAACAAAGACTATGCTTTTTAAGATATTTAGTATGATCTTCAAAGTAAATTGCGCCATTTAACTTAACATTGATATTTTTTCTGTGTGTAGTTTTAGACAACAGTTTTTTCAGTTCTGATAGGAACCCGGGACTTTGGTTAAGAAGAATGTGCCTTTTTTTTGGATCAACAATATTTTAAATGGTATACCTTTCTTTCTGAAATCAAATATTTACTTTATTCGTTTTAAAACGAAAGAATTTCAAAAGACACCTGATCCACACCTTTTAGAAATAACCCACGCTCTACCCACGGTAGTGAAGATTATACCCAATTCGGGTAATTACCCACAAAGTGGTTACACTGAGGTAGGTACTTCTAGTAGGAAAATGAAGAGGACTCTTCCGCCTCCTCGTCACCGCAACTTCTACATAGGTGATTGTAAGGAAGCCCTAGACTTTAGGTGTGCCTCCCAATGGACCAGTGGCCCGTTATATCCGCAATAAGGTTCCTGAGGTGATGTCTAGACAGCTGTAAAGCCCGCCTAGTCCTTTTTAATCTATGATGGACCAAATTTTTCTGGTTTCCCCACAGGTGGTTTCATCAAGCCATCTCTGACCAGCAATAAGGTGAAACTTGTGTGAAATAAGAGGTATTGACATAATTTTTTCATAATTTTATTTCCTCTTATATCCTTAAAAAATTTGAATCTGATGATTAAAAAAAATTCTAAAATTTATTATACAAAATTTTTAATAATTTAAAAATGAAGTTTTGAAACTGCCTTTAAAAAACGATTTTTTTGCCATATCTGAGAATACGTTAACGGTATTCTACAAAGACAAAAACTCATTTACAGGTAAATACGGGTATATTTATTAAAAATTAACTCTTCTTCGAATATTTCTCGAAATATGTTAATTTTATTCCTAGATTTCTTGTACAAGTGACCTGAGATACGTAAATGGCCTGGGAAAATTTTAATAACTTTAATATTTTTTAACCAAATTTCTTTTATAGCTCATTAGAACGACAATTACGAACAAATTTCGATTTTTTATACATTTGATTGCAAAAGTAATTATTTAATGGCAAATTCTTACAAAACTGAAATATGTTTTCCCCTTGTAAATGCAGCTCAAACCTAAAGGGCGGATGAGCCACGCCTTCCTAATATGTGATCAGCCTAATTTTCTGCGAATTTTTCGCAAGTTGAAAAATAAGGCGCACCACCCTATTGCCAAACGACAGCACAAAAGTGGAGAGGGCATTCATCGTTTTTTGCTGTTGTGTGTAACACTAGAAAATATCGATCATAGACTACCCTTTTAGTATAATGAAATTGATTCTAAGTCAATCTAACGATGTTCGTCTGTCCATCCGTCCACCCGTCCTGCTGGTTGGTTATCTATACATGTAACTTTGTGCGCAAAGTGAAGGTCGCAATTTGAAGATAATTCACTGCAATTTGCTTAATGTGACTTAATTATCATAAGTTGGAATCTGCTCAAAAGGGTGAGAATCAGTGCATAATTTTACATGGCCCCTATTCAAATTTCTTTCCTTATTATGTTGGTATTGAGGTGAAATTTGGCTCAAAACATTTTATTGCAGCATAAATCGTCTAACAAAAATCTTTCTAAACCATTCCCCAAAATAGCTATAAATGCCATAAATGTTGGTATAGATATAAAATTTGGCGACTGTATATATCTACTCTATTACAGCAAAATTTTGTATTGGTAGGTCCAGAATCGACCATAGACCCCCTCTTTAAAATCGCCTTAAGGCGAAAACATCTCATATCGATGTTTATATCTAATTATTTTCGGCACAAAGAATTCTTATATGAGTCTCAATTAATAGTTTTTTTATGCCGCGTCAATGATGGGTCCCAGATATGCTATACTCTCAAAAGCTTGTTGTGTAGGGTATCAAATGGTCGGGTTTGACCGACTCTACTTTCTTACTTGCTTTATATCTTTTTTATTCAAGCCTATATCTTTTTTGTTAGTCCACAAACACTGCAACTTCTTGTGATTAAATTTAAGAACCCCCTTCAAAATGATTGCCTATGAATACGCTCCTGATCAACCACCTACAATACAATAGTGAGTTTGGTATAATTTTCAACTTAAACAAAAGACAATAAAAACGTTTTTAAAACTCCAACCGTGTTATAATTAATGATTTCACATTTATCACCAGAAAATTTATCATTTAAAATGCAATAATTAAATTGTTTTAAAAATGTAGTTCGGGTGAAATACATTTTTTTTTTCTCTTTCAATCATTCAAAAACATTTCTGGTGAACCCACCAGCATTAAAAGATTTAAAATATTTAAAATCAAACGGCAGGAGTTCCATAGGTGACTTAATGTGACTAAATGTGTATGTGTGCGAGTGGAATTTAAAAATCAAAATCACTATAAAATATTTAACATCATCAAAATTTAGTTTATTATTATTCCATAGCAAAGATTTTAAAAAACTACATACAGACATACCGAATAACTAGGGGTAGATAAATACTTTTTAGGGATAAATATCTATGGACGTTGTGACTTCAATGTGGCATTATATATATTAAAAAAGTGACTTTATTTCAACATCATGTCAAAGATCACCACCACCAGCATCATCGTCGGTTGCAGGGATAAGAAGAAAATGTACTAAAGTAGTACGTGACCTTTTTGCGGTTGCATGTGACATTTGCAGTGGTTTTTTTTTTCTATGAAAACGTATTTATTTTATGGCTTTTTATTTTTCGGTATTGAACTAAAAGTGTTCACAAGTTGTCAATGCAGCAAAATATTATCAAATCAAATTATCATTTTATTCGTTGTAGTTTGTACAACTTGATACATGTACTTTGCAGGTTTTTTTTTGTCATTTTATTTTTGGTGCAGATTTATCGTTAGAGATAAAATAAATATGGAAATAATGATGTCACCTAAATGTGGGCAGAGATGTTCTTTAGTTGCCAATACCCAATTGATTGCATTAGAATTTAAAATTTTATGAATTGCATTTTAAATATGTAAGCAGATAAGTTTAATGGAAAAATATTACTAGGTATAACTTTTAGAATTTGTAATGGTAGCTCACTTAAAATTTCGCAATGAATACGTATTTAAAATATTAAGCTTTACAATATAAACTAGTGAGAAAGTATAGGCGGTCAAGCCTTTCGCAAGTGTGCTCCTTTTGCTACGGTTGGGCAGTCATGGACACGGCGGAACAAAATAATTTTATGATGTTAAGATTTATGTAAAAGTTCTTTGGACCGAATACTATTTAGATATCTTTATATATATGAGATTTCTTTGACCTTAAGAATTTTAGGAAAGGGGTTTATATGGGATCTATTGTTAATTCTGGACTTACCAGCACACCATTTTGCCACGACATAGTAACTATCGTAAAGGTTTGCTGGTTCACACTCTTCAGGTTTTAGCTCACAACTCTTGATCTTTTAGGAGAGAAGGGAAATGAGAATGCCATTTATTTTCCCCTTTGTCATTAAACCTCAAGATTGATGACAATAAAAGCTATTTTCAGGAATAGTATTTGCATGGGAGCTATGGACAAATATGAAGTAATTCCAAAAAAATTTTGGTAAGATAATTTTGGTTGCAGTAAAATAAGTTTAAACCAAATTTAATCTTAATACCAACATAATAAGATGGTTTATGATCATAAATACTCTATACTGGAAGGAAGCTTGTGTGGGGTCCTTGTGATTATTAGAACCTATGAACCAAATTTCGTCAAATTACCTCCAAAACTGCGAACTGTATTTTGCGCTCAAAGTTTACATGGGCAGCCTGCAACCTGGACGGAGGGATATCGTTAGATCGATTTTAAAAGTCGATCAGTGTACTAAAAAGTAGATAAATGATAATTTTTTTAAGGGGTTACAAACATCAGCACTGACGATTAATACAACAATTGCTATTGTTGTGTTGGTTTAAATACGAGTATGTTATAATAGTAGGGTATTTTTGGGATTTTTCGGGAAATTTATTTGTTTTAAATCTTCACTTTCCCGAGAATTGCATGCGGGTTTTTTAAGAAAAAATTAAGATAATAATTGGACCATATTTTACCTTACTTAATATATTTAATCTAAGTGTTACGTACAATTGCACTTCATACATAATAAGCAATTCAAGCAAATTCAAGGATGCAGGAACAATTTTTCAAGTCAATGAAAAATCCTATTTTTTCCTTAGCGCCAAAAATTTTGTTCCCTACTAAAATCCCTAAAATTTGTGTACGCTTAATTTAATTCAAATGAAAAATTTTACAAAAAAAAAATACAAAACAAAATGTACTTCTTGACTAAATTTTGACAAAATCTAGTTGTACTTAGTGATCAGTGTGGCCATCTTGGCATTTTCGCAGCTAAATTTAGCATTTTTATTTAGCTGCAAAATTTTCATTTAGCACTTGGCATTATAATAAATTTTGACTAAAAATTGAAGACGGCTGGCAGTCAATAGCCAAACATATATCGATAAAAGTTCGAAAATTTTACTGACTTACAACGATTCAAACTGTTTATTCATATACATATCAAGCCTTTGCTGCAATAGAGTCATAACTCAAAAAACCTGATTTTTGAGCTAATGGATTTAGTTCTTTAATTTCCAGTGGAACACAGGGCTGCCTACTAGCTAATAATGTGTAGTTAATCGCCATGTAGTTTCTTCATATTGTATAAAAATTTTATTAAAATATCTTTTATATCATCTCTAGAGACACGAATTAAATTTTCAACTGCCAAAAAATTCAAATTTGAGTTATGACTCTATTGCAGCAAAGGCTCGATATGTACATAAAAACTAATTTTCTTTGTCCGGAATAGTTGTTTGAATAATTTAAACTAATTTTTTTTTTGCAGAACATAAAAAAAAATTGTTGAAAATCAGAATACTCGTATTAAAACAAAAAAATATTTTTACATTTGAACCAGTTTTCATACATGACCTCTGAAAGAAAAAAAAAAACTGAATCTCAGTAAACTTTTAAATGTGTTTCATTAGAGTTCTGTTGTGTCAGATTTTTGCAGTTTTTGTTTTATTTCCCAGTTCTGTGTGATTTTCATTTCAATTCAATGACCATTGTCATGTGTGATTTAAAATAAAACAAAAAATTGTTTCCATAGTTTTGTATGTTTTCATTTTTTTTTTTTTTATATCAAATACTTTAATATTTGACCAAAAAAGCATCACCACTACCTTTGTTAATAGTTAGTGAGATTAACATGGTCTAAATATCACAAAATTAAACTAATTATACTGCTAGACAAAGCAAAAAAAAAAAAAAATGTTTTATGTAAAATGTGGTATTCAGCCATGTCGCAGAGTACAATTCCGTTCGGAAACGGAATTCATTCCGTATTTTGGTGCTTCAGAAAATTACGAAAAAACTTTGCGGAATGAAACCATTTTTGTTTTCATGAACGGTATGGGTGTTTTCTGTATCTCAAAGACCAAAAAACTATCAAAATATACTTTCTATCAATAAACAAATATATTTTCTTCAATTCCGAACGGAATCATTCCGAACGGAATTGTACTCTGTGACATGGCTGATTATAAACAAAATAAATATTGGAATTAAAGGAATTTATATTTTTTTGTTTGCCTGTTGGTCCCGTTCTTCTCGTTAAATATTTGTTAGGTCTGAACATACCTTAAGTAAAACAAAAATATTTTTTTTATTTTTGTAAACCTGAACTTTGTTACAACATATTAAAATCTCCGGGTGTTACATGACCTTTAAATGAAAATAAATAGAGAAAGAAAAATGTTTGCATGGCTGATTTGCTGTTGGAGCTGATTTTACAATGAAAACTGAAAATAAAAGGTTTTTGCTTTTTTCTCTGCTCCAAACATTTATTTATGAAAATATGCTATTTACATAAATTGCAAGTTCTTAAATTTAGTTTTAAGTTGAAGCTGAAGGAAATGGATAAAAAGGACATATTTTTTAAAAATGATCGTGTGTACTCGTATGCAGAGTTGCCAGAATTTTTTTAAATATATTTTCCAAATAGTTAAAAGCTGATATTTCCCTATACGACAAAAACGTTTTTACAGTCACAAATCGCTATAAATTCTCAATATTATTCCGTGGCAACAAGTGCTGGTTCACACTTTTGGCCGTCAAGTCTTGAGGTTTTAGGCGAGAAGTGAAATTCCAATCTCACCTAAAAACTCAAGACTTGACGGCTAAGGCTTGAAAAGTTTGAACCAACACTAAGGAAAAACTGTTTTACACAGAAAAAATTATTAAATTTCTCCAATCACCAAATTTGTTCTAAATTCATAATATCAAGCAAACAAAATGATGTTTTTGCACCTATTACCAAAATGATTATATTGATTACTAAAAATTTTAAAATTTTGAAAATATATTTTCAATAAATGATATATTTAATTTTAATAAAAAAAGTGATCAAAAAAATTTGCCATTTCAAACAATGCGTTAATTTATTTAATTAAATACTGACAATTCCCAACAACAATTCTACATGTTTAAATTATTTTCATTTAAACGAAAAAAGTCAATTAAGATTTTTTGTTATTTAATTAAAATTTTAATTAAAAGTTTATTTCAAAACAACTAAAATGGTTATTAAATCAAAATGAAATTTTTAATTTTCTTTCAACTAAAAAAATAATTGATTCAATTATCACATTAATTAAATTTAAATAATTTTTCAACCGTTTTTTTAATTGATAAAACACTTTTTTCTGTGTAGTCTATTTTGTTTGAGAGCAATTTTAAAATTTAAGGGTGATTTTTGACAGTGTACTCCTATTCTTATACAATTATCCCTACTATACTATTATAGTGCACATTTTTATACAGATCGGCAGTAAGCTTAAGTTTTTGCTTATTTTTATTTTATTGCATATTGAAAACAAAATACGTGTTATTGTTTTATTGTTACATTGTTGTAGTTTTTACCAGATCTACTAATTGAGCCATGATTTCATATTATTAATATTGTTAATTGTCCCTGATGATGATACATACACATTGATGTATCGAAGTATTGGACAATTAACTAAAATAAATGTTATAGATTTTTATATAAAAAAGTAAATCTCAAGTTCTATAATATAGTAAACAATTTAATAAAATCCTTAAATTTTGTAAAGAAATTTTGGCGCTCAAAAATTTATTTCGTGCTCAATTTTATCTTAATTCGAACATCTTTTTAGGAGTTTATGACTGTGAGAGTGATTTCAGTTAGAAGGGCTTTATACAAATTATGAGTTTTAATTTCATAACAAATTAAAATGTTCTGCTCGTCATTTATAATTAAACATTAAGAAATCAATACAATCAGTACAATCCAACCTTTATTACAAATAATTGAAATTATTTAAAATTTAACAGATTAAATTGAAACGGTACTCCATAGAAACGTTGACACAGTCTTCCTTTAAATTTTCTGATTTGTATCCCTTATCATGATTGTTGATGTTGTCGTTGTAATACATCCAGCACTGAAAGCAACAACAACAAAAAGGACGAAGAAAAATAATTAAGCACAAGTGTATATTTATATTTATATACTGAGTTTTAAAAATGTTGTACTCGTAAACTAACAGATATTACAGTACAGACTCGTACGCAGTTGAACACAAATTCATTTTTTATTTTAAGTATAACCATGAAACAGTATTTTATACTTGAACTGTCTTTTCGCCTTCTTCTTTCATTGCAAAAATGAAATGAGTAAAAAGGAAAGGAAAAAATTCTTTTCAAATAGAAATAAAAAAGGTTTCTGTATTTCCTTTAAGCTTATTACAAAGCACAGTGTCATTATTTCACTTATCGAGCTGTTTAAGAAAGAAGAATTTGTTTAAAAGCAAAATATATTATATTCAAAATTCAAAACTAAATTATTTTGTTTGATCTTATTTTCTTTTTAATTATAAGTTTAGGAATTTTTAGCTGCTCTCAGAACACTGTGCAACATAGCTAAAGAAATAAAAGAAAAGGAATACTCACATATACCTACTCAATTACAATCAGCAGCATAAAAAGAAGCGAGACAAAATTGGGTATAGCACTACACCGAAAAAAGAAGAAGATATACGAGAACATGTAAAAAACATTGCTCGAAATATAAGAAATTACTTATCTACACTGTAAACAATACGATGACTTTATAATTTTTTTAAAGTATTTAAAATGGTTTACGAAAAATTTAAAGAAACAAATATGTTTAAATCAAAAGATTTAACGATTCTATTTTTTTTTCCTCTAAACCATTTAAAGTTTTTTATACAGGGTTCAGACTATGAAAGTTTTCTTTCAGAAAGTCTGTGTTTATCGATAAGAAGGGAGAGAATAACAGCACGTTCCAGGGCTGTTAAAGTTGGTACAATTGTTCTTTTTCTTGGTACATTTTGACCTTCTAAGGTACCGTGGTACTACCCTGACTTATTTAGTACAATTTAAAAATTTTTCACAGTTTCCCCATTTTGAATTTTTTAGTATAGCAAACAATTAATGAGTCCTTTTCATTGCATTTATTTTTTTAATTAATATTTCTTTCATCAGGATTTAAAAATCCTTCTTTTAAATTGCATTTTTTATTTATGCAATATGCACTTAAAATTATTAAGATGGTTAATGTAGGAATGCAATCCGCCAAATAGCACGTAAGTTCATGACTAAGAATGTTTCAGATGAAAATGATATATATCTCTATCGTAGACTTTTACAAAAATCACATGCCCTTTGAAGAAATTTGTTGCTGAAGAAAAGTGGAGAAAATGCGAAACAATATTATATAACATTTTGCACAGTTTTGAGAACCAAAGTCTACTTTAATAATGAAGGTTTAATGTGGTTCCATAAATTTACTCTTGAAAATTTTATTTCAGGTAAAACAAGTAGTATTGTACCTCTTCTAGTAAAAATGTACCCGAATGAAATTGCAAATTTTGATTCAATCAATAATCAATTTAGAGCTTTAGCTTATGTCTAGCAACTGCTAGTTTTTTGGTCGACAAAATGAGCTGAATGTCCACCTATTCTAGTAAAAATTAAAAACTGAAAACATTTGTAGTTTTTGGTCGGCAGTAGCTAATTTACAAAATGAGCTGAATGTCTATATGTGTCCAGACATTTCTAGAATCGTTGCTGGAATTTTATCCATTCCATATTCGTCTGCAAATGTGGAAAGAGTTTTTTTCTTTTCAAAATATAATAAAAACTAAAGAAAAAAAAAGACTAGATGTGCCAACTTTGTCAAGTCGCATACAGACAAAGGATTGGTTAAGATCGACAAATTCACGCTGCTATGATGTAAAAATTCTAAATAGTTTATTAACTAAACAAATAAGTGCGTGATTTTGATCTCATATATTTATAAGACTTTTATTTACCTTATTTTATTCATACATATAATGTATGTTAATGAAAAGTTTTGTTTTTTTGTGTACAATGGAATTTTGATGTAATTTTTTTTTTGTTGTTTTAATAAATTTAAAAAAAATGGTACCTTGAAGGTCCACAAAGTACTATTTTTGAGAGTTGGTACAAAATTTAAGACCCCATTTAACATCCGTGGCATGTTCTCTTCCCCTCTCGCCAATCAAATCAGCACAGAAAAAATTAAACATTTTCTCTTATCACCAAATTTATTCCAAATTCATAATATCAAACAAACAATTTGTTGATTTTGCACCTTTTACCAAAATGATTAAATTGATTACTAAAAATTGTAAAATTGTGAATATTTTTTTTCAATAAATGATATTTTTAATTTTAATTAAAAAAATTATCAAAAAACTTTGCAATATCAAACAATGCGTTAATTTATTTAAATAAATACTGACAATTCCCAACAACAATTCTACATGTTTAAATTATTTTATTTTAAACGAAAAAAAATCAATTAATATTTTTTGATATTTAATTATTATTTTAATTAAAAACTTATTTCAAAACAACTAAAATGTTAATTAAATCAAAATTATATTTTTTTTTTAAGTTTCTTTCAACTAAAAAAAGAATTGATTAAATTATCAAATTAATAAAATTTAAATACTTTTTAAACCATTTTTTTAATTGATGAAAAACTTCTTTTTTAAGACTTTCTGAAAGAAAACTTTCATAGTGTAAACCAAGACTAGACTGCAGATGACAAAGATGCTTTCGTAAAAAGTAGTATCTATTATTTTCCGTGTACAAAAAAAAAATTTTGAAGGAATCTTAACGATTTCTCTAAGAAAAAAAAATTACAGAAATTCAATAATAAAAAGCTACAATAATCAAGATAAAACAGTAAAGCTCAACTGCGTAGGGGCATGATTTCACCCTTGTTAGTAAAAAAAAGTCGGTGAGTTACGCTGAAAAATAAAAATAATTTTACAAGTAATTACAATTACACATTTTGCTTCACCGAATTTTTGTTACCCTCTAATAAGAAATTATTTTTTTTTTTTTTTTATTTTTTTTTTTGGATATTCAGTTATAAAATAAAAATAATATCGAAATGAAGCAAGTTAGGCCTAATAAATCAGAGCAAGTTAAACTCTGTTTTTGGTTTAAAATGTGTTGAAATCTATAAATCGGAAAACATATAAAACATCTTTAAGCGCATAAAATTGGGCGTTTAAACTATTAATGCATCCCATATGAATTTGACAACATTTATCGTAGTGCTGCCACATGTTTCTTTTTAAATTACATAGAATATATTAGACACTGGTTTACAACTGTTGAGTTTATACTACATATAAATTCAAGTTTAGTTCCACCAAACCAGCGTTTAAACACTCACTGATTTATTAGCCATTAGAATGCTAAATTCAAAGGTAGAACATTTTAAAAACACTTCAAACGTAGACCACTTACCCACTTAGACACATTATTCAACAGAATTATAAAAAAGTGAAATATGCTGAGCACAATTATCCGTGTATATAATCTGGATCCTTATAAAGGGCCGCACATGGTCAAGCATTTCTCATCAAGCGCTAAGGTAGTATTAGTGAAAAGGTGTATGATTGTGTAACACCGACGAGGCTGAATGAAAAATGAAAAAAACTTTTTGATGTGACGGCGAATATTAGATACTGCATACGTACACGAGTGAATTCACCTGCATGTCAATTATTTTGACTGTGTACAGACGCCTTAAGCCCGTCAATGTGTTAGTTGAAATATGTTTTACGAAGAGCCCAGATATGATTGGACCTAAGTGGTTATAAAGGTTGGCTTAAATTCTTTACAATTTTTTTAATTATTATTTTTTCTTTTTTTTCAGCATTTTGTGAAAAAGATTTGGGGAACTAATACTAAAAAACTATACAATCGCACAACAAACAAAAAAATAATTGAATTTTAATTTTCAAACCATCGATCCATTTTGTTGACAGAGCGTGCAATAGTCTTACTCTTAATGTGCACATTGCACAGCGTAAGCAATTAACCATTTGATTGGAAATACGAACAAACAAAATTGTGATAGTGCATAGAAAATATTCCTGGAAAATATTGAGGGAATAAGACTATTAAAGTATAAAAGCTTTTTAAATTGTAATTTGAATACACATTCGAATGAATATAAAAATTCTTAATTTTCTTTCAACTAAAAAATAATTGCTTCAATTATCACATTATTTAAATTGAAATACTTTCTAAACAGTTTTTTTAATAGATAAAAAACTACTAATAATTTTTTCTGTGCAGTGAGTAGCAAAAGTAAATTTGCCTCAGATATTTATTATATAGAAAGAATATATCGAATTTTAAATTATGTTCTGCAGGCGGAAATCCTATAATGCTATAACCCGCTAACTGGCTGAGGTATTATCGCATATAAATGGATATATGTATGTATAGTTACAGATCCGTAGCGGTTGTCTAAAGGGTGGTTAAATTTTAAGGGCCGATGTTGATTTTGAATAAAACACAAATTATTTAGGAAATAATTGTCATTTCTTTTTATTATGATAATATTGGTATGGTTCAATTATGTATGGAACAAAATATCGGCCGCCGTTGTTGTTGCTGGTTTATCGACGTACACCTTTTCTTTCAAATAACCCCAAAGAAAGAAGTCCAGCGGTGTAAAATCATATGATCTTGGCGGCCAATTGACACCGCCACCACGTGAGATAACACGGCCGTTGAATTTGTCGCGCAAAAGAGTCATTGTTTCGTTAGCTGTGTGGCAAGTTTATATGACATTGAGGATAGTTACGGAATGTCGAATGTGTTTAATTGAGATTGTCAAGCCTTCGAAAGTAAAGCTAATGTGGATACCAAGTTATGGCAATGAAATAGCAGATGAACTCGTCAAACGAGGTGGTTCTCTGGATGACAGATTTATTGATATATTTGTTAGCTTTCCGTTGGCTCACTGTAAGTAACTCTTTAAGATCGAGTCTTAAAGGCTTGCACAGTGGACTTATGCATTCATCTGCTCCGTATCGAGGGCATTATGGCCTCACTATTTTTCTCTATTAAGGTTCAATAGGCAGCAGAACAGTAATCTCAGTGATAACTGGGCACTGGCCTGTAGGGACTTATGGGAGGAGAATGGGTTTGGAATTCAATGACTACTACAAAAGTTGTCATGACGATGAGAAGGAGCAAACTGTCTTTAATTATCTGTGTCAGTGTCCTGGATTTTGAAGCATACCTGGGAAAACGGGTATATACGATTCGGCAAACCAGAATATCGCATATTTATAAAACAAACTCATACTAATGTTTTTTTTTAGTAACAACTAATAAAACTTGCTATGCCAAAGAAAATAATACATAAACTGTTTTTATGATATTCAGTTTTTTTTCATCCATTTGAGTACTTTTTAAAATAAACAGGCGACCAATAATACCAAAAAATAAAAAAACTAAAAGGGGGAATTTTGCCAAAAGCCTTTTTTTTTGTTTTTGATAGAAATAAAAATTAAATAAAAACAGAAAGAATAAATTATTTTGAACATAAAAATAACACAGTTAATAAAAGAAATTAGGGTTGAGGAAAAAAATGTATATTATTAAAGAAGGAAAGTGAAAACAAACAAGATTTATGAGACTGTTGCGTAAGTAAAAAAATAAAGAAATAAAGGACAAAATGAACGAGCGAGCCAAACCAACAGTTCTTATAAATATTGAGAAAAAAGAAAAAAAAAATTATAATAATAACAATACCGAACAGTGGTCAGCAATGCAAACGGTTCTATAGATGAATTTAATTTGGGCATTTCCATTGAAAAGACTACTTTTTGTAACGTAACGCCAGCAAATAATTAAAATTGTTTCTTGAAAAATTTTATATATATAATTTTTATAAAGTATTTAGTTTTATTTACTTCGACCTTTTAAATATAAATTTTATGTAATAAATATTCAAGCGCAAGCTCAATTATATAAAAAATGTTTTATTTTGTATTCAATATTTCGCTATCTCAATGGATAGATTCTTCAGTGATTCAGATATTTGGTTTTTTTTTTTTATAAAATTTTAAACAAATTCTTAATACAAAATTTCAGCAAAACAACAAAATTGTCAATTATGAAAAATAATAAAAATTATACACAGGAAACAAAAATTATTCTATTACATTTTTATAAACTTATTTAATTTCCTATCTTATTCTTATAAATTAAATGTCTATAATTTTGAGCTACATTGCCTGCATCTGTTTTAAAATTGATTCTTTGTTCTATTGGTGTATTAATAATTTGTAACATTTCTAACAGGAAGTATTTAAAACTGTTGTTTTTTTTCAAATCTGGTGCATGGTTAAAATTGGCACAATGTGATGACAATGCAGTCTTTTGTGGAGAAGTATTTTTGCATTATTGATCAGACCTATGTCCTGCTAATCTAGTTTTTAATTTGTTTTTCGTGGTACCTATTATACTTTACTACATATTTCATTATCCTTACCCTTGCAATGTAGCTAGAGTTTGTTCCCGGGAATTTCCGGGACGGGAAAAAATTTTCAATTGTTTTCAATCCCGCAATTAATTCCCGGGAAATTTTGAAGAAAATCTTTTTTTTAAACTTTAGTAAATCTATGTCAGACTAGTGTCTTAAGTAGTTAAATCCAACTTAATTTCACCACAATATTTAAATTTACTACAGTTAAAGGCTTATTAAGCTAATTTTTAAGAATGGGCTTTATATAGGGCCTATGATAATTATAGGCCTATCTTCACGAAATTTTATTTCTTGTCTTAGCACATTGAAGTGTAAATTTTACAATAATATTATAAGGTTTTGCGGCTAAGGGCGTAGTAAAGTGTTTTCCTAGATTGTGCTTCATATGCGGCATTTCAAGTATGCCTTTTAGCCATACTTACATGATTTACGAGATTGGTCTAAACATGGAGCCGTAGATAAATTATGGACCGACATTCACATTATAAAACGAATTTGTGGAAATTTAATGACAAAAGGTGCATTTGGCAACAAATTTATGTTAGTTTTTGTTGAGTTTTTAGGGCGGTAGTTCCACATTTGGGTGCATAACTCTTTTCCTACTGAAGCGATTCTGCTGGAATTCCATACCAAACAGCCTAGAAGATCTAGAACCAATTTGACACCCATATGACTAAATCGGCTTAAAATTAATAAAGGACTCACAATAATATTAAAAAAAAGATTCACATGGAATGACAAACTTAGTATACCTTCATACACCACTGCTGATTAAGGGTTATAACATTGTAAAAAATATGTTATTAAATATATATAGTAAATAAAATTTCTCCTTACTGTTGAATGGTAAAATTGTTTCAGAATTCCTACTTCGTAATGTTGTGCTATCAGTGTCTAGTCGCCCTTCCATAAATTTTGTTCCACTAAGACTTCAATACTTTCATTCTAATTATGAAAATGTGCTCTGTATTTGACAATGTATATACGTATATTGATTTCTATGATCCTATTTGCATCAAAATAACCCCATAAGTGTCTTGAAATTACTTTAATCTTAAATTTTTTACGTTTTTCTTATATAATTAATGCTAGATTTTATTATTTTAAGCGTAATAGCCAGTAAGAAATATTAGTATCATTGGAACAAATAAGTAAATAAATAAATAAAAAATTTTGTGCGGGAATCCCGGGATCCCGGGTATTTGATATTTATTTCCCGCTTTCCCGGGAATCCAAAAAGTGCAGGAATAAAAAAACTCTAAATGTAGCTCAATATTATAGACATTTAATTTATTAGAATAAGATAGGAAATTAAATAACTTTATAAAAATATAATAGAATAATTTTTGTTTCCTGTGTATAAATTTTATTATTTTTCATAATTGATAATTTTGTTGTTTTGCTGAAATTTTGTATTAAGAATTTATTTAAAATTTTATAAAAGAAAAAAAGAAAAAAAAAACAAATATCTGAATCCCTGAAGAAGCTTTCCATTGAGATAGCGAAATATTGGATAAAAAATAAAACATTTTTTATATAATTGGCCTTTCGCTTAAATATTTATTACATCAAACTTATAATTTTTATATTTTGGTGTAAAGCGCAACCAGCTCTATATTGAGTAACAAAAGGGATATCATTTTAACAACATGGGCCGAAAATAAAAGCTTATTTACTTAATGGTGTTACGTTGCAAAAAGTAGACTTTACTTAAAAGTAGACTTTTCGCTGGAAATGCCCATATCTATTTGATTAGAATTTATACGATATATTTTTTTTTTTTTTTATTATTCCTACACTAAATCCCGCGAAGCTTTATGCTTGTCTGCAGGAGACAAGAATCTCTGGCGGGAATCGAACCCGCAACCCCGGTACTGATAGACTAGCTCACTACCAGCGGGGCACCCGGCATCACACTTCGATATCATCAAAAGTTTTTATTCGGATTTACGAAATGTTAAATTGTCTATGACTTTCTGGCTTATTTGCAAAAACCTGCTACTTAAGAAACCCCAACAAGAAAAAGGTTCAAATCGTATTATTTTGATCACACAAGATGGCTATGCGCACAAATAGCAAAATTACCAGCAGCCGTTGATGTTAATTTTATCTAACTCAGTCCAAAAAAGCTATAGCGAAATCAATTGTCCCGGATCTTCCTGCATACTCTTAAGTAGGAAATACACTGTCGATCATGAGTTGCAGTGTTGCTATAATTTTCTCTTGCTCGCTTATATTTGTCGGTCAACCGTCCACCACAAATTTTTTTTACTGTCACTTAAGTTCAAAAGTGAGTAACTCACTTTACGGCGATGTTTTCGGTGAATCTTGAGTGTGTAATTTGATTGCTTGTTGTACCCGTGGACTAAAATTGCCACCACCACACTGCGAATAGTCCTCTCGGTAGGAGGATTATGGCGGCCATAACATGGACGAAGCTTGTGGAATGTTGCCCGAATTGAACACCCAAAATTGACTGAATAAATGATAACCAATTAGTCAGATGCAGCATTAACTATTAAAGTTCGTTAGTGCATATTGAAAGATGCTTAATATATTTGGTAATTACTCTTAAGCTGGATTCACCTATGTGGACCAAGTTTTTGTCCGGATATCATGACTGGTGTTGAGATCTTAAACATGTCGCAGACCTTTTAAAATCTTATATCTTCAAAACAAATTTAAAAATGCTTGTAATGGAATACAATTTTTAATAGTTTTCTGGAGGTCCAAAATTACTTTTGACCTTATATATTTTAAATACTTTGTCACATAAAGTCTAAGGAAAATTACTAAATAATTTTAACTATATCGTTCTTTCCATGGCGGAGATATTACCAAAAATGGTGGTTACCACTAGTCTTCTCGTCTTACTTTTTAAGAACAGCTTGTGACTGTATTCACAGAAAAAATTTATAATTGTCTCTAATCACTAATTTCATACCAAATTCGTAGAATCAAACAAACAATTTGTGGATTTTGCACCTATTACCAAAATGATTATGTTGATTACTAAACTTGATAAATATTAATACATGTATATTTTTTTTTTAATAAATGATATTTTTAATTTAAATTGAAAAAAATTATAAATAGAACCTGGGAATTTTAGTTCTCGAATGTGTATTCTAAGTCAAATTACAATTTAAAAAGCTTTTATACTTTAATAGTCTAATTCCTTAAATATTTTCTATGCACTATAACAATTTTGTTTAAATTATTAAGTTAAATACATAAAATTTACAATAAGCACTACCCAGTTATAAGATACATGGTATCTAAAAGTTGTATTAATTTTCTGTACAATTTACTTGATTGCTACCCAAAGGATAGCTAAAGTAAGCCTCGTAATAGAAATATACAAACAAACAAAATTGTGATAGTGCATAGAAAATATACCTGGAAAATTTTGAAGGAATAAGACTATTAAAGTATAAAAGTTTTTTAAATTCTAATTTGACTTAGAATACAAATTCGAATTAATATAAAAATTTATATTAAAAAAATGATCAAAAAACTTTGCCGTTTCAAGTAATGAGTTAATTGATTTAATTAAATATAGCTCAGGTTTTGAAAATTCCCAACAACAATTCTACAAGTTCAAAATTATTTTATTTTAAGCGAAAAAATCAATTATGATTTTTTGTTATATAATTAATATTTTAATTAAAAATTTATTTCAAAACAACTAAAATGTTCATTTAATCGAAATAAAATTTTTTATTTTCTTTTAACTAAAAAATAATGGATTATCACATTAATTAAATTGAAATACTTCTTAAACAATTTTTTAATTGATAAAAAACTAATCATCTATTCACCGATATCGAGCAAAATTGATCGATATTTTTTATTTTGGTTTTATGACACTCGATATCGAATGAAATTTATCATAATTTGAGATGATAGCATTCGATATCGAGAATCCAAAGACATTACACCTCCCGAATTTTCATCGATACGTCAGTGTCAATCATATGCAGAAAAATACTCTATACGGTGGCATACTCGATATCGAATGGGGTGATTAGACCCCTGATAATTTTTTCTGTGTTTTTTCACTTTAGCGAAAATGGTTCATAGATTCCCAAATTTACAACTCCATTTAACTCCCACAAGATTTAAATAGAATATGAAGGGTTTCAGATAGAAAATATTATTTTTTTTATTGAAAAAAGTAAAGTTTGGTTATAATACTCATAAATGGAAAATTACAGATCGCATACAGATGTATATTCTTTATTAAAATTTGTCAATCACATTTTAATTGATCCAAAGAGCTCTATATGGAATATATCATTAACATAATCTAAAAAAATATTCGCATAATCAGGGCAAGCTATTAACTGTTTAATTTAAAAAATTGTGCAATCGCTAAATTTGGATGACCGTTGTAATTGCTTGGAACGTCTAGGAGTGATCGATTTATGTATAAAAAAGGTTTAGCCCGACAGTTGCGCTCAGTATAAATAGAAGTTTCAAGGTTAAAAAAATAAATAGAATAAATTCAAAACACACTTCTCACTTAATACACTTAGGCCGGGTTTTTGAGATGTGGATTAAGTTTAAGCTTAGTTTAACGTGCTCTAAAACTCGGACTTTTCCGGCGAAATTATATTTTTCTTTTACTATTTTATTAAAGACCATCCAACATTTTAAGCAAAACTAAGCTGTTCCTTCAAAATTTTGTATACAAACATGGTAATGGCGATACAAATCTGTTTTCAGATTAACTAAACCTAGCTTAACTTAGATCTCAAAAACCCAGCCATAGTCAAAATGATTGATTTTATAATTTATAGGGTATCGCGTTAAGTTTACGAATAGTTCCGGGCAGCCGATATACTTATGATCGAAACTATGTTCTTTTTACAGCAATAAACTTTGTGTACCTCCCTCGTAATATTATATAAGTACACATTTGAGTGGATAAAAAAACCTTAAGGGACCTGTCATGAACTTTTTTTATTTTAATTTTTTAACTTTATTATAGTTTTATTTTCAAATGCAAAAAAAAAAATTTTTGTTGGCCTCTTGGGCTGTCAAAAAATAATAATAAGGCTTTTATTGTATTAAATAAAAGTCAGATTGCCATATTTAGCAAAAGTTTTGGCCAAAAAAAAAAACAAAAAAAAAATAAAAAAAAATTTTTAAAATCATTTAAAAAGCTAAAAAAAAAAAATTAACCTTCTGCATGAAATAGAAACTCAAACTATGAAAAATGGTCTAAATTGTCAATAGCAAGTGCTTTTGGTAGAAACTAATTCTGATTGGTGTGTTTTTGAGAAGGATGTCACAGAATGCAGATAATACAGAGTTTTTAAGTTTAATTTGTTACTGCTGTATTTATAATAAAGAAGAAGTTATTATAGAAATAGCCTAAATATTTTTGAGCATATTAATAGTCAAAATTAAATAGAATATAAATAGTAGAAATAGAGGTTAAGGTAGCAAAAGAAATAGTCATAAAGTAGCATGTGAAGTAGCAATAGAAGTATATAAAACTAGCATACGGTTTTAAAACTAGAATTAGCATATTATGTAATAAAAATATAGTAAGTGAGGTAGCATTATAAGTAGCAGCTAATGTAACAAAAAACTAGTACAAGCATATTATGTAGAAATGAAGTAAAATACAATTTATAAGCTAAGTAGCATACCAATTAGAAGCTAAGTAGATACGATTTAGAAGCTAAGTAGCATACCATTTAGAAGCTAAGTAGAATACGATTTAGAAGCTTAGTAGAATACGATTTAGAAGCTAAGTAGCATACCATTTAGAAGCTAAGTAGCATACGTATTAGAAGCTAAGTAGATACGATCTAGAAGCTAAGTAGCATACCATTTAGAAGCTTAGTAGCGTACGAATTAGAAGCTAAGTAGATACGATTTAGAAGCTAAGTAGATACGATTTAGAAGCTAAGTAGCATACCAATTAGAAGCTTAGTAGCGTACGATTTAGAAGCTAAGTAGAATACGATTTAGAAGCTAAGTTGCATACCATTTAGAAGCTTAGTAGCATACCATTTAAAAGCTAAGTAGAATACGATTTAGAAGCTTAGTAGCATACCATTTAGAAGCTTAGTAGCGTACGAATTAGAAGCTAAGTAGATACGATTTAGAAGCTAAGTAGATACGATTTAGAAGCTAAGTAGCATACCATTTAGAAGCTTAGTAGCGTACGAATTAGAAGCTAAGTAGATACGATTTAGAAGCTAAGTAGATACGATTTAGAAGCTAAGTAGCATACCAATTAGAAGCTTAGTAGCGTACGATTTAGAAGCTAAGTAGAATACGATTTAGAAGCTAAGTTGCATACCATTTAGAAGCTTAGTAGCATACCATTTAAAAGCTAAGTAGAATACGATTTAGAAGCTTAGTAGCATACCATTTAGAAGCTTAGTAGCGTACGAATTAGAAGCTAAGTAGATACGATTTAGAAGCTAAGTAGATACGATTTAGAAGCTAAGTAGCATACCATTTAGAAGCTTAGTAGCGTACGATTTAGAAGCTAAGTAGAATACGATTTAGAAGCTAAGTAGCATACGACTTAACAATAAAGTAGCATTTGAAGAAATAAAAAACAAAAAATTTTTTATTGCAATCATATTAGAAAACCCAGATTATTTTAAGAAATTCTTGTAGCACTAATAAAGATTTGATTTTTTTTATTGCTACTTCAAAAACATCCAAGAACGTCTTTTATTGCTACATTGAAAAAACTTTTTTATAAATTAAAAAACAAAAATGGTTTAAAAAGTATTTAAATTTAATTAATGTGATAATTGAATCAATTATTTTTTTAGTTGAAAGAAAATTAAAAATAAATAAATTCGAAAAATAAAAATGTTGAATTTTGATTAAATTAATACTTAAGTTACTTTGAAATAAATTTTGAATTGAAATATTAATTAAATATCAAAAAATATTAATTGACTTACATTTCATTTCGAAAAGTCAACTGAATGGCTTGACTCGTGATCTGGAATTATCGAAACAAAAAGAAGAATTTATCGCATAACGGTTGCTTATTGATATTTAAAAACATTTACTGCTTGCAGAACCAGATATAAGGCGCTTTTACCGTTTCTGCGATGACATCGACAGTTAATTCGATGCAATGAATACACCGAATGATCTTAGCTGCCAGATAAAATGGGTCGAAAATTGGCAAATTTTGGACTTACTTTTTGCAATTGTAAAATGACACTAACTTTTGTTATTTTTTGAAAATTGTTAGCTATTTTTGTTTGTTTTATTTGAAATAAATTAATCATACATATGTACATATGTATGTATATATTTCTTGTCTCAAAAAATCGTTAAAATTAAAACCGCTTTTCTTTATTTCTATTTTCGCTATTCTTTATTTCCATTTTCGTTTGAACTCCTTTTACAGACCAACTTAAATAAGACCAGCAAGCGTTTTTTGAGTATAAAAAATTTAGGTTTTTAATAATCCAAAAAAGGACTATATTTGAAAAACATTTCGGAAGTACATATAAGTAACAATACTCGAGGCTTGTCAACAAATGACGTTGCTTGTTTGTATTGAGTATCCGAATTTTTTACAAAAGTTTAAGAATATAGAGTTAGAGACGTGACTCAAATGAGAGCTTTAATAATTCATAGAAAAGTATGAAAATTGAGTGCCACATGAACTGAGTGATATCGAACAACGATTTTCATCAGAAATTCTGTTTCAGTGCAAAAAAAAAATGTTGTTGAGAATTGAAGCTATTTCCAGAATTCCAAGTTTAAACTATTCTATTTGAATAGTTAACTGCTTACAAAGGAGAGTTTGTGTCAACCAAATAAACGAAAATATCGAAAAATTTGTTAGTAAGAAGAAAAAATACTAAAAAATTTTATAAATTAGTACAAAATTCGTGATTTGAAAAATTATCATAGGATATAAATCGTCAATGGGCCATTTTTGGACCCCAAAATTATAAAATCTGGCAAAGATGTTTCTTCATAGATGGTTCAAAATACAGCCTGAAGGCTGGTCTGCTACACAACGGAAGTAAAAACGAAGGAGTGCCTCGATAAAATATGCAAAATTTTGATCAAGATCAAATACAACAAGTATCAATGGAATATTTGTGGCGATTTCGAGGTATGGAATTTTATAAAATGTTTAACGCCCAATGAAGAAGCAGCATATGTATAATTTCAAGATGTTGTTCACAACTTAAAATCTGGGATTTCAAGCAAATAATCTACAGTTTGTTGCAAAATTATCGCAAGATTGGAGCTCGAATATCTCATAAAATATATTTTCTTCATTTCCGTCTCAATTTTTTTTCTATAAAACTAACGTAGGTGATACGAGCGACGAGCATGGAGAGCGCCTAAACAAAGATTTGGTGAAAATCGAAAGACAATATCAAGGATTTTGGAACATATACATGATGAGCGACTACTGTTGGACTCAAATGCTTGAAACATATCCCAAACTATACAAACGACTCAGTTAAGGCTTAACTGTAATATTCTTAAGTTCGCTTAAGTAACTATATAAAGCGTATGAGGAGAACCATAACAAAACGCCACAATTCCACTATAACAATTTTTTGGATAAATAAAAAAAATTAATAATAGCCAGATTGATGACTCCTTTCAAGACTTGTTGAGATAAAAGAGTTTATTAACTCTAAAACAATTCATAAATAAATTGATTTGTCTGGCAGTTAGCTATTAAGTTAGAAAACAAATTTAGAATTGTTGCGTTTTGAAAAGTGGACTTGTTGCATTTTGTTATGGAACTCCTCATATGTGTCAAGCCATATTGAACTCAAGGAAAATTTTTGTTAACTTAAATGAATCTGTCATTTGCTTAAGAAAAGTGCCAAAATCCATACGGAATAAATGTTTTTGTTTTTTAAATGCATTTGAAAGGCTTGTTGTTAATTTTTAACAGAAGCTTAAGGAACCTTATGCATATAAGAGTTGGGGCTTTACAGTGCTCTTCATATCTAAATTTTCACTTTTTGTAGAAAAAAGTTTTAAAAAAAATGTTTTTTTTTACAATATCTAGAAAAATAGAAGCAAACCTAAAAACGGAGTGTTCTCTTAGTTGCCCTGGCGCAAAAGAGTGTATATTGTGTAATTAAATAAATACACAACATTTTAAGGATTTTGCTACTGCTACACAATACATCTGAAAGCAGTAATTACAGTTATAGCAATGATATAAGTAGCAGCTGTAGCATTTAAAACAGTGGCTGGAACAACTTTCTTTCAATAAATTAAATATTCTTTCCTTTAACACAACGAGTAGTGAATGGGTGGCACATTTAGTTTGGCCTTAAGTGTGTTACACCAAGAAATATTTATTTTGGCAATTAAGAGTTATAATTCCAAAAATTGGAAAAGAGTTATGATCCCAAAATTGGAAAAGCTTGGGTGATTTTTTTAAACCCGATAGAACTTCCGAAATTGTAAGCTGCCTGATCACGTTTTGCCGTTTGTGATTAGTATACTCTGGCAAGTTATCATTAATAGATATACGCTTGAATAACGCTAAAAAATTTCTCAAATCTACTTTTAGATTATTCATCGATTCAAGCAACTTATAAACGACGCCGTGATATCTATGGCGCCCATAGCGATTAGGCTTATTTTTAGCTAGCTAATGAAGAAAATTGCCGCAAATGCAGTGAGATGTACAACATACGCGTTTAATGAGGCTTGCACGATGGTGACCGATCAAAGAGTTGACATGCAGCATTCGCTCGTCAAGAACAGATCATATGCCCGAAACTATTTTCAAATGTACAAAAATAATACATGACTAGAAATTATATTAATACTTTCCTAATAATCGTTCTGTAACTTTCAAACTCTGCGGTATTGAGCCGCCAACGAATACCACTTCTTAAACACAAAAAAATTATGATATTGTTACACAGAAAAATCCTCGGCAATTTTTTTTTTCAATTAAACCATTAATCAAAACTAAAATCTGTTTTAATAACAACTTTAGTCAATTAAATAAAACTTTTACTTATATGAACAAGATAACTGCAGAAAATGTGGTTAACTCTAGGATTACCGTCTTGGTCTAGCCAGACCAAATTTGTGTTTTGCTTGCAATATTTTTTAAATATAACAAAAAATTAAAAAAACAGGGAGATGAATTCTATAAATGATATGTGCTGAATCGAATGAAGCAAGTTTGAATCAAATCAGAACACTACGGCCATTTATGTGCTTAGTTCAATTTAACTAACAAACCTAAATCAAAACTCGTTTCAGCTGTGGTAGATGTGAAAAAGAAATGTCTGAAATTAAGGACCTCATTTTGGATGACTAGAATGTGAAATAAAATAATGTATTGATAAAATTGTTAATTATATTCGTATAATATAGCATACGTTCAATAAGAAAAATATTTATTTACTTTTAATTTAGTTGGAGTTTTTAGCTGTTATAATATAATTGTGGTCTGGCCAGAATAAGAGGATAACTTAGTGGTTAAATGTTACCGAGAATCCTCGGGTTAATATCAAAAATATATAATTGATACTATTAATTTCTGTACTGGTGCAAATTTAACTAATTTTTAATTAATATCATAAATTTTTTAATTGAAATCAATTTTTTTTTGTGTATGAACTATTAATTTTGATAATGATTGCTCCAAAAATAAACATTATTTTTGCAAGTACAATCTGTGTTGTTTTAAGTAGCAATTTATGATATTGTTACACAGGAAAATTCTCGGAAATTAATTTTTTTTTTTCAATTAAATAATTAATCAAAAATAAAATCAGTTTCAATTAAGAATGTAATCAAGTGAATTACACGTTTATTAATATTAAAAACATTACTGCTGAAAATGTTGTTAATATCAAAAAATATTTAATTAATACTATTAATTGGTTTACTGGTGCAAATTTAATTAAAATTTTAATTAATATGTAACACAAATCAATTTTTTCTCTGTGTATGAACAATTAATTTTAACAATGGTCGCTCCATTAATTAACATTCAATTGAAATTACACATAAAGCATTCTACGCTTTTTCGCATTCTACGCAGCTGTCGAAAAAGTAAGCACAATCTGTGTTATTTTACGTAGCAAGTTTTACGCAAAAAAAATTATAATATTGCTACACAGAAAAATTATCGTCCTTTGTTTAATTAAATAACTTATCAAAAACAAAATCAGTTTTAATTAAAAATATTATCAATTAAATTTAACTTTTACTTATATCAACAACATAGCTGCAGAAATTGTGGTTAATATCAAAAAATATTTAATTGATACTATTAATTTATTTACTGGTGCAAATTTAATTCATTTTTTAATTAATATCAAAAAAAATTTTAATTCAAATCAGTTTTTATTTTTTCCACTGTGTATGAACTATTAATTTGAATAATGATCTCTACATTAATTAACATTAAGCTAAAGGTGCACATCACGCATTCTACGCTTTTTCGCATTATAAGCAACTGCATGTATTGTTTTACGTATCAAGTTACGTACACAGAAGCATAGGGTGTCTTGAGGCGTTGAATACGAAAAGAAGGTCTAAAGTAAAAATACTTTTGTAAGCGTCATAAGCAGCCTTTGAACAAATCATCTGACTTTGAAAAAAAACAATTTATTTTTACTTGTGGTGATGAAGCATAAAAAGCGTTGCATGCGACTTGGAAACGCTTAATATGCACCTTAAGCTTAAGTCCTATATAAACCTCACACACTATAACAAATTCATAAATAATGAAGCTTTAGTGACATTTGGTTAATTTTTTTTAATGACTAGTCGGCTAAGTTATAAAAAATAAAACAGGTTAATAAAGGGTTTATGAAACGGATTGTCATACAAAATCCCATTCATAAACCCTTTACTAACTTGTTTTATTTTTTATAACTTAGGCCGTAGAAATTCTGATGCGATATTTAATAGAGATTGGTTCATAATTTACAACAGATCCTTTATACAGGACTACCAACAAAAAAATATCTCATTCTTAGTGGAGGGGTAACAAGGATTCGGCATAGCTGAATATACCATTCCTTCTTATTTCCCTGTTTTTATTTGGTGGCTTCTTTTACAGCAAAAAAAAATATACTTAAGTTGATTTCAAGCTTGTTTATTTTGCTTACATCTTTATTTGTTTATTTATTATAAATTTTTGTTTTATAAAATGAAAGCTTATTTCCCCTAAAGGTACTTAACATACAAAATATGAGACTTAATATGCAAAATGTCAAGTTTATAAAATAAAATGAAATAATATGTCATATATTGTATTGTATTTCTTTCATTTTTATTCTGGCAATTTTTTTTTTTTTTTTTTGTAAATAAGTGCCAAGCAACAGTTTTGTTTTTGTAAAAACTTCTTATTTCCTAAGTAAAATTATTATGGGTATTCAAAATTTGAAGAAAATGGGACCTAATAAACCAATTCCTATATAAATCTGCGATCTTTTACAGAGGAAAAGATCATTTGAACATTTCCAGAGGTTCTTAAGATCGTAAGAATCACCTGTAAATATTTTAAGAAATCCTTATAAAGACATGTATTTGTGAACACGTTGATTTTTCTCCAAATCTAATGAAAACCTTTACCCCCTTTATTTGTAAAACGCTTCACCACACTTAACAAATGATTGTATAAACATTTTTAAGCATATAAAAAATTGTATATGAAGAGACTTATAAAATAACCACCTTAAAAATAAATATTTGTTTTTTCTTAACATACAATTTCTTTAATTTAATATTTCAGGCGTTAAATTTATTTAAGCGTAAATCTCTTGTGAAATTTTAATGATTTTATTTACATATTTTCTTTAATATTTTTGCCATGTTCTTTTGTGTAAATTGAAATAATCTTTTTCCTTATAAATATGTAAATAGATTTTAAAAATTAAACGCTTTCCCCCATATCCATAAAAAATATTTTTGACTAATAAAAGGTTTATTAAACAAATTTTCATAGAAAATTCGTTTCAAAAGCCTGCTATAAACCTAAAATATTTTTTATGAATATGGGTAATTTTACATCAACATATCGCTCCTTTATTGCAACATAGTCATATCTCAAGAAATCAAATATTTCAAGTTACTTAAGCAAAAGTGCTAATTTTTACCTTTTTTAAAGGTAAAAAAAATCAGGAACCGAATCATACTGAACCGAAGCTTTGGTTTGGTTTGGCAATGTGCCCAAGGGCGCACTTCCACTCGGAGACCAATGCGGTCCATTGTGAATCACTTCACTAAAGAGGTAGAGAAAAGGGAGAAGTGAAGAAGAAAAAAAATTACAGATAGATAGGATAACAGATATTAGTAGGTATATACGTAGGACAATTACTCAATCTACAGTCCCCTCAACAGAAAAAGCCGTCCTCTTTTCAATCTACAGTCCCCACAACATAAACAGCCGTCCTCTTTCCCTGGTAAACCCCAGTAAATCGACTGGATTACATCCAGCGATGCACCCCAGTTCCTCGTAAAAACTCCCTTTCCAGCCATTTCTGTCTGAGAACCTGCATCCTAGGACAGTGGCACAGTACATGCTCAATCGTCTCTAGCTCCTCAGAATCATCGCATAATCTGCAGAAGTCCGGTATAGTATTGTCCCATTTACTCGTAAAAGCCCTAAGAGAACAATGACCTGTCAAGAACCATATAAGTGTCCTGAGACCACTCCTATCTAATCCTAGCAGAACCCTAACTGCCCCTGCGGGGCCAATCCAGGTCATAGCGCCCTAAACACCCTGCAATCCGTTCTGTCCCTCCAGGACCGGTATTAAATCTGTATGTAAAGGCACATTTTTAAAATTGTAATGGCATTTTGCCAAGTTTGTTTATTTAGATATGACTATGTTGCAATAAAGGATCGATATATGTAAAAAAAAAGTAAAAAGTTCAGTCGGTCAAGCCTGCCCTATGATACCCTACACCACAGTATTAAGAGAAATATTTTTAACAGTGTATCCTATTTAAGACCAAGGCGAAATCATGGAGTCAGCAATACAAAATTATATCAGAGTACATACTTGGTCCGAATAATAGCTATCACAGAAAAAAGTATTTTATCAATTAAAAAAATGGTTTAAAAAGTATTTTAATTTAATTAATGTGATAATTGAATCAATAATTTTTTTAGTTGAAAGAAAATTAAAAATTTAATTTTGATTTAATTAATATTTTAGTTGTTTTGAAATAATTTACCAATTAAAATATTAATTAAATAACAAAAAATCTTAATTGACTTTTTTCGTTTAAAATAAAATAATTTAAACATGTAGAATTGTTGTTGGGAATTGTTAATATTTATTTAAATAAATTAACACATTGTTTGAAATGGCAAAGTTTTTTGATCACTTTTTTAATTAAAATTAAAAATATCATTTATTGAAAATATTTTTTCAAAATTTTAAAATTTTTAGTAATCAATATAATCATTTTGGTAACAGGTACAAAATCAACAAATTGTTTGCTAGATATTATGAATTTGGAATAAATTTGGTGATTGGAGAAATTTAATAATTTTTTCTGTGTAAATGTTTCCGATATTTATGAGATCAATTCTGAATCTACCAGCACAAATTTTCGGCATAAAATATTGGCCGTATTAGAGAAGTTATCACAGCGAAATTTTATAGTAATACCAACATTTATAAGTTAGTTATGGCCAGGGCTGCCAGATAAAATTCTTCCTGAGAAAAAATAAAAAAATCGTCTTTTTCTGTTTAAATAATCGTCAAAAAAACCGGACAATTTAAATTTAGATTTAAAACAAAGTTAGTTCGATTTTTATTTAAAACCAGGCAAACAAAAACATATTATCTATATATATAAAATAGGATGTTTGTATGTATGTAGCGTATGGACTCCAAAACGGCTGGGCCGATTTTGAGGAAAGTTTCAGGGAATCTTCAGAATATTCAGGTGGGTGACACTGTGAAGTCTGATTTCTGATTTTCGGTTTGGGGGCGGAGGGGCGTGGCAAAATCCATAACTTGATAACGGCTTGACCGATTTGAACGATTTCTTTAAAATGATCGCCATGGTCCAACTTAGGTTTTTACGGAAAGAAAATTTGCCCCGCCCACTTTTACACCCACTTTTTTCGATTTACCTAAAATCAGAACACGGCTCCATCGAGTTGACCGGGTCAGCTAGTATACATATATATATTCCCGTATGTTTATGAAATTGTTTGTTAAATTTAACAACCGATTGTTAAGGAAAATTTTCATAAAAAATTTGTTTTGTAAACCTTTAATTACTTTAATTATAATAATCTCAGATTTTTTCAAAGTCTTAAGAATAAAAGATATTTTATATAAGTTTGCTATTCCTTACGTAATTGCTACAATATTAATATTAGGCCCTATAAAATATATATAAATATATTCTGAGTCCTTATGAATAGCAAAGTTGGTTTAACGATTTCAATCTAACCATGTGTTTGTTAAAATGAGATTTCCGAAGGCTCGTATATAAACATTGCTATACATTTATATTAGATACATATCTTACGGAATAGTGTGCTATTATATTTCAGCCAGATCGGTCTACAAATGCCTAAGATATGAACAAAAAACCACGACTGCCTGTAATTTATACCCATCAATCTCTCATTTTGACCTGTAAACCTTAACTTCTTTATATCTTCCTTAAATTTATTATTATATTTTCTTTTTTGCCTGAAATATTCTTTCTTCGCGAAATTATATATTTGGCACGATGGCACCCATATAAGCTAGGATGATAAAATTTAACTTAAAAATGTTTTATATATATAGAGTATTATATGTTAAAAATGAGCCAAATCAGTCTATAACTTCTCCTGCTCCCCACACGAGTAAACTCTCAAACTCAAAATCAAGGTTTTGGTACGAGTTTTAACTTAAATTGACTTGACTCAAAATTTTGCTTTTACCCATAAAATTTTTTACGGAATAAAACAAAAATGTTTTTTTTCTGTGCTGCCCAATAGCAAATATCAAAAGATTTAAAATTGTCTTATTTTAAAGACTGAATAAAATCGTCACTTTTTAGAAAAAAATCAGCAAATCATCACTTTGCTAATTTCGGAACCAAAAATCGTCAAAATGACGATAAATCGTTAATTATGGCAGCCCTAGTTATGGCACTTATAGCCATTTTCGGGAGTGGGACTTGCATAGGAGCAATTTCAGTAAAATTTGTTAAGATGATTTTGGGCCAATGTTAGCCTAAATATCAACATACATAATAAGATAATTTATGGGTCCAGGGACTTTATTTCGGAAAGAAGTTTTTATGTGGGCTGTGTAAAATTATGAACCGATTCACAACATTTTCAACAGGCTTGGTCCTTCAGGCAAACAAAATGAAAATTTCATTAAATTATTTCTTTAACTAAGACCTGAACTCTTCTTACCGGCAGTGTTATCAAATTTTTTTGAGCTCCATAGCCGAACCGGATTTAAAAAATCGCCAAAAATGTATAACAAAAAATTTTTGTTGTTTTTGTTAAATTTTTTTTTTTTAATTTTGCGTTTTTTATACCTTTAATAAATATTTAATATTTACATTATATGTAAGAAAGTAAAACCTACTATAATGTTCTTAACAAAATCAGTCCATCGTAGTCTATCATGCGCAATGAGTTTTATATCCTGCCACGTTCCTCTGTATCGATATTCAGCATGAGTAGATCTCATCCATATATTTTCGTATCTTCCAGGCCATCGCGACCCTTGGGGGCTCCATTCGAAGGCCATTTTTGCAATGCCGTTGTCAGTCTTACGTAACGTATGACATATCCATCGCCACTTTAGTTCCACTGGGACCTAAAGTAAGGTACACATATAATTTTACTCTCGGTCGGATTATCGAATTGTCCGGACTATAGTAGTGAAATTTATCGAAATAATCTAAGAGAGTTAAAACATGTATTTACTCTTTTGGAATCCTTGTCATCACAAATATTTAGATAGAGAATACCATGCCTTAACCTAAATCTATTTCACCAGCCTGTGGTCGCTGAAAAACCGCTATTCCCCGTCATTTTTAAATAAAAAAATTTGGCCTTAACTTTTAAAATTTCTGATGAAATCGGAATATAATTGTTTCTCTGTTGCAAAACTATGTGTATTTCATCACTTTTCTATTTCCTAAAAAAAATTGTTTATTATGAAAATGGTTTAATACATTATTTTGGTTCAAATGTAACCGGTAGGTATTCGAAATATATTGTTTTTCCTTATCCTTTTTTATTGCCGCAAATCGCTAATTGAGGAATAAAGATTTTTTTTCCTCATCTAGACTTTGTAAAATATCACACTTTTCCTTTAAAGTTAGTCAGCCATGTTTTGGAAATTGAAATCACATGAAATTGAAATCAATGGAGATTTTAATTTAAATATTTTTAAAAATAGACGTGGCTTTTTCTGATTTCAAAAGTGGTTCTGGTAACGATAAGTGGTCCTCAAAATATGAAGTTTATAAAAAGGAATATGTGTATGAACTTTAAACACAGGGTATTTTTCAAAGTTTGTTTGATTTCAACTTCACTCGAATTCGATTTCGATGGCTGAGGGTTTTATGTTTGCGTTTATTATTTAGAAACATGGCACTTGGTACGGAATTAGACAAACACGCTTGAAAAGAAAACCAGAAATTGAAGTAAAATGTGAAACAACTTGTAAATGACAAAACATGTGATGTAAAATGGTAAAACAACGGCATTAATTTTTTTTCTTGCATTAAAAAAAATTGTCCTGATAGAAGATGCAAAAAATTTAATTTAAATTGTCCGGAATGAAGCAGCGTCCGAATTATTGGAGTGGCCGGACTGGCACATGTCCGGACTATCGAAGTTGCACTGTACGTGAAACAAAAAGCTGTTGAGAGCAAACAATTACATATGTATTTAAAATGAAGAAAACTTAACACCTTCTTTGTTTGTATGAAAAATATTTTTTAAACACATTCCTTTTGTATATCAGTGTTTCGTCGCATTACAAAATAAAAAATACAAAAAAAATATGTTATAATACTACAAAAATCGTTAATCGAAAATAGCCAATTTTAAATTAACCGATCCGTTAATCGGGTAGTAATTAATCGGTACACCCTAGTAATAATGCATTTCGAATCCAATTTTTTTCAATTATACCAAATAATCTTATTGTTATAATGTTTTAAATTTATTTTTTCGTTTTGTTACCGTGTTTTTCCAACAGTTTTTTGCATACCTATAAATTTCAATATTCAAATTTAATATTTTTCAGACTCTTGGTGTAGGGCACAAAAAATTCCGACATAGTATAATAAAGCAATCTACGTTGTTGTTGTAATTTTTTTTTTTTTTTTTGTCAATATTTCAAACTTTAAACCGTTAATTTATTTATTTGTACAAGAACTTTATTATTTTGTATTTACTTTAATGTGATTCATTAGACAAGTTCACCTAACCTCAAATTTAATCGTAGAACTATCAAAGTCTTAATGAAAGAAACAAAAAATCCCTTAAAAAAACAGACGCTTCAACTTTCGAAATATTAATTGTCCATCATTTCCTGTGCCCGCAATTTACAGTGTTCATGTCAATAAACTTTTACCCATAATCGGATTTCATTTGACTGTATCTCGAATGTGTGTAAATACAAATATTTATTAACCGTTAAATGCAAAAGACTAATAAACAACTTTAATCCCTGTAAAATGATCATTAAAAGAGTTGTTTTCATCTTCAAGAGTTCGTTCGTTATTTTGTTCTCTAAACTAGATTAACAAAATGCTGGGAACTTTAAATGGACAAACCAACCAACAGCTTCTCGTATCGCGACAAAACGTGACCCATACATTTTACGCACAATTACTTTTGCTTTGTATGAATGTGTAGTCCAAATGAATCACTAAAGAAATCGGGGGAGGGGAGTACGTTCACAAATGTTTCTAATTTTAAGTGTTCAACATTGTGTTTAATCTTTAAGCCGCCATGACAAATCTAAGGCACGTGTGAAAAAAAGAGTTGAGAGGCATATAATTTTTTTTTTTTTTTTTTTGAAATTTTTCTAAGACGTAGATTTTTTTAAGATTTCCAAAAAGGATTTAAAAGAAACGTTTTCAATTTGCTTAGAAATTCATTAAAATGTATTAATATTAATATGCATTGCCTTCCCTGTTGCATATGCATGAATATTTGCAGGAATTATATGCATCATATACGTACAAATGTATGTATAAAAATATTCATTGTAGTATATGAACAATTACATTCAAGGCAAAATATTTAGTAAGTTTTTGCGTTTTGAAACAATTCATTGAAATGAATTTTAAATAATCAAAATCAAATTGTTTATTATAAAAAAATCGAAACTATAAAAGTCAGAAAAGCGATTTTGGATATTGTAGAATAAATGGGCGGCATGAAATAATCCCCCGCGAAATAAGTCTCCAAAACGGAAATGAAATAACTCCCCAAAAAAATATATTAGAGGCAACAACAACGTTTTTTGGGGATTTATTTAATTTTTTTGGTTACTTATTTCATGTTTATATTGGGAAGTTATATCATATTTCAATGAAAACTTTTAATTAAAAAATTATGAAAATTATTTTTGTTTTGTAAACAAAAACATGAAACAGGTGGTTGAATAATTCTTGCTAGTAAAAATTTTACTAAAAGAAATTTTCAACAAATTTTTTGTCTCTCAAATTTATATGCTTTTTTCACTCTCTCGTTGCAAGTTTTTCGAATACGTGAACACTTACTAGTAACAATTATTGAAAATAATCAATCATTTTCTGTTAATGAACACACCTAATATAAAATTGAATTTGATTTGTCAGTGATTTTATATAAAAAAATTTAATAAAAAAATAATGTCAAAATACTAGCACATAATGTCTCGAAAATTATTCAAAATTGATCAGAAACGCGAGTCATAAAAGAGTCGCATTCTCACGAATGAACAGTCATTTTCCACACGCAAAGAAAAAACATGATTAAGGAATGGTCACTACGACCATTTTTATTCATATTTACCTAATATGTTTACCCTAATAAATTTATTATAGTCATAATATAACCTTAAAAATTGCTATTTGTCCCTAACATTTTTAAATTCGCTTTAATAATATTATATGGTCTTTTACACCTAAAAAGTTACTCTGATCTAGCTTAACATTTTAAATTATTTAATATGTTTGCTACTATAATATATGTATTTTCAACTACACAATTAAAATCATAATATTGCTGCACACAAAAGGTATTTTTAATACCATAATTTTTGTTTGCTTTAAAGCATATTCTCATTATGAGCACATTCAACAATAAAGCACACTCTTTTTATTGTCGAAACAACCAGTCGAAACAAACCATCCGCGAGCGTTAGTTAATCATGAAACATGAATGATTACAAAAAAATTAAAACATTTTTCGGGGAGAAAATTCCACGCTGCCTTGCAAAATTAACGATATAAATTATTATGCATTTATTGAAACAGGTAAGTTATTTATACATAATTATAAAAATATATAAATAAGCAATTCCTTTGTCTTTCTTGCAGCCAAAGAACCTACAACACTGAAACCAGCATAGAAATTTCGGCACAAGATGTTGTCATTAGCCCCGATTTTTTTCAATAACTGTTCAACAGCATATTGATATAGTATATTTCATAAAAGAAATAAAAGATAAATTTAATTTTACTTTATCTTAACAAATCTCAAGTGAGCGGATAAAAATAATGAAAAGTGTTAATGCATGCCCAAGTAAGGCTACATAGATCTCCTTTTTTTTGGATAAATTTGTACCACAAAATATAATTTATAATTTATAAATTGACACACACACATGTATATAAATGTATGTATTTAATTTTATTTTTAAATATAAACTATATTTTATTTATTAATATACATATGCTGTATATTTGTAATAAAACATAAATTTTTGAAATTAATTTTTTTATTTTGTTTTTATTGCGAGAACCATATTACATGTTGAAATAGACATTTTGTATGGGGTTGAAAAATAAAGAAACATGGTTTGAAAGATCGTTTACGTTGTTCTTCTTAACATAATAATATGTTTGAGACAATAATTAGCTAAAAACATTCTGTCTGAACATATATTGTTGCTGAAGACGTGTTTGACACAATCATAACCACAAACATTAATGATAGTTTGCGATTGTGATTGTATCAATCATGTTTTTCTTTGCGTGCACTTAAAAACGAGCGCATAAATGATTATTTTAATCGCGCAGAGGAGTCAAAAAAGGCGCGAATATGATAAATAACAATAAAAAAATGCTGAGAGGGCGGTATTAGGAATTGTATACTAATCATAAATAAACACTAAATACCGTATTCATAAAAATATTTTTAATTTAATATGGGTTTGCAAAACAAATTTTCTATGAAAATTTTACTTAATAAACGTTTGTTAAATTTATTACAAACTTAGTATTTTTTAATTATTATTTTTCCCAAATATAAGCAAAGCGTTATAAAATAAGTTGAATATGGAGAATGACTCTGACGATAAGTACTTTATTTATTTAATAATAATAAACTTAAAAAAAGAACTGGTGGTTTAAAAAAAATGAGCTGTTTCATGCAGCCTGGAATATTTTTGTGTTTTCAAAAATTTCGAAGTTTATGTATAATTGCAAAATTTTTGTATGATTTGGCAAGCATAAAACTAATAAATCTTAAAAGATGGGAATGTGGACCGTTCTTTACAGTATGTTTCGTTTTGCACTTTTTTGCATATTTTTAGAAAATTATTTTTTTCCAGGAATAAAATATATAAATTTGATAGATTATATCATGCCCGAAAAACTAACCATGTTGATAATCTATCAGACGTTTTTAATAGAACAATCGACACATCAGATCCACTTATAACATCTTTGCGTTTAAATACACGCATTTATCAAAGGAAGCCTTTAACACTTCCACCGGAAGTAATCGAATTATTAATCTGCGAGAATCCCACAAAAACCATTTTCCCTCAAGACAATATTGACCGAAATGGTGACGATGATGATGAAGATGGAGAAGAATTAGAAGAAGAATTTAGAGATGAAAATGTAATTTTAGAAAGTGAATTATAAGTATGTATGCATACTTCTGCACATAAAAATGTAATTGAAGTTATAGCGTTTTTTATAGTTTTAGTAAAAACAAAGGCAATAAAATTTTAATTTATTTATAGCTAAAAATATGTAAGGTAAATAAATTCATTAACTTAAAAAAAATGTGCATTTAAGGTTTAATGTTTTCATCCAAAAGTTATAAAATATACTTAAATTTAAATAAAAAATAGTTTGACAACCCAAAAATTATTTTTTTTAATTTTGGCCAAGAAAAAAAGGCTGGGAGACCACAGTGCAGTGGTTCAGCCGATATCTTTTACTTAAAAGGGTGTAACTGCGGCTGAAGAATTTCTCTAGGAATTTTCTGTATACCTAAACAGAATGATTTTAAATGAGGTAAAATTTTTAATTTAAATCTTAAATTAAGAAATATTGGAAATTTTAATACTGTGTATACCTGAAGTGGCTTTCTTGGCTCTACCTAGAGCCTATGTAATTTCCACTTTTGCCTAAACCTTGTAATACATTTTCCAGCAATGAGTGTGCTATTATTTTTTACACAATTGTACAGTACATATGAATTCATTTCTAGTAACAAATTCTGCGTTATCGCCAGTGCAATTTGTTTAGTGTTGTTGCTGTTGTTTTTAGTTTTCATTGTAAATTTTCTTGTTCTCTTTACATCTAAAAACTATTTAGGTTGATTCGCATTGTTATCGTTAGAGCAGATTTTTCTTTGTCTCGTTCAACAAAAGGTGCAAACATTGACAGTAGCCGACTGAAAAAAAAAATCATACATCATGACCGATTTCATTTACATACATGCATATATAGACAAACCAACCAAATAACTGACAAACAAAGGCAACGGGAGCAAAAGAAATAACATTTCTTTTTTGTGTATGCGGTATAGAATTTGTGCAAAATAAACACAAAATCGTGTGTTTTTGAAGGGATCAAGAAACAAAACAAAAATCGGACAAAACACCACAATTATTGTCAAGGCAACTAAATGTGTGTGGGTACAGCCGGAGGTGCTAAAAAGGGTGCAATGCACGTGTGATATATTTGTGCTAACTTCTGTTAAACAATGAGCTACTGGGAAGGGGAATATAATATAATAGAAATTTCATATTCTACTTAAATACAGATATAAAACCATTTAAGCCGGCCACTGTATAATTAGAAATTCTTTGTAGCTTCAAATAGAATGAATGAGCGAATGAAATATCCGTTTCAGTGTTTCCTGTTCTTAACAAAAAATTAATTTGGTGTTAGTTAAAAAAAGGACCTTTTATCAGCTTTGGAGACCAACCGGATAAATTCGATAGTTTGGCTTACCACCTCACGGTAGTCTAACACCGGGTGCATAAAATGCAGCTCCGCTGTGCGAGCGTAACCAACATACAGGTAGACATTTTGGGAATGCCTGCCTGGACTCTGCACATAAGTACTTGCTCTGGACATGGAGAGCTTCTGTTGCAAATCACCAACACACAGAAAGCTTCACCAGCAGACCGAACTTCAGCCCAGGCTGTCAGCGAACATCAATACATTATCTTATATTATTTCAAGATCTCGCTCTCCGCTATTTTGGTTTTCACCGCCGCAACCATGTTATCCCAAAAATGTCCTTATCAACAACCAATCCACGGAAACAGGAAACCCAGTTTTCGTGCTACTACTAGGAGTCCAGTCAACCGTAATCTTAGGAGCTCGGCACATTTCATTTAATGTTAAAATTAGCATTACAAAAACGAGTTGTTAGTTGTTTTTAAAGTTAAGTTTATGCCGAAAAACAGATCTATTACACCCAAACATGAGACATAAAAGTCATCTCTTAAACTATGCTAATATCTAGTCAATAATGAAAGTAGAGAATATAAAAACCTATAATTCCGTTATGGCATTTTCATATATATTCTGGAAATCGAATTCGAGTGAAATTTTAAATCTAACAAGTTTTGGAAATGACTGTGCTAAACCCTGAAATGTTACTCTTCATTAAAGCTACTTTTCGGCGAAACGACGATTTTTAAAAAAATTTTAGCTGAACGATTTTTAAATTAAAAAAATCCACAGAAATTTTTTTTTGGTTAAGCATTTTATTAAAAAAAAAAAAAAAAAATAAAGCATTAATTAATGCATTTATTACTGACGTGCTAAAATCCCAAGCCTTATTTATGATTAAAACACTGAAATTTATTGTTGTGGAAAAGCATAAATAATAAAAGTTTTTCCTCTCTCTCTCAAAAATTTTATAAGAATTTTTACTATTTTTTGTGTTTTACAATTTATTATTTTTTTTAAGTTTTTGTCCTCAGCAAAATGAGCGTAATTTGAATACAAATAAAAAAGTTATTTGAAAAAGGGTAAATGATCTTCGTCGATTCGAAGAACAGCAACCATCCAGGGTTAACAAGTTCATAAAAATATTCCTTTGTATAGCAACACCACCACATTGTCGAGGGTACTATGCGTTTGTGCTGATGTGTGTCACACAAAAAATTTAATTCTAGACCTCTTAATATACCGATCGTCTCAGAATCCCTTTCTGAGTCGATCTAACAATATCCATCCGTCCGTCCGACTGGCTGGCCTGTTACCTGGCTCACAATAGCCCCAAACATACTTCGTTTCCGAATAAAGGCTTGGTAGCCATCAACTTTCTTATTATTTTGGTATTTAGCCTATATTTGGGCCAAAAATATCTTCTTGCTACATTCATCATTAAAATATTTTTTTTTTTAAATCGTCCATATTTGACCACAGCTTCCATACAAATACCAATCCCGAAAATTGCTTTAAATATCATCACTTCCATTTAAATGTTGGTATTGTTATCTTTACCAGAACAGCTATTAAACCCAGGAAAAACTACATTAATGTTTTAGCAATTGAACTGAAACTCTTTTGATTTAAATTTAAACCGATTTTGATCTTCGATAAATGATCGATAGACATATTTACCCTTTTCTTAATACCGAACAAGCATAGTTATTCAAAGTACCGATCTAAGAGTCTTGGGACATCACTCACTATATTGAAATCTGCCTTTATTGATTTTTTAAAACTATAAAAAAAAAACTTATTAAATACTCGTACGAATAATTTTGTTTATTTTTAGCACTAACTGTATAAAACAGTTGAAAATTGAAAAATCCATGTGTAACACATACAAAATTGTAGCAATACCATGTCCACGGTCGAATGACGTTATTATTGTTTTTCCTATTTTTTTTTTTTTTTTTTGCTTTTGGTTTGTTTGGCTCAATCGTCAGGCTTTTAGAGCCTTAACCATAGCGCTCTGCGTCACGACAAAATACAATTAGGTGTCGTCTATAAATGTTGCAGATCATACGAGTACATATTTACTTAAAACTTTTTCATACAACGCACATTGGGATTTTTGTATTCAAAAAACCCCTATTTTCCGATCACTCAATTTCCAAAGTCAAACAATGCAGTTTTGTAGAGAAATATTTATATACATATGAATTACTTAGTGCATAAAGGGAACTACTTCAAAGCGATAAAAAATTAATCAATTAAAACTGTGTAATTATTCATGTATAGAAACAATACAGAAAAACACTTTAAATTTCTCCAATCACCAAATTTATACCATATTCATAATATCAAGCAAACAATTTGTTGATTTTTCACCTATTAACAAAATGATTATATTGATTACTAAAAATTTTAAAATTTTGAAAAAATATTTTCAATAAATGATATTTTAAAATTTAATTAAAAAAGTGATCAAAAAACTTTGCCATTTCAAACAATGTGTTAATTTATTTAAATTGACATTGACAATTCCCAACAACAATTCAACATGTTTAAATTATTTTATTTGAAACGAAAAAAGTCAATTAAAATTTTTTGTTATTTAATTAAAATTTTAATTGAAAATTTATTTCAAATCAACTAAAATGTTAATTAAATCAAAATTAAATTTTTAATTTTCTTTCAACTAAAAAAATAATTGATTCAATTATCACATTAAATAACTATAAATACTTTTAATTGATAAAACACTTGTTTCTGTGAAATGCAAGTTTTATGTTCTGATCTAATAGAGAGCCAACAGACTTTTATTAAAAGTTGTCTAATATGACACTTTTTACACTAGTGTACTCAACTCAGGTACATGAAGTAAGCTCCTTTCTGCACTTTATAGCAATAAAATTCAAAGAACACGTTATATTAATACAAGATTTGTTTATTACATTAGCGAAATGGTATTAGTTTGATTTTCATAAGCATTTGAATAATTATAACAATCATAAAATATTGTGTTGTTGATTAGAATTTGCTTAATTATTAAACTATTCATAAGAATCATCCCACTTCTGCTACTGTCATAGGCCATTCAAGCAGTTCCTTCCCAAGAGGTAAGCGAACTGACCCCAAAGTAGTCCCGTGATAGGTCTTTGGTTGTAGTGACCGGTTCTAGTTCTAACACTTTATATGAATGGAACCTATCACTTCTACATGGGGTTGTCATTGGAGGGAAGAAAAATTAGAGAAATAAAAATTAGAGATTGACCGATCTGGCTGAATTTCAATACCAAAATTAAAATGAGTATGTCTGGCATTAATATATACCAACCAAGTCCACATTATATCTGGCGTCTTCAAAAAATCCATTTCAACAGACATACGGGCATACGGGTAGACGGACAACCGGACATGAACTTTCCTTCGAAAAATATTTTTTATTAATTAAAAAAAATTATGGGGATATCGTAAGCCATGAAGAAGATATCCCTACATCTACAAACCACTAAAAATTTACTTATTTTTGATTTTCAATTGCCTCTTTCCGTCAAGCTTTTATTTCAACAAAATTAAAAGGGTTAATGTCTTCTTTCGATAAAGAAAAAAAAAATAATTCTCTGGTAACATCAATTTATTAACAATTGGGGCGATAAAGTGCGTAGAGATTATTAAAAGCAAAATCATATCGCACTCTAATGTCGTTTTCTTTTCTAAGATATATCCTGCATTTATTCTTCCTTTAACATTTCTTTATGCTCTTTTCTGAAAAATATGTTCTATTTTAAAAGGGTAACGCGTCTTTTCTCATAATGTTCCCTTAAAAAAAAAAATGCTACATGTTCAGCACTCATTTTAATTAAACGGGCATGAGTGCAGCACTGTATTTTTCAGTATTTATTTATTGATCAATTAAATCTTATCCTTATATTCATTTGATGTCCTGCCAGTGGCAGACACAAAATTTCGTCATCACGGTTTCTGTTCACATATTTAGGTGTTTATCGCTCTTCTGATTTGGTGAGTGCTGCAGTGTCCTTTCTCCTTAAGCGAGTTAGGCCACCATAATTTAAAATATTTCGAGCGGGATTTGGGTGCAAATCAAACCTTTTCATATTTCGTCATCATAGTTTTAACTAATGGCACATTGAGATCCTTGTAAATATTAGAGTTTTTAACATGCCAGAAAGCGGCTGTGATTATTCGAAGAAGTTTATTTTGGCGCCGAGGCAGTGCCCCATAAGCACTTTTTTAACAGCCGGGGGTTATTCTGGCAGTCGTGTTCGAGAACTTTTTCGATTTGAAAGCAAATTTATTTCTAAGCCTTTCAGTCGATATTGAACAAATCGAAATAATTTTTTCACTGTTGTGAAAACTCAAATAAATGCTTTACAATTCTGAAAAAAAAAAATTTCGATGCGTTCAGTATCGACTGACAGAATTACATATAAAATTGCTTTCGAATCAAAAACGTATTCGATCACGACTGCCAGAATTAGACACCTGGAGGTAAATTATGGAAGTCGTGATCGAATACATTTTCGATGTGAAAGCAATTTTATTTCTAATTATTTCAGTTCATAATGAACGAATCGAAATTATGTTCTCAGTGTCGTAAAGCATTAACTTGAGTTTTCGATTCGATTGAAAGAATTCAAAATAAAATTGCTTTCGAATCAAAAAAGTATTCGATCCCGATTGCAAGAATTAGCCACCAGGTTTTGTTATAATTAGCGATATAAAAGAGCATCAAATTTTTAATTTACTAATTGCACTTTATTGTTTTATGCCGAAAATGGAGTCCTTTTGTTAACGTTAAATATGCAAGACTTCTTAAAAATAAGGTTAGCATTTAAAAATGTTGCCAAATGACATGTAACAATTAAAACACACTTTTATCTAAAAGAAAACTCCATATATGATAAATATGCACAACTCAAAATTTATCAAAAGCTTTTTTTTATAAACCAGTTCACAAATTGAATTTATAGTACTACGAAAATTTCGTTTGCGTCACTGTCTTCTTTAACTTTTCTTCTTTAAATTTGTGAAACTCAATTTGATGAAAAAATTATAATCATGTTTTTGAAGCCAGTTTTCTGCCTCTTTTAAGCATTTTTGAAGTCTGAGTTGTGCCTGTTTATGATTTAGTAATCGATGTGATTTTAGGAAGTAGGAAATTATTATTTTATCATTTTGTTATTACCAAATAAGAAAAATAATAATAAGATTTGGTTTGCATGGGCGGTGGGCGTGCCCGATTCTGACGAAACTCGACATCAGCCTTTTGTTTATCATAGAAAATGAATGTGACAACAAATTTGAAGAATTTTTGGCTAGGAAAATTTTTGTGCAAAAGAATCGATTCGGATTGCTCGGGCAGTAGATGGTAGGCGTGGCAGGTGAAATCTACGGACAAGTTCTGACAATCGCAAGACGATTAATATATGCGATTCTGACGTGAAACTGCATAATAGGCGTTCTGTAAATCGTTATCGTAAGAAGTTTGGCGACTTCAAATTGCAAGAGTTTGCTTACACAGAAAAACTTTTTAAATTTCTCCAATCACCAAATTTATACCAAATTCATAATATTAAGCAAACAAGTTGTTGATTTTGCTCCTATTACCAAAATGATTATATTGTTTACTAAAAATTTTGAAATAATATTTTCAATAAATTATATTTTAAATTTTAATAAAAAAAGTGATTAAAAAACTTTGTGATTTCAAACAATGTGTTAATTTCTTAAAATAAATATTGACAATTCCCAACAACAATTCTACAACTTTAAATTATTTTATTTTAAACGAAAAAAGTAATTTAAGATTTTTTGTTACTTAATTAAAATTTTAATTGAAAATTTATTTCAAAACAACTAAAATGTTAATTAAATCAAAATTAAATTTTTAATTTTCTTTCAACTAAAAAAAAAATTGATTCTATTATCACATTAATTAAATTTAAATACTTTTTAAACCATTTTTTTAATTGATACAACACTTTTTTCTGTGTAAGGAAAATATAATAGTTTTAAGAAACTGTGCTTGATCGCACACGGAAAAAAGTGTTTTATCAATTAAAAAAATGGTTTAAAAAGTATTTAAATTGAATTAATGTGATAATTGAATCAATTATTTTTTTTTTTGTTGAAAAATAATTAAAAATTAATTTTGAATTAATTAACATTTTAGTTGTTTTGAAATAAATTTTCAATTAAAATTTTAATTAAATGACAATAAATCTTTTTTCGTTTAAAATAAAATAATTTAAACATGTGGAATTGTTGTTGGGAATTGTCAATATTTATTTAAATAAATGAACACATTGTTTGAAATGGCAAAGTTTTATCTATCACTTTTTTAATTAAAATTAAAAATATCATTTATTGAAAATATTTTTTCAAATTTCTAAAATTTTTAGTAATCAATATAATCATATTGGTAATAGGTGCAAAATCAACAACTTGTTTGCTTGATATTATGAATTTGGAATAAATTTGGTGATTGGAGAAATTTAATAATTTTTCCTGTGCAAGCAAAAGTCACGAGTTTCATGACACCATAAAAAATATCTGACTTCTTGTGATTTTTATTTTTTTATTTTTTATCTATCTAGGTGCCAAATTTCAATAATCTTGGGCCCCTCCTTATAGTTTATGCACAAAAATGTATGAAGCCATCCCACTGTGCAACGTGCGAGAGTGGAGTAAATAGAGATTATGTTTGTGTATGTAAAAACGGAAATATGGAAGTAACAAATACTTTGTATGAAGCAATAATATTGCGTATTTACCAATGCAAAATGGTGACTACATTTAAAAAGAGTTAAAAAAAGGTCAATAAAAAAAAGTAAGAAAAATGTATACAAATTTTCTAAAAATATTTTCTTTTATTCCTACACTTGTTATTTAATATTTTCCTTTTAGAAAATCTTAATTTAAAGTCGAGGGAATACGGTGGAATTAAAAGTATTGAAAAGTGTAAAACAGTTTTTAATTTATTCATGCCTGGTGTTTAAAGTATCCTATTACTACAATAGTTTTCATTCAAAAATTTACAACTTCATTGTTAATTAATTAAAAATGGTACCACGTATAATATCGTATGCCCATATTTACACACATAAAGGATACATATTGTATCGGCGTTTTTCTGTAACATATTTGCGTTTCAATAATTGCATGTGGCCCATAAATTTTTAACAGCAAATGCAATTGTTTCGCTTGGTTTGTGTTTTGAAGAAGGTGGCAGATTTCTAGCTTTAGTTTGAGGTCGTTCAAAAACATACACAAAATATCAACAGATTTTGAAAGGTTTGTTCCATAGATGTTTTTTCCCCTTGTTAATTTAGATTTTGTAAAAGGCCGAGGATTTTCTAAATTGATTAACAGAAACTGCAACGACCAGATTTCAACATTGTAGTCTTAAACTTCCAATTGAGAAAAAAATATTAATAAACCGTAGAGAGAACCTTCATATTAAATTAGAAGTTGTGTATTTTAAGGTTTATGTATGTACTTTGGTAAATAATTAAAAAGATATTTATAACTTTCAAACAAAAACTTTAAGAGTTTACTTCACAAAAAAACAATATTTTTAAAATATCTTTAGAATTCCTAATTAACATTTTCGAAAATAATTCTTAGAACTTTAATTGTCCAATTATGGTTTACAACACTACAAGACTTCCAGAGTCTCAACAAGTGACACCAGCAGTTTTTCAAACAATTTAACAATATCGAATACATTGTAACGCCTAACCAAACATAAAAATGTACAATATAATTATAGAGACAATTCCAAAGCACTTTATTCAATGGCAATTATTGAATTGTGTGAATCAATATGAACATGAATCAATGAATGCATGAATGGGTAAGTTTGTAAAGAATATAAGTAGAATCATTGACGGCATATTGGCGCCATACTAACGATAGACATGCAAATGTCATAAATTTTAAATTGCATAAATTTAATACACTCTTAGACATTGAAGTATTTAATGTGTTAATAATAAGGCGGTATCTAATTACGATTTAAACTTTGTTTCATAATACAGTGCAACATTTTCGATGTTATCGAGTGCAAACATGCAGTAATAGGGTACAGTAGTACAGTAGATAACGGATATACGAACCTCTCACATATGAAAAAAAAACTTTTTTAAAAAAGAATTTCATATGTGACAACATCAAAAGTATTGTACATAAGAAAACTCTTTCATACTATAATAGTCTTATTCCATCAATATTTTCCAGGAATATTTTCTATGCACTATCAGAATTGTAATTTGACTTAGAATCAGTGATGTCATATTTTATTTTTAAAAATCTTTTAATTTCTGAAAAAAAACTTTTTCTTTTACAAAAAACTAATTTTTAACAATTGCAAAAGAAAATAACTTACTCTGCATGCGGTTTGTCTCTTATTATTAAAATATATAAAATGCAGTGTCCATGTTCTGTAACTCCCGCGTCGAAAAACTTTTTAATGGAAATATGAGGAATAAAACAAAAATGCCATTAATTGAAACAAACAGCTGTTTTTCTCACTTAACTGCGTCTGCAACACGTAAGGAATTACTCGCCAAAATACTGAAAAAATGTGTCTGTAAAACTCTTGTGAGAAAGTTCCCGCTTTGAACTGTTAAATTAACTCACGCATAAAAACGGGGTGAGAAAAAAATTTCACACTAGAAAATAAATGAAAAATTCAAAATGCAATGCATATGAACATGGAAGAGATAAATATTTGGTTCTTGGCAGATTTTTTCATTGTTAAATTATTTTTCTTTTAACATTTTTGAAAAATATACGAATGTTTTTAAAGCAATTTTGTAATCAACAAACATTAATGTCGAACTCTACATTTTTTGGTATAGCCGACGGCTGTATTTTTGTCGCCATCGTTGAAAATGTAAATTTTAGTATATTTTGGTGTCCGTCAACGATATGTTTGACTGGCGTTCTCAACATCTGCAATTTCATACCGGCTTCGAGTGGAATATTATTTATTACGTAACGACGCAATCTCTTTTGATAATTTTCGACATGAGTTACAGACACTTTTCGAGCAACGATGGAATATTTTGTTTCACATGTTTTCGATGCGAGAAGTTCTCACCAAAGTTACAGAACATGGGTACAGGTGTGTTCTCAGTTTCGACATGTATTTCGTGTTTTTTTTTCAATTTTTATTTTTACATCCGTTACCCTCTGCATCATGCTTTTTGACTTTCGCTCTATTTTTCATACATACCTCGAGTTTTCGATGTGAAATACACCTGGAAAAATATGAAAAAAAAAAAATATTAACCAGTATTTAAATGCTCTTAAGAATTATGAATATATTTTAAGGAATATTTTTTCTGAAAATTGCTGTACTGAATTTTCCACGTTTTGGCAGCTAAGTGGGGAAAAAATGGGGAAAAGGATATCATAAATTAAAATTTTTCGACATTTTAGCAGTTTTAGGCAGTAAACGAAAATAAACCGAACATTATTTAGCACTCCCAAAAACGATATCTATTTTTTTGAGTTTGTGTATTAGTACACAATCCTTTATACCGTTCATAACTATTTTCATAAAAGTAACAAACATTATGTAGCGTTCTGTTTTTCGTTTAAAACAGACTACTTATAGTGATTCTGTAGACATAGTTACATTATTTTTTTTTATGTTCTTTGGTATTTTTTTTTAATTGTTGAAGGAATGAGCAAACCAAAAATTTTAGTAGAGCTTCTCACTAGTATTGTTGTTGTTGCTTTGCAATTTGCACGACCACAGTACGAAAAGACTATGGGAATATTTCTATTGTGTACGTGTATTGTTTTTGGAAAAAAAATTTTGTTGTGTTTACCACCCAACAGGACGCTGAGCACAACTGAAACGAATGAACAATAATGTGGTGAACCGAACGAAGTTTGTAGTTTTTGCATAACCCGAACGCAATGAAATGTTCTTATATTTATGTTGAGTTAGGTAAGTACTGTATTTTTATTATGTACGAAGATCACAAAAAAATAAACGTTTTTTTTAATTTAATTTCTATTAGTGTTTGGGTTTTCCATATTTTTACAGTACCGAACACTAAAGAACAGTATAAAATATTTATTTTGTAACACTGATTTTAAGGCCCTAAATCCAGTTTTTCGGGTTAGCTTGTTTAACACTTTTTTATCCTTGTTTATAGCTAGTATTGAGCTGAAGACAGGACAACATAACTCCAATTAGTTTCCGAGATACAACTGTGCGAAAAATTGCATGTTCCTTGGTAAAATCTAGTTTAAGCCAAAATGTACAGGAGGCCATAAAATCCAAACATGTGCTCAAACTAGTTAAATTCAAATGGGGTTTTGGTAGTTTCGACAAGAACTTAGAGAAATTTCGCAGGAGATGGAGTTTGCATTTTATGTTTTGTACTGTGTAATTACACTTTTTACCATTTTATCAAAATTAAGTTCGTAGTTTTGAAGATAATTAAATAATTTCTTCTGCAGTTGGCCGTTTCAAAAATTTAATACCCACCACCTTAAGTTTTAAACAGCGACGTATAAAACATAAATAAAACCTTGACTTTGAATAATTTTTTAGAGGAACATCTCGCCTTTAAACGATTCCAAATTTGAGTGATCTAGTGCTTGTAAAAGATTGGGGTGATTTGGCTCGAATAAAAATATTTAGGCGAGGTGTTGTTTCTTAACCCCGTCATAAGTGGCCGCCAAGCTTAACACAATATTCCATGACACAAGCGCACTGTGTTGCGCCTTCATATAACTAGAGGCCAAAACTAGAAGGAGTCATTGCAAAGCGCTGAAATTTGTTTCATGTGCTTAAATCGATAATAGATAAAAAATAGTTTTAAATTTGGTATACAACCGCACCAGGAATCGTGCCCTTCCAATATATTCTTAACAGAATTTTTATACATGCACCACTAATAACAGATAAAAAATGAAAGACTGTAAATTTGTTTTATAACCTTACAAGGATTCATGTCCTTCCCATATATCCTTAAGTTAAAAATGCTCAAAGAGCGGTTAGTGTACTGACTTTTTATAAATGCACCACACACAGAAAATATTAAAAATTGTTTTTAATCACCAAATTCCTGGAATCAAGCAAACAATTTGTTGATTTTAAAACTATTACCAAAATTATTATGTATATTGATTACTAAACATTGTAAAAATTTGAAATTGTGAATATTTTTTTTCAATACATGATATTTTTAATTTTAATTAAAAAAATTATCCAAAAACTTGGCTGCTTCAAGCAATATGTTAATTAATTTAATTAAATATAGTTCAAGTCCCAACAACAATTCTTTAAGTTTAAATTATATTATTTTAAACAAAAAAAGCAATTAAGATTTTTTGTCATTTAATTAATATTTTAATTAAAAATTTATTTTAAAAGAACTTAAATGTTAATTAAATAAAAATTAAATTTTTAGTTTTCTGTCAATTAAAAAAATAATTGATTCAATTATTACATTAATTAAATTGAAATTCATTTTAAAAAATTTTTTAATTGATAAAAACAAAACTACTAATAATTTTTTCTGTGCTGATAATCGATAGTAGATTAAAAGGTTGTTCACTAGTTTTATGACCTTACAAGGATTCGTGTCCTTCCTATATATCCTTAAATTAAAAATGCTCAAAGAACAATTAGATCACGGAATTTTTGTACACGTGCCACTTAATGTACTTAATGACAAAATATTTTTTTTAATTCTCTGCAAATGTCCTTCAAAAAAACGAAAAAAAAGGATTAAAACATTAGAATTTCTTCAACTTGCAAATTCTTTTAGTAGCTAGACTCAAAATTTGTTTTCCAAAAAAATATTTTCCGCAAAACATTCCAAAGTATTAAATACAGTGGGAGAGTATTAAGTTTTCACTTTAAGCCATTCATTAAAAAAAATCACGTATTTTTATTCCAGTACCCATAATAAAAAATCAATTTCTTTTTTTTTTTGAATATATATGCTTAAGGAAAGATTTTGCGGAAATAGAAAGTTGCTGATTGTTTATATGTAATTTAAGAAATAATTTTTTATTTCCTTTTCGCTTTCTTTGCTATTGTGTTGTTTAGCCCTTAAATGTACATGCATATTTTACACACTTCAAAAAAAAATATTCATGGTGTTTTCTTTTCTACAAAAAATGTGACATTTTATTTAAAAAAATGCAATTTGGTGTTCGTTCCTTAAAAATGCTTCGCTCTCTAAAAGGGTGGCTTGTTTTATTCTAAAAAAAGCGCCCTTACTAATGGCATAGATATTGCACTTTACGCCCCGTATAAATCGACAGTGTTGATAACGCCCTGTAAAAAAATGGCATCTGTTTATATAAAGGGCTACCAGACGAAGTTGGGAAAAAATCGCCTCTTATCAGGACAGTAAAAACTTTAAATTTGAATATTTAATAGTAAAAACATAAGAACGCATTACATTGTTAATGATAGGTTGTCAGTGATTTAAATATAAGTGGATTCAGTGTTATAAAATTGTTTTTGAAAAAAAGTCAAATCAAGAAATTTGAAAATATTGGTGTTAATAAATCAGCAATCTGGCAAAGGTATTTTCTTGTTTACATATTTTATAAAACACAAACTAAAGAAATTGAAATTTCGTCATTCATTTTGTTCATTTATTTATTTATTTAATATCAATATATTAACAAATTTTGGTTTGTGTATATTTTTTTTTATATTTTGAAGAACAAACTTTTTATCAGCTGTTAAAATCAGGGCGGTCCAATCTTATGTTTTGTTCTCGTCAAATAAAAAATTGCATTATTACAGGGTCGGCAAGACATTTTATACATGTACCTTTTGACATAGTGGTATTTTTTTGTAGAGAAGAAAACACTATTAGTTTTAAAAAAATTTAAATTTGAAGAGCTATAACTCAAAAAGTTCTACAGATATCTTTAAACTGTTGAATTCGTTTTACTGAGAATGTTTTCTTAAAAAAAATTTTAATTAGTTGTTTTAGTTTAAGATATTTGCCTTGACCATTTTTGGCCAACGACACAACAGTGTGGAGCGCACAAATCTATCGATAGTATAGGAATTTTGCATTTGCTGTTGCCCTACTCTAATTTAAATGAAATATCATGATTTGCTTCAGATATATTATGAGGCATATTAAAATGATTTTCAGGAGAGGATTTTATATTGTGACTTATATTATTAAAATATCTAAATTAGATAACATTTTAATAAAGTAATAAAAATTGTTCAGAATTTTATTCTTCTTAAAAGGGTTTTCCGAGACCGATTATCACAAAATTCCATGGTGTTATTTCTGACCATATAATTCCTAATTGGAGCAAATTTTACCACAACGTCCATATATGTTACAGTTTTAGTTATGAGCCGATAGACACGAAATTTGGCCGTATGATCGAATTAATCGACTTAAATTTGCTTAAGGACCCAGAATATAAATACTATATGAGGTCTTAGATTAATATTAAAAAAGTTTCACTCGGAATGACAAGTTAGTATACCCTCATTGATCACTACACGCAGAGAAAAAACATGGTTGTGGTCAACATATTCTAAGAGTAACATATCGTCCCCTTAATAAAACAATAGTGTATAATTTTTTTGCCATTTCGAGATAATAGAGTTTAAAATTTTTGAGTTATTAGACAAATGGGAAAACAGTAATATCTTAGAAAATAATCGATATTTTTGAGTTGTGGTCATTTAAATATGTGATGGAATCATCAGGCTACTAGGAGATGATATTTCATTAATTTACAAGTGCTTTAATTGCAAATAAATGGGATTCAAAGTACCATGATGTCACTTAGTCTATTTTATTTGTTTAATAATATGTATGAAAATCATAATACACTATTTTATTTTGTATGGTATACACTATTTTATTTGAATATTTTACACCAAATATATTATTAAAAAATTGTGTATATCAAAGTTAACGATACGGCCAACAGTGCCAACAAAATTAATTTAGCCTAATCAGCTATTAATTTTGTTTGCCAACTTCCACACGCGCGTCCGGTCAAATTACCAGGCAATGTATTTTTGCTCGATCAGCCAATTCACACCGAAAATGCAATTGTGCTACAACAGCATTTATGCACCTGAACACGATGGCTCAACGTGATTGACTTATGAAGCAGAGGTTGGCAGGCAACAAGCAGAACTTGAAATTGGCAGTCTTGGCTACAGCGCGTCCGAAGTCGGTTAAATTAATAAAATCGTGAAATATTGGAATTTGTGAAAATTGGTAAATAAAGTAATTGTAAAAAATTAAAGAATAAAAGTGTTTTAATTGAAAGGCGCCGTCGAATGCGCTTGATTTTTTTTAGTGAATCAAGTGAGGAAATCCTTAACTTCAATATACGTCATTTTTCGATTTTATTTTGTTATGAAATAATAAAAATAGTGAGTAATAAAAATAGTGTATGCTTTTTATACACTATTTTTCTTTGAAATGATATTCAGAGTAACAACTAATTAAAACACCATACCTGCACTTACACAATTATTAATGAAAAATTTCAAACACGCAATTATACAATAATATTTCAATTAATCTTTTGACCCACTTTGTGGAAGTAGAATTCAACCAAATTTTGACCACATTTAGAATCAGTTATGTAGATTCTTATTATGCAATAAAAAAATAATGGTGTACATGCTAATACACTATTGTTTTATTAAGGGGACGATATTATGATAAGACTTATATTTGTTATCAAAACATAATTTGAATCATAAAATATCATATTATGACCAAATATATTCGTAATATTACATCATAATATTTTTCCCTTTATCATAATTTGTTTTTATTACTTAATATTATAATTATTATTATTATAATATGCTCTTATCATATTAATCATAATAGGTTTAGAAGTTATGATTTTATGATACAAAGTGATTATGTTATGGTTAACAGTAATCATATACACAGATCAACTGGAAACCTTTTTCCAAAGAATTTTGAAAAGCTAAAAATATTATGCAAGTAAAAATATAAAGCGAATGAGAACTACAACCACTCAAATCTTACTTGCAATGAATCTGAAAAAATCATATAATGATTCAAAATATGATTACAGTAATCATATGGTGTAATGTTTACAAAATATCATTAAATGGTTGTAACTAATATAATATGTTTTCAAAGTTACCAATATTTAGTTGTTAGAAAAATAATTATTTTTCAGTGAAGCATACTCAAATTAATAATTGCGATAATCATTGAAACGTTTGCAGTAACTAAATAAAAATAACAATTATATGTTAACGACAACAATATATTGTTCCAATAAATATAGTGTAGTTGCTGTAACCATGCCGAACCATATTTTTTATCTGCGTGTAGCGGTGGAAGGTTGAAAAGAAAATTAGTCCAAAACAACACGTTAATTTATTTATTAATTTTTTTATGTGTGCATTTTCTTTAACCTCCCTCGTCTAAATGCAATAATTTCGCTCGTTTACAAAACATCGAACAAGCGTCATTCGAATATTGATCTTAAGCTCAACTAAGACGTGACATAACCATAACCATACAAAACAGCGGTTTAAGCCAACCTTAAGGGCAACTTTAAAAAATCAAGTTATTGAGGGATCATTGATCAAAGCGCCTTATATGGTCATATGGAACTATGGTGATTATTTTCTGCCAAAAAATTTGCAAAAGCTCTGGCATTATATACCCCTTCCAGAAATTATATACCCCTTAGACTTCGAATCTTTCGGCCTAATTATGCGGATTTTGATCCTATCCGCAGAATGAGCTGCGAATTTAAAATTGTTTATACATATCGTCGGTTGATAATTTAAATGTCGTATGTGGATTTTTTGCAGTTTTGAGTTAAGATCGATTCCTTAGGCTTACCGACCTGATCTTTCATTTGGCGTAATCAGTTTTTCGATACCTCATACGAGTTTCGAGATATGGAGTGTTGAGTTTGTCGTATGTGGTATTTGCTGAAACAATTTTCAAATTAAATGTCGTATGTAAATGCCACATACGACAAATTTCCATATAAAACAAACAAAAAATTAATTAAGTATTTAAATGTCGTATGTGGATTTTATAAGAGTTCAAACTTCAAACTTAATTTACTCTAAACTATCGGAATCCAAATACGACAATTAAATTATCAGCCGACGATATATTGATTTTACTGATCCTATTGGCGTCCTCTTAAATGTCTTAAGATAAATTCAATGCAAAATGTTTTCCTTTTATGTTATGTACTAAAGTATCTAGATTTATTAAGTTTAAGCATATTAGCCAGTAAGAAATTTAAGTTCATTGGCGAATGAAGTAAAGGTTAGCTTAGGTTCAATGGGCAGCCATCGAGAGACAGCTCTCTTGGGTCCTTCAGCGTCCCTTTGTGATACCCAGCGCCAATGCCCATCCCATAGAGCTGTTACTCAGATGGCAGTAGTCATTGAATTCCAGTCCCATTATCCTAGCATGAGTCCCAAAAGGCCAGTGTCCAGTCACAACGAACACACTGTCCTGATTTGGCCCCTATTGAACCTAAGTAGATATTTAGTTCTCCGTTCATCATAACCAGGCCAGAGTACCCTGGATATGGAGCAGGTGGACTCACAGGTCCATCCCTCTTGCGCAATCCCACAATACTCGCGCCGAATGAGTGACTTACAGTGACCCATTGGAAGGCCAATGAATTGACCAATGAATGTGTCATCCATGTGACCACCTTCCTTGGCCAGCTCATCTGCGAATGAAGTAAATAAATGAGTCAGTGCGATGACATAATGTATCATGTCATAATATATTATATTTCCCGACTATGTAAAAATTGCACTAATAATTTAATTTCGCCCTAATAAACCCACCACATTATCGCAAAACCATAGCTGTTTATTTATTAAATACAATTTTGAAAAAGGAGTTAAACTTAATTCATCACACACATAGAAACACCAAATATACCCATTATTAATTACCATAAACATAAATTATATAACAAAATCCATAAATTTTCAAAACTGACTAAGAACCCAATTATTACAAGAACAAAATAATAGGAAGTAAAGTAAAACTAAAAAAGAAATCTAGATGGGGGAATTAAAAGGGGGAAGTTTTGTAATGCAGGGTTTAACATTTCTTTGTGGGGTCATAAATTCTAATTTCCGAAGTATGTGAGTTTATTTGTTATTACACCAAAATAAACAATGTAAAAAGTTAACTGTATAGATATTTGCCCCCCACCCCTACTCCATGCCCCATTTACAAGTGTAAAATTCAATAACGAGATATGTATACTTGAAGTAATTGGGAAGAGTGAATAATAATGGGTCTAGAGCATTCGAATGGCGACAATTACATTTAGACAATTAGACATTGGCGTCTCGTTTTATTAATCAATACAAATTTAATAATATACATATGTCAATTAATTAAGATCTGTAATATGCATATTATTTAATTATCTTGATTGTAAACATTTAATGTTATTAGGGTAAAAGTATAATTTATTATAACTGAAGTATTAAAAGGGAAGCCATTATATAAACCAAGAGCCATAAAGACCGTCATACTTATACGGGTAAATATATTTTGTGGAGATATTAGCGGTGTAAAAATTTAATGGCAAATAATAGCAATTAATAACTTAAATAATTAGTGATATTATAAGAATTTTTCGTAAATACTGGTAACCAGGGAAACCATAAATATGCAATCGCATGTTTTTCCTTGTGCGACCAATGAAGGCAGAAGCAATATATTTATTTATTTTAGAGATTTCAGTGAATTTTGGCATCTATTTCTTAGTCATAATTTTTGCATATTTCACCCTTGACAGCATTTTTTTTTTTGTTTTTTTTTTTTTTGATAATTTAGTTAAAAGACCATTTTTTAAGCTAAAAGGGCATATTTTGCCTTTTCGAGGCATATTTTGGTACATGTTAAATATTTTTAGATGCTTACAAGAGCTTTCGCAGCAAATAAAAAAAATGTTCTTTGTTGTTTTCAAAATTCTGATTTTTTAGTTTTAAATATCTTTCTGTATACTCAACGTGTTGCTTCAATTTCGCCATCTACACATAATTTGTATACCCTCCACCACCTCCACTAGTGAGGAATGAGGGTATACAAAGTTTGTCATTCCGTGTGAAACTTTTTCATTATACATCTAAGACCCCATAAAGTATATATATTCTGGCTACTTGAGTAATTCTAAGGCGATTTAGCCATGTCCGTCTGTTGAAAACACGCTCACTTTCAAAAAACGCAAAAGAAAAGAACAAACTTGGTCTCAAATTTAAGCCACTTGCTTAAATTTTACCATTTATTTCCATTTCGTAACAAAATAAGTCACTGAAATGTATTTAGTTTCGAATAAAATTTCATACTGGTAATACATTTTTAACAAAAATTTTTAAAAATTTGTAGTATTATTTTAGCATTTTTTACAATCAGTTTTAGCATTTATTGGCCATGTCTAATGCCAGATTTAGCTGTGAAATTTTTTTTAGACCAGGCCACACTGAAACTAAAAGACATTGATGAAAGGAAAAAAAAAATCCGCTTGACTTTATTTCTGAATAAAAATATCCATATAAATGTACTTTTAGAAATTTACAGGCAGAAAAAATAGGGCTGCCACAGGGCAAGCATATTGCTGGATTATATTGTTGTAGTACATTATACTTTGATATTTTATATAATTATGCACAATCTGCCTGCACATGCAATACCGAAATAAAAGATTTAGCACGATGTCGACTACATTAAAGGAGCTAAACTGATAAAATTATTAAGACATTTATAATATAATATCCGCTGGCACAGAAAAAATCTTGCCAATTTCTTGTTTTTCAATTAAACCATTAATCAAAACTAAAATCAGTTTTAATTAAAAATTTAATCAAGTTAGTTAAACATATGGGGGATTTCATGTCAAGTGACCCAACTTTTGAAATCGATGTCGTACGATTTGGATGAAATTTGCACCAAGGTTAGTCTTATTGGGTAGTAGCTTAGACACAAATTTTCAACAAGATCGGTCAAAAAGTTTCTGAGTTAGAGGGGGTCAAAATTTGACATTTTGGCGAAACCGGTGTTCTTTCTCGTCCATGTAACTTATTATCTATGGGTGTTAGCAAAATTTGTCCCAAACAAATTAGATAGCTATTTCTTCAAGCTATAGAAAAATTTTTTTTTGTATTTTTAAAAATTTTTTTAAATTTAAAACTTATTTTATATTTTTTTTGGAAACCGTATTTTTTTTTTTTTTTTTTTTTTTTTTGCTCAAAAGAAAGCTTAGGTAGTGGTCGCTTAGTGAGTTGCGAGTGGGATATGTATAAAAAAAAAATTATTTGTAAGTCAAGACGTCATATGCTAAAAAATTTAAAAATCCTGGTCTTGAGTTAGAAATTATTTTTTTTATACATATCCCACTCGCATCCCACTAAGCGACCAAAACTACCTTAAAGGAAAAGACCTCAGCTTTCTTTTGAGCAAAAAAAAAATAAAAAATAAACACCCTTTTCAAAATAATACAAAAAAAGTTTTAAATTTAAGAAAAAAAAAATTTTTAAAAAAAATTAAAAAAAAAACAAAAAAAAAATTTTTAAAGGACTTATGTGATTGAGATTAAGTTTTTTAGATTATTTATCTTTTTGTTTTTATTATTATTATTTTATATTAATTTAATTATTATTACAAATAAATAAAAAGGTTTAATTTGTCAACATCTTATAGAAAAAATGATTTTATTCCTGGGATTAACATATTGTGGGTATTACAGTATCGAGGGAATGAAATGCTAATTCGGTATGTTATATACCGTCGGAAAGGTTAATTTGTCTAGTTTCTCAGCATAAGTTTTATTTTTAAGATTTTAGAGACACTTACACATAAAAAGGAAAAAAATTCAAAATAGTGCGTATGCTAAAAATTGAAAAACCCTCGTCTTGAGTTAGAAATTATTGTTTTTTATACATATCCCACTCTCATCCCACTAAGCGACCAAAACTACCTAAAAGAAAAATACATAGGCTTTCTTTTGAACAAAAAAAAAAAAAAAAAAAAAAACCGTTTCCAAAAAAAATAAAAAATAAGTTTTAAATTTAAAAAAAAAAATTTTTTTCGATATCTTGAAGAAATAGCTATCTAATTTGTTTGGGACAAATTTTGCTAACACCCATAATAAGTTACATGGACGAGAAAGAACACCGGTTTGGCCAAAATGTCAAATTTTGACCCCCTCTAACTCAGAAACTTTTTGACCGATCTTGTTGAAAATTTGTGTCTAAGCTACTACCCAATAAGACTAACCTTGGTGCAAAATTCATCCAAATCGGAAGACATCGATTTCAAAAGTTGGGTCACTTGACATGAAATCCCCCATATACTTATATCAACAACATTAATACAGGAAATGTTGTTAATATCAAGAAATATTAAATTTATACTACTGATTTGTTTACTGGGGATAATTTAATAAATTTTAAAATCATTTTTCAATTTAAACCAATTTTTTGTGTGGCATTGAAAAAATGGTATATCGCCCAATGAATATTTTACCTCTGGTAATACAGCTATAGTGTTCTAATACAAATTCATCTTTTTTCAATGCTGGGAATTTCAAAATAGTGAATATATGAGATGTACATAGAAAAAATTCTCCAAAGCTTTTTTTTACCAATTAAAGTATTAATCAAAAATGAAATAAGACTTAATAAAAAATTTAATCAAGTGAATTAAACGTTCAATCAAGTGAAATAAACGTTTAATCAAGTGAATTACACGTTTAATTGATACTATTTGTTTGCTAACTGGTGCAAATTTAATTAATTTTTTATTTAATATCACAATTTTTTTTTTCAGTATTTATTTATTGAATATTTGGCTCAGTAAGGAAATGTTGTTAGTACGTAAATCTAAATTGAATCAAGTTAATTTAATTGAAATGAAATAATTACCTGCCAACACTGAATACTACATTACAAATATTTGACGAAAATCCGAAAAAAATAATGACCAGAAAATTGATCAAACTTCACTTCACTTTTAACAAATTTTGTTGACTTACTTATCTTTATTTGTAAGAAGATAATTGTACAATTAAGAAACTGTAAAATTTTGTTTGGTGCAGCAAACATTTTGCAAAAGCAAAAAATTTTTTCCATAAAACTAGTGGTTACGTATAGGACGTCAAATATTTAATAGTTTTGAACATATGTTAAGATAATAAATCGAAAGTTATATTTGGCTAAAATTTAAAAATTTCAATTACGTTGCAAATTTAATTAATATTTTTATTTAATATCACAATTTTTTTTTCAGTAGTTATTTATTGAATATTTGACTCAGTAAGGAAATGTTGTTAGTACGGAAATCAAAATTGAATCAAGTTAATTTATTTGAAATGAAATAATTACCTGCCAACACTGAATACTACATTACAAATATTTGACGAAAATCCGAAAAAAATAATGACCAGAAAATTGATCAAACTTCACTTCACTTTTAACAAATTTTGTTGACTTACTTATCTTTATTTGTAAGAAAGTAATTGTACAATTAAGAAACTGTAAAATTTTGTTTGATGCAGCAAACATTTTGCAAAAGCAAAAAATTTTTTCCATAAAACTAGTGGTTACGTATAGGACGTCAAATATTTAATAGTTTTGAACATATGTTAAGATAATAAATCGAAAGTTATATTTGGCTAAAATTTAAAAATTTCAATTACGTTGCAAATTTAATTAATATTTTTATTTAATATCACAATTTTTTTCAGTATTTATTTATTGAATATTAATAGTTTTGAACATATGTTAAGAAAATCAATCGAAAGTTATATTTGGTTAAAATTTAAAAATTTAAATTACGTTTTTTGGAATATTTTTTGCTGTTAATTTCTGTACTGATATGCAGCTACTTCATAAACACTTTAATTTTTAATTATGGAAAATACAGAACAACAGTGTAACTTTAATTTAACTAACGGTTAAATATTTATTAATTATATTTTAAATTATTTTTATTTAATTTCGTTTTATTTTTTCTTACAAAAATATCGAAACTAAAAATTTTTCGGAAAATTTTTTTCATTAAAAGATTTTATTTATTGTGCGCATTTCACTGGTTGCTTAGGCCAGATCATCAGGAAACGTTGTCCTAAATAATTTTAGAAAAGCCAAAGCTATTAGCAAACAAGACTACAGAGGGAATGAGAATTACCTACAAACACTCAAAAAGTCTTCTTTGCAACGATATCAAAGCTTAAACAATATACCAACAACAAAACAGTGTGTTTATCTTTTCTTACATTCCCCACTACAATTAGTTGAAATTTTTTGATAATAAATTTTTCGGAAAATGCTTAAAAATAATTTATCATTTAAGTACAAGAGCCAAAGCTGGATAAATGTTATATTTTTTTTTTTTTTTTTTTTTTTTTGATATTTCCAAATTCACACATCATAAAAATTCACCTAATGCAACTAAATAGAATTATTAAGTTAGTTTATGAAGAAATGGAGATAGCCAACTTTGTTTCTATACCCCTTTAAAAAAGCTAAAAAAAAATACTTAATAATTTAACCACTGTCCCTGGTGACCAGTGCATATTTAATCCTTTCCCGTTTTTTTATTTTAACCCTATTTACGATATGTTAACAAAAGCGCAATATTAATTTGCTAAATGTAAAAAAGGAAAAATAGCAAAACAACAATAAAAACGACAACAGCAAATGCTAAGACCCCACCACAGTCCAATCGATTTTCAATTATCACAATTGTAAATGTTTACATTTCAAACTAATAACTTTTTTCCCCCGTTCGTTTACAAAATACCAATTCTTCATTTTAATTCAAACAAGTAGTTTTCATTCAAAATAGAAAATTGCGACAAAAACAAACCGTTATTTTTCATGTTGTTGGTACGAGTAACAATAAAAAGGGATGAAAGAAACACTTAATCTTGATTAATTATACCACAATTGACAATAACGACTTCTATGATAATAGTTTGTAATGTCATTGCAGTGCAATACAAATGGAGTAACTGCTTTGAAACTAATAAAGTTTTCCAAAAAATTAAATAATTTAGGTGGAAGGAGTAAAACAGATTATAAATTCAATTTAGGTAGACATTTTTAATTAAATGGTTGGGCCGAGAGAAACGAAGGAGTTTAAGGAGTCTATAATTTCTTAATTTTCATATCAGGTAAAGTTCGTTTATTTCACTTTATTATTGTATGGGCAATTTAGTTAATTTAGACTAGTGCTGCCAGAATTTTTTTAACCTTAAAATCTACCAAAAATACCCTGCACCCCTAGTACATTCAACAATTATAAAGCTGAAGAAAAAAATTTATCAGCAGGGCTTTTAGGATTACCTCTAATGAATTCGCATTGGTTATATTCCTTAAATTTTTTAGGAATGACTTTATACACTAACAAAAAAAAAAAAAAAATGTTGAACTTAATAAAGTAACTTATGAAAAAGAAAAAATTCCCATTTTCTATTGTTTTACAATAAGTTTTTATTTATATTTTAAATTATGCAAACAGCATAAATATACACTAACATAATTTTCGAGGAAATTCAAACTAAAGATACAACTATTAAAGTATAAAAACCAAATTAAAAATACGAATTCAGTTCAATGTGAAAAATACGGGCCGAACAATTTTATTTTTAAGCACGATAAATCTAAACTTAACTTCTTTTTTTTTATTAATTCATTTATTAATGATGTGCTAATAATCCCAATTTATGAAAAATGTTGAAGCTTTGATATTGTTACAAGTAAGAGCTGAGTGTTTAAAATTCTTATTCACTTTATGGTCTTACTTGTATAATATTTTTAGCTTTTCTAAAGTATTTGGAAAAAGTTTCCTGACGAGCTGGCCTAAGCAACCAGCGAAATGCGCATAGAAACTTTAGCTTTCCCACAACAATAAATTTCAGTGTTTTTTCATAAATTGGGATTATTAGCACATCATTAATAAATGAATTAATAAATAAATATTTCATTCCCGAAAATAATTTTTGTTAACTTCTTTAAATTTAATACCTTTTTGAAGTGGGAATAGTACGATTAATGGGAAGTAAAGTAATAATTTTTGGTGATGTCTGTATGAGGACGATGATGCAGGTGATGATGATAATGCATTGTCAACAGAAGCAGAAACATCAGATGCAGCCACAACACTTGAAGATCCAGCTTGTACAGTTGATGAAGTAATGTTTACACTTCCAGGAGGTAATTTTCTAACAGTTAAATTACGATTTAAAAATTGAGTGGTTAAATGAGAGGGTAACTGTTTTAGTCCTCCTGACTTTACAACAATATTACGTATTTGTGGTTTATCTGTGGAGATAAAAGTGGCATTGGGATTGTTTATTATTTGAATTTGAGAAAATTTTTCATTTGCACATTTCAAATGCCTAATGGGCGTGTTGAGGTTAAGCCAGATGTAGTGCTGTGATTTAAAGCTTGTAAATTGATTTTCTTCATCGTCGGTGCAATTGGAGATGTACAAGTGGTTGTAAAATGTGTGTAATTTTTTTTTATACCCTCCACCACCACTGTGGTGAATTAGGGTATACTAAGTTTGTCATTCCGTGTAAAACATCTAAGATCCCATAAAGTATATATATTCTGACTCCTTGAGTATTTCTAAGTCGATTTACCCATGTCCGTCTGTCTGTCTGTCGGTCCGCCTGTCCATCTGTCCGTCTGTTGAAAACACGCTCACTTTCGAAAAACGCAAAAGAAAAGAACAAGCTTGGTCTCGAATTGCCGGCAACAACAGTAGGATCAGAACTATGAATCAAAATTTGGAACCACCACCCTAAAAAATTGATATAATTTTGATACAAATACTAACATAAATGGTGGAATAATGCACGAAATGACATAAAATTTTGTACGAATTCGCGTTATACGACTGCAAATCATAATGTTAAATTTCGTAATGATCGGACCATAATTGACCATAAGCCCCATATAAACCCTTCTCGCGGAAAACAGTTTAGTACGCCTAAAACCGCAATATATAACGCTATCATACTAAAATTTGGTACGTCACAGTTTTATAGGACCAGAAATCACAATGTAAAATTTTTTGAAGATCGGTCCATAATTGACCATAAGCCCCATATAAACCCTACTCCCAAAAAACAACTTAGTACGCCTAAAACCGTAATAAATAACGCTAGCATACAAAACTTTGGTACGTCACAGTTTTATAGGACCAGCAATCGCACTGCCAAATTTCTTGAAGATCGGACTATAAGTTACTTTAGGCCCCATATAAACCCTACTCCCGGAAAACAGCTTATTGCGCCTAAAGCCAAACAAAGCCCACTTTGGGAAAATAGTTAAATTCGCCTAAAGTCATCACAGTTATAGATATTGCGGTAACATTTCTTTCTTAAATTCATATGGCCAGAAAAAATATCATACAATTTTGTGAAATTCACTGTTCACGCTAAGACTTATTACACTGCTGTATTAAAATTTATTCTAATTTATTTATTTTGTTGGATATATGGGCAATAATAAGGCTCGAAATATTTTAGTAAACTATAAATTGCTTTTTTATTAATAACGAAAATAGTTCGCTTTTTTCTTCATTTTTTTCATTACAAATAATTGGGTGATTCACAAGGTGTTCTATCAACTCATAGCGTCGTAATGTCCTAAATAATATCCTTTATGTGTTCGGTAGTCTGCATTTTTGCGGAAAAAGTTGAATAAAAAAAATGCCACAACAACAGGGTCCAAATTTTCAGTTGCTTCCTTAAAATCAATTCTAAGCAGTTTTAGCCACTTACACGTTCGAAAAATAATTTACAGCACCCCCTAGACCCTCCTTTTCAAAATCGCCATATCCTGGCCGGTAGACACAATATAAAATGTATGGAAATGTTTACAAACGATTACACACAGTAAACTTTAAAGTTAATTTTTAAAACAGTTTTGCAAATAAATCTCAACTTAATAAATTTTTGTTCTTTGTATTGCGGCATAAAATATGGTTCAAATAGAAATGAAAAAAGGGCAGCTTTCTAAGAAAGAGACAAGAAATCTTCCGTCTCGTGACATATCTGTGTGTAATCTGTGATGTTTACTCTTTGCTTTCTTGTGCACGCTTGTGTATACATACGTGTGCTTGCATTTGCGTACTTCGCAATAATTGTTATTGTAGTGATTCATATTCAATATTCATATTGTAGCGATCAGTTGACGAGCCACTATTTGCATATCGCACAAGAACTAGAGTTCCTAGAGACTGGTTCGCAAGCGATGGAAAGCCATTCTATCCTCACAAGAGCGAGATTTATACAGGAAAGAGCTCAAAAACAAGTCGTGCGACCAATGTAAAAGAGAATGTCGTGAAAAGACTGTGACAATTTTTTTACATCGTTGCCTTTGCTACTATTCGTCACAACGAAGCATTTAGGCCAAATGAAATGAAAGCAGACCGCAAAAGAGCAGAAGAGGCTACAGTTTTTGATTTTCTCGAATTAAAGTTTGCGTTGGCCGCCAACGTGCCAAAAAAGAAAAAATCAGTTGTATTGACACACGCTATTGTACCTGAGAAGAAAAAAAAACCACAATATATACCTGACTACAATTCAATCAAAGGAGGTGTCGTTCTGATGAACAAAATGCTTTCTGCATATTCAACTAAAAGCAAAACTGTGCCCTGGCCTTGGGCAATGCGCCCTAGCCGCATTTGTTATATATGCGGAAAACAACGACCATATCCACCAAAAAGAAAAGCGACAAAAGTTCCTGCGAAGCCTTACAAAACCGCTCTTTATGCCAGCAATTGAACAGTGCTCTGAGAAGCCAAGGATATTAGGCCATTCTCCAACACGCCTGGAATGGCACTTGGTAGTTCTCCGGTTTCTGGCACTAATATGAACTACTGGCCTAATATTTCTAACGACATACAGCCAGGCCTGCCATATGTGCCGATTTGCCGATTTTTGCTCCAAAACTGCCGATTTTTTATAAACACTTAAACCACGATAACTTTGCTCGTTAATGTGTAATTCATTAATTTTGTGTAACTTAGGAGCACCTGTCATAACCTATACAACCAAATGGAAAGTCTTTTAAAACTTTATTAACTAATTTAAAAAAAAACGAGTAAAAAAAATTTAATTAAATTAACGGAATTTATGAAGACAAGGAATTTTTTGAACTTTAATGAGGAGTATTTGGGCTTATTGGCTAATGAGTTACTATTAAAATCAAAACTCAACAAAAGCGAAATTATCAAAAATTTTAATAGCTGTATTAATTTTTATATAGAACTTGCAAATCAAACATTTAAACGTTTTCATTTTTAACAAAAATCTTATAAATCTTTAAATATGAATAACCCTAACAAAATTACGAAAAAGGAAAATATTTCTTTTATGGAAATTCTGAAAGAGTTCCCCAGCTTAATTTCTGAAAAAGAAAAACAAATTTTAGACCCTGAATTTAGAGAGTTGAAATTTTTAAACTTTTAAGAAGATTTAAAAGGAATTGAAGTAAATTTGCAAACTTTCTGGCAAAAAATTTCAGACCTAAAACGTGGGGATTCTACGGATACATTGCCAGTGCTGTCGAAGTTTGTACAACAAATTACATTCTTCCGCAAATGTGGTAAGAATTTTTAGCCAAGTCATCCTTAATAAAACCAAATTTCGATTTTCCCTGGAAAATAAATCCTTTCAAGGAATTCTGTTTTCTAAAGATTACTTTAAATTTAATAATGCAAACTGTTTTGCTGTTGATATTTAAATAAATTTAATTAAACTATAATACTCAAATTCCGTAATTGATTACATAAAAGTCAAATGGGATTATCAAAAACGTAAAACCTCTAAAATAACCCAGTGTCACAACTGTCAAATGCTTGGTCATGGATCCAGTCGCTGCAAGGTTAAAACATTTTGTGCAAATTGTGCCGGTTCTCACCTAACCTCAGAATGCAAGTCGGATGAAATATTATGTGCCAATTGTAAAGGCAACCACAAATCTCTTTCTCCCGAGTGCCCCAGTAGGTTAAAATTCCAACAACTTAGACAGAGAGCACAACCAAGGGAATATCGTTCGCATCGTCAACAACACAACAATGTTAGTAATGTTTACAATAACAACCGTAACTACAACACAAACTTTCCGAACGTGCTGAATCAAAGTATCACCCCTAATAATAATGATTGGAATCAACAATGCAACAACAATAATAATAATAATAATAATTTATTTTCTCTTGATGAAATTAAAAATCTTACTATAGAGTTGATTTCAAAACTTAAAAATTGTAAGAGTAAGGAGGATCAGTTCGAAGTAATTACTTCACTTGCTTGCAAATTTCTTTACCAATGATTTCAAATATTAGTATAGCATCATGGAACGCCAGAGGCATTTGTAATAAAAACTAGAACTTTTTAATTTCTTATCACAGAATAAAACCGATATTTCTCTTATCTCTGAAACGTGGTTAAACAAAACTATTTCTATTAAAAATAGTGAATTTTATTGCTATAGATGCGATCGTGAAACTAGCAGAGGGGATGGTGTTGCTGTACTAGTTAGAAAAAACATTGAACATATTCTGATTCCATCATTACAAACTTCTCTCATTGAAAATATTGGGGTCAAAATTCGTATGTCCAATGGCAATTTTATAAGCATATATTCCTGTTATTTTCCTGGTGGTTCTGCAGGTAATAACAATGTTAAAAAAGAGCAAATTAAATCCGATCTTCTTAAACTTACCAGGACTAATGAAATGTTTTTACTCGGTGGTGATTTTAATAGCAGACACAACTTTTGGGGTTGCCAAAGATTAAATTGTTGGGGTAATTTGCTCTATGAAAAAATTGACCCTGAAAATTTCCAAATTCTTTTTCCAAGTGATCATACTTATGTCCCTTCTGATCCCCGGAGACAAGCCTCTACACTTGATTTATTTATAACAAATATCGCCGATAGCCTCTCATCTGTCACAGCAGTGAATGATCTGTGCTCTGACCATCTTCCTATAAAATTAACTTTAACAAATGAATTTCAAAGTATGCAAAGGTCATATCTTGACTTTAATAGGGCAAATTGGTCTAGATATTCTGCATATATTTAAAGAAATTTAGTAGTTTCAAATGCTGATACCAATAATAACTGTGTAAAAATTTATACAATGATCTCATCATTTAATGATACTGTTCAAGCAGCAATAAACCATAGTGTTCCTCGCAGAATAATAAAATCCAGATCTTCAACTCTACCACAACACATAAAGCATTTGATCCAAATAAGAAATGTATTCAGAAGAAATTGGAAACGTTTTCGGGACACTTCTGATCATATATGTACAAATCAATATAACCATCGTATATCGGAAGAAATAAAGAAATGGAAAAATAATGAATGGAACAACAAACTTTTATTACTAGACAAGGGATCTTCTCCTTTCTGGAATATTTCAAAAATTTTAAAGAAAAATTCCAATAACATTCCGTTTTTGAAACTCAACAACATTATTTATCACACTCAACGAGATAAATGTGAGATTCTGGGACAAATTTTTAGCGAAAACCACTCAATATCATCTAACCTCAGTGATCCAACAACTACTTCGCTAGTAAATAGTGCAGTTGAGAATCTGGCACTTATTGAATGTTTCCCTCATAATAATATTTCCGTGTCTATGGACAAAGTAAAATTCATAATAAAGCAGTTAAAAAACAAAAAATCTCCTGGATTAGACGGAATAAATAATAAATGTCTAAAGGCATTGCCTGATATTGGTCTTAAACATATTACTGAAATTGTGAATTTATGTATTCGTGTAAGCTATTTCCCCAAGGTATGGAAACACTCTAAAGTTATACCTGTAAGGAAATCTAACAAGCCTGCTGATTGTCCCCGATCATACAGGCCAATTAGCCTTCTATCATCTTTAAGTAAAATTCTAGAGCAAATAATTAAAGAACAACTTACGATTTTTATAGACTCTCACAACATTTTACCTACTCAACAATTTGGTTTTCGTAAACAACATAATTCAGTTCAGCCACTTGTTCGAATTAGGAAATTAGTAAACTCAAATTTTAATCTTGGGATGTCTACTGGTATGGTATTAATGGATATAAAAGCTGCGTTTGACTCAGTCTGGCACAACGGTCTGATTTTTAAAATGATCAACTATAATTTTCCAATACACTTGATTAAATTGATTCATAGTTTTCTTTCTAATCGTATCTTTGAGGTTCACATTGGTCATGAACATTCTACTCAGTCTCAGATTCTTGCAGGATGCCCTCAGGGTTCGTGTATTTCTCCAATACTGTACAACATCTTTACTGCAGATTTCCCCATTTTAAATGGTTGCTCCATTTCCATATTTGCTGATGATACGGCGATTCTCAGTTCAGGTATATTAGCGGCTGATATTCTTACCAACCTTCAACGTGCGTTAGCAGAAGTTTATAAGTATTTTACAAAATGGAATATTTTAGTCAATACGCAGAAGACTGAAGCAATATTTTTTTCCAGACGTCGTAAACCTTGCTATCTGCCTCAACAACCAATTTTGTGCAACAACAATTTAATTAATTGGTCCAGTAAAGTTAAATACTTAGGTGTGATATTAGATCCCAAATTAAAATTTAAAGATCATGTCCCCTACGTCATAGATAAAATCAATAAAATAATAAGACTACTGTATTCTTTATTAAACAGAAATTCTAAACTCAGCATAGCAAATAAAACTCTCATATTTAAATCTGTATTTCAAGCTATTATGTTCTATGCTGCCCCTTTGTGGTCTACATCTGCACAGTGTCATATTAAAAAAATACAGATAGCCCAAAATAAACTTTTAAAAATGATACATAACTTGCCTTGGCATTATTCAACTCAACGGCTACATAACCTTGCTAACGTTGAACTTGTCAACACTCGTATCCACAGGCTTACTACGAATTTTAATAACAGATGCCATGACTCTGACTTTAACCACATTAATGAGCTGGGCTCAACGTAATTTTATTTTCTAACATTAAGTCTCTTTTTATAAAAATCAAAAATGTTCAGTAAGGTTTTTGTAAATTTTTCCTTCTCTAAACAATGTTAAACTTAAATGAAAATAAACTAAACATTATTGATATTAAATAATTAAGTAGAAGAGGAAAATAGTCCTAAACTCTTAAAACATTGTTAAAATTACCTTATACTTAAATGCTAAATAAATAAAAAATAAATTAATTAATTAATTATAATACTCAAATATGTATTTTAAAAATATTTGTTAAAATAAAATGTGGAAAAAAAATTTTCAACTGTAAAAACAATTTTAACCTAATGCACAAAATTTTTTTAAACTAACTACAATTTATTTATAAAAATATTCTTTTTTTATTTATTCTTAGGTTTTTATATGGATTATATATAATTATATTAATATTTATACTTAAGTTAATGCCGAATTATTCTGTTTTGTTATTTTTTGTGTTAATAAGTATGTGTTTTATTGTTCTTAAAAGGAATATTTTTAATTTGCCGATTTTTTTAATTTAGTGCTGATAATGCTGATTTTTTTTGGAAATATGCCGATTTTTTATCAAAATTATCTGGTACCCCTGCATACAGCCCATTTACCCTGTTCGTTTTCTATGCTGTGAAGTTGGAAAGCGTCAAACTACACGCAAGATTTGCAGTTGGTGCAAAAAACCAGTATGTGACACACATGCCACCACATATACTTTGGGTTAATACCTTAAGTCGGTATCTAAAAATCAAATATTTCTTAACAAATACGCATACAAGTAAAACACACTGCGTACCAGTATTTTTTTTCCATATGTTGACATAGTTTTCCATACAAATAGACATTATCTACAAATGTAGACTTCCAACTTCTAACGTAAGTTTACAATCCCGAGCACATAAAGGATATTTAAAAATTGTTAACAAAAAAAAAATTCTTATGTTTCAAACAAAATAAAAATTTATTAAAAGAGTTTGTTTGTTGTGCTTAATTCCCTTTTTTAATAATTGATAAAAATTCCCCTAAATAATTTTAGAAAAGCCAAAGCTATCAGCAAACAAAACTACAGAGGGAATGAGAATTACCTACAATCACTCAAAAAGTCTTTTTTGCAACGATATCAAAGCTTAAACAAAATACCAAACAATAAAACAGTGATGAGTTTTTATCTTTTCTTACATTTCCCTCTGTAGTTTTGTTTGCTGATAGCTTTGGCTTTTCTAAAATTATTTAGGAGAACGTTTCCTGACGATCTGGCCTAAGCAACTAGTGAAATGCGCATATGAACAGCTTATCCTCCAACAATAAATATCAGTATTTTTATCAATTACTAAAAAAGGGAATTAAGCACAACAAACAAAATCTTTTAATAAATATTTGTATTCCCAAAAACAACTTTGATAACAAAATAAAAATTGTAATCCTGTGTTCCTGGATTCCTCATAACTGTACATTAGAAATCTAAATTATTAGCAGTTGGCCACAGCAGTCATATACATTTCTTGTAATTATTTTAATACATATGACTTTACAACTTTATGACTAACATATGAATCACCAAAATATGTTTTGTAAAATACAACAAATTCTCTTCTATTTCACGAAATGAGTTTGTTTAGTAATATTTTCTTTTCTTTTGTTAAAAGTCACAGCGCGAAAATTTTTTCGTAAAACTAGACTACAATCGAAATCGTTAGTTGCCTAATATTTGCAAATATTATACCGTAGTAAAGACCATTGTAGAATAAGTACACGGTATAGTCATTAAAAATTTTGTTCTCAATTTTAAAGCCCATATACTCGTAACGTCAAACAAAAGAAAATAAGGAAAAAAAATAAAGCAAGCGTCAAAAATCATAAATTAATTTGGCATTACATGAGTAAATAATGACAACTTTCCCTTATGAACATACCAGGTATTTATTATACTATGATAAAGGCGAGACTTTTGTAAATACGAAAAAGAAAATACAAAAAATTCGTTCGTTAATAACACTAGCTAGTTGAAAAAACAGACAAGCCGTGCACATAGCGTTTTAACATAATTCAGGTACGCTGAATCCAGTGGTGCCCGCGGTTATTTAAGATTGGCTCTGGTTTTCGAGATATACCGTTATTTCGAAAATGGAGGAGGTTGCACAACATATGTTTGCGTAACTCAAAAACGCTTTAGCTTATTGAAAAAAGGTAAAAAATCGAAAAAATCAATAAAATTTCCTTTAAGAAAAGTAAAACCTCTTTCTAATATCCGCAGTCGTTTTAGAAACAGAATTTTTTTTTTTTCGGAAAAAAAAATAATTTTTTTAACAAAATTTCGAAATTTTTGTTTTTTAAAAATTCATAAAAAATTAAAAAATGCAGCTAGGCTTCTAATGCAGGCATATAAAAAACGAAGCTGCAAAAAAACAAGCCATACATGATTAAAATCTGTTTGCAACTTTTGATTTTATTCACAAAAGTCGACAAATTTTAATAAATTTAAGAATTTCATAAAACGCAATATTTGTATGGGAGCCCCTCTAAGGGATGGTGATAAAGGGAAAGTATAATTTGAGAAAATGTTAAGAACAAAAAACTAATGGAGGTCATTCATACATTTTATCCCCCTAGGGGCGACTCCTGGGCATTTATGGGACTTTTTCTTCAATATATTTCTAGTCTGCATTGAACATTTTGTATGGAAGCCCCTTAAGGAATGGAAATAGCGGGTGGGTATGTTAGAAATAAATGATTGAGATGAAAAATAAATTGGGGTTGGTCATACATTTGACCCATCTAGGGGCATCCTAGGCGCTACAGGGGCCAAATTTAAGAATTTCATTAAACGGCCATATTTGTATGGGAGCCCCCCTAAGGGGTGGAGATATATGGAAATAATTTAAGAAAATGTTAAGAACAATAAACATTGGAGGTCGGTCATACATTTTATCAACCTAGGAGTGAATCCTAGGCCTTAGAAACAAATGATGGGAATGAAAAATAAAGTTGCGCTGGTCATACATTTGGCCCGTGTAGGGGTATCTCAGGCGCTGCAGGTGCAAAATTTAAGGCTAGGGTTCTACGCGCATAAAAAACAAAGTTTCAAACAAAATAAGCTATAAGTGATTACAGTCTGTCTACAACTTTTGATTTTTTCAGAAAAGATGAAATTTTTTTTCATTTATACGTCTGCAACAAATTAGAAGCCTAGCTGCATTTTTAAATTTTTTTATGAATTTTTAAAAAACAAAAATTTCAAAATTTTGTTAAAAAAATTATTTTTTTTTTTCGAAAAAAAAATTCTGTTTCTAAAACGACTGCGGATATTAGAATGAGGTTTTACTTTTCTTAAATGAATTTCGGTTTTTTAAGTTTTTTCAATAAGCTAAAGCGTTTTTGAGTTATGCGAACATATGTTGTGCTACCTCCTCCATTTTCGAAATAACGTAATATCTCGAAAACCAGAGCCAATCTTAAAAAACCGCGGCACCACTGGATTTAGCGTACCCGAATTATGTTAAGACGCCAGGTGCCCAGCTTGTCACGACAAAAAGTGTAAATTTCTTGCACAGTGTAATTATTGTCACATGGATTATTTTCAGTGCATTTAAAATGTGAGAAAAAAATTTTTAATATTGATCTTATTAGAATAACTATGATATTAAGTAGCGGTTAATTTAGTTGTTATATATATTAATACAAACTTAACTAATTCTAAACATTTTGATTAAAAAGTTTATCATTCATTTTTAGTTTTATTAATCCAACAACAGAGACAATACAGTCATCAAAAAAGTACAACGAACGAAACAATTCCATCAAATTAAAGTTCTCTTTAAAAACAACCTGTTACAATGAATTTGTTAAACAAATAAAATACTCGTATTATTTAGAGATGAGCGCCTGACATTTTTTTTTTTTTTTTTGTTTTTTTTGGTATCACGCGTAAGTCACGTATAAGTAAGCGTAATTGAAAAATAAATCCTGCGTACGTAAACTTACGTTAATAAAATGTAAGAATCACGCATAGTGTTGGTATTTTGACATTTTTGCAGCTAAATTTGGCGTAAAAAATTTTTATTTAGATGCAAAATTTTCATTTAGCACTTGGCATTTTATTTAGCAATTTTATTAAATGTTTTATGCTTTTTTAGAATTATTTTAAAAATTTGGACGAATAATTTCATTGACTTAACTTAAATTTTTGTATGAATTATATTATAATGAATTTTGACTAAAAATAGATGTACCCAAAATCAAGTTTCGTATAAAAATGGATAATTCTTATATTAAGAAACATCTAAAGGTGCCCGTAGACGACATGTTTTTTAAAATCTGACTTGTCAACTTTTTAGGTTATATGTAATTGTGAATGTCTGTTAAAATTGCTGTTTTGCAGAAGGTTTATAATACTTGGTCACAAGCGTACATGTAATTTGCTTCTGACATTGTCCCTGTTTATTTCTCTGTAGGTCTTGTAGAAACCAAAGTAGTTCTCGGTTTCAAAATATCATCGTGCTGCCGCCACAAAATTTTTTTTTGCACCGTAAAAAAGTTCAGCTTTCTAAACATTTTTTTCGTTAAGTTCCAAGATACCAATTTAGGTTATTTATTTATATATGTACATAATTTCTATTCAATGGTGAAATGATACTACATATATCGGTATTGTAAAATATTAACTTAAGCCGGCTAATGATTCCGTCAACAATGCACTGCCGCTGCCGGTTTCTTCCCGGCATAGATTTCTGATACAGCTGATGTCAGATGGCTTGTCAGAAGAACATAGAGCACGCTCTAATTAAAATTTTGTCAGATGACTTTGCGTCTGACTTGTAGAGATGGAATGTTTTAAAGGTAACACACAACATGTATGTATGTATTTTGCAGTAGGAAATTTGACAAGTCAGATGTAAAAAAATTGTCGTGTACTTGCAACTTAAACTGTCTTGTTATAAAAAAAATAGAATATTCAGGAAATATTAGAAATGCCCTCATCATGTTGATTGTAAATATTATTTGCCCTTTGATATTTCGATATGAAAGTACAATGAAATTTTACTTTGTATTTAGATTATAATTCTACAGTGTACATGTTTAAAAACATTTTTTTTTTTCTCTTAACCACTGAAAAACCAATAATTTTAAAACTGCAACTATTCTTAAACTATAAGAAATAAAATCAGCTAAAAAACTTTGTATAGCATAGAAATAAAATCGTTTAAATTCTGAGTGTGCCAGGGTTTGCGGGCCCCTAAATTTAAAATTTAACCTCAACTACCTGTGCTACATATTTATATGTATCAGATGCTCTACCTAACGCACTTGTACTGTAAAAAGTAACAACAATATAACAAAATATTTATGGCATTGTGTTTGCTTGCCTTAGACTTTTGAAGTCCTCAAGAAGAATATTCATTAGGAATGCCAGAATTTCTGGCAAGAGTAATGGAAAATGCAATAACTCGGGTCCGTAAAGTCAGCGACTAACTCCACAAAAAAAGTCTAGCCGCTCTTGATCGAGCGATCTTGCCGGCCAGTGCAAATCAACTAAACAAGAGATACAAGGCGACACGAAAATGCAGACCTCTGAAAATCGAAACAATTATCTTGCGTTCTTAACCCTGAAAGGTAACTCTTCATATTAGTACATTAAAGATACTCTTCGTCGAATAGACGAACTTAAAAAAAAAAAAATCTAGCGGAACGATTTTTAAAGTAAAGAATCAAGAAAAATGTTTTTAGTTAAGCATTTTATTAAAATAATTAGTATTGTGGTTATTTTATTGAACTGTTAGTGGTTTTAATCCAAATTTAGATATTTTTAATTAGGCTTAAGTTCATTGAATTTAATTTTCATTAAATTATTTTATTAAAATATTAAATTAATTAAAGCATAAAATATAAAATTTTCTCTTCTCTTTCAAAATTTTAAACGAATTTTTACGCATTCTTGTGTTATAAAATTTATTATTTTTTTAAAAGCTTTCGTCATCAGCTAACGATATTGAAAATAAGAGCGTAATTTGAATATGCATAAATAAGTTATATCAGTGATGGAAAATTCAGTACTATGGTACTATTTTCAGTACTGTTTCTTTTCATAAATACCACAGTACCCCCACGTCAGTTTTGGTACTCTTTTCTTTTTATGCTTCCTTGTAAAGAAATCCATGGTGACTTTTTTTTTTAAACATTGACCATGTTTTTTGTTGCAAAAATATTGATATTCTTCAAGTACCAATGCCATTTTTAATGCGTTTCAACTTCATGGTTTCGATAACAGTATAATATAATATGTATTTACTATTTTTACTCACCAATAGTTAACAAAAATTTTTTTTGAACACCACTAGAAAATATGTAATAAAATTTTTGTTCGGGGATGAAGAACGAAACTAAAAAGATGCTTTAAAACTTTGCAAAAAAATGGAGGCTGCTTCCAATGTGTTGAGATTTATCCAATTTTAGAAAGTATATGTTTATACATGCACACAGAAAAAATACCAATGTCAAATCAACAAGGAGCAATGTTGATTGAAAATCATAGTCAATTTCGGCTAAAGTACGGATTTTGTTTAAAATTGTCCTTGTTTCATATAAATTTTAAATGAATAATGTTAAAATAACTTTGTTCAATATTGAATTCGTAAAATCCTGTTTTACGTGTTATTTGTGAAAACAACAACAACACTACAAGAAGAAAAACATGAATTTTTTTTTATATTTAAAATAATTTTAAAAAAGAAGAAAAATTCCTGTATTCTTTTGGTCATAATTATTTAGTAAAATACATCAAATTCTCGAAGTAGAATGATGACCAAAACATATCGGGCCTCTTCTGCTGGTGTCTTTTAATTGTGAGTGCATCTGTAAACATCGGGGAAAACAACAAAGTTCAACAGAAAAATAAATAATAATATTCTTTTTCTCTCTCAAGTTTAGGGGATAAGTGTTTACAATCATTCTAAAACAAAAACATATGTTGTTTCCGAAGCTTCTTCTCACTGTTATTTCACACTCAAATTAAACTGATTCTACAATAAATTCAAGTTGGTTTAACTTGAAACAACTTTAATTCAACGTGAGTCATAATGTTATTTCAATATCAATGCCATTTTGCTCTAACTTTACTGGAATGTTAAATTTATATGAATTTAAGTTATTTTAAAAGAAAAATATTGCAAGCAAATTATTGTAACCGAAAAATGTAAAATCAACCTCGTTTTCGACGATTTTACATTGATTTTTTTCTGTGTGTTGTTTACCAAACTTTTATATTTTTTATATTAAAATTAATATATTTTTTAATTTTTTAAAATTTTTGTGTTTTTGAGTATATTTTTTAATAATAAATATTTTTTATAAAAAGTACCAAAATGTTGTATAAAGTACTCTTTTGCTTGGTGGTCAGTACCATCTTAATTTTTCAATTTTCCATCACTGAGTTATATGATAAAGTGTAAATTAGCCTCGTCGATTTGACGAACAATTACCATCTAGGGTTAAGGAGTAAAGTGCTCCATCCATAACTTATTAACGTGTATTTTTTTTATCTGTTTACTCCACAAATGAACTGTATTAACTGCCATTTGCAAAAATCTATAGCATCTTCCGGCAGGGTGATGACTTTTGCCACCCCCCTCCCCCTTGCATTATAAAAGTCCTTTTTTAAAAAATACATATTGTAAGTAAGATTACAAAAATTTTTTTTGTGAGCGTCTGTGGTGTAAATGTGACTTTATTCAATCCCTCGTTAGCGTTTATCTTCGTGATTAAAAACAACTGTTCACGCGTACTGCTCTAATGCAAATATGCACATCCAAATACATCAAACAAACATAGAAATACAAACAAACAATGTATTTTTTATATGAATTGTGTAAAAAAAAATGCTGCAAGGAACAAAGTGTTGCTACATAATGGAAGATAGTTAAACAGACGTATGGACAGAAAAATACAAACACCTCTTTGTTTCTGTGATATTTTTTTCCAAAGAAAAAAATTTTTTTTTTGTTGTTTAAAGCAACAAAACTAAAGAAGAAAAAAAAACATGTACTTTACAGTTCAACCTACGCAAATATGAAGAATTACTACCGTGTGGTTTATGTGGTGCCCCTTGTTATACACTACACATGCCGCCTTTACATATGTATGCAGTACTAAACAACTGACAACAAACAAATAACTTGCAACAACATATAGGAAACATTTCATTTATATCTGTAGCTTTTGTAAGCATCTAGATTTAAGTGGGCATTGTACTGGCATGCAGCAACAACTTGTCTGTTGGTAAGTTTGATCTAAGATTTTTTTATTTTGTTAGATAAATGCAGTCGTATTTCTAAAATGTAGCTGTCATATTCATAATAATCACAAAACAAAAACTCTTTTTTTATGGTTTAAAGCTTTTGAATAGAAAAAGTAAAGATTTTTTTTCAAGTTGCTATGAGAAGTGAAAGGTTGCCCACTGTTTTTGCTTAGTGCTACTCAGACAGTAGCTAAGCTTCCAAAATACTTAACAAATAAACATCATCACATCACAACATGTTTGTTGGTTTTCAGTTCGTCTGTCTGTCTATTTGTTTGTTTATAACTTAACTATCGCCATTAATTTTTTTCTTCTTTCTCAAATATACAGATAGTCGTAGAAAAAGTTTTTAACAATAACTTCAACAATTTGCTGTAATCTCTTTTAATGTACTCTATAATATTCGGTCTGTACACACAAAAAAATAATTTTCATAAAATTTATGAATAATGTTCATAAATAATGTTTTTGGTTTTCATAATATCTATGAAAAATTTTTTATATTTATGAAAAATTTCTTATTTTTTTGAATTGCCTAGCGAATCCCGGTATTTAATTATGATTTTTTTTCCATAATTATTACGAAGAACGTTCATAATATTCTTAATTTACAAAAATTCTTATATATTATAAAAAAAATTCATAAATTATGTGAAATGTGTTTAATTTTTAGGAAAAATGGCGAAGATATCCATACATTTCTTCATTATCAACTACATAAATAAAATAATCTTGTACATATTGTTTATAAACAATTTCATTAATGGAAAAAATTGCAATTTATAAAATTGTTCTACAAACATACATATATGTATATTTAGTTTATAATATGTATGGACTTCAAAGCGGGTCGAGCTCCATTCCAAAAAAAAAAAAAAAGTTGTGCCCCATCACCCACTAAAATGGAAGATATATCAACGAAGTTTCTAAAACAAGAAGAAATTTTTTTTGCCACGCCCCAAAATACAGCACTTTTTGTTTTTTACATATAGCGAGGCCATTTAAAGCCTGATCTGATCATATTGCATTTCGTTGTTCATGGCTTGACTATGGCTTAATTTTTGCAATTGGTGACTTTTTAATCCGACATAAAATTCGGCCTGCCATTTACGCCGTCTCGGTTCCTTCCCACTTTTTTCACGTGACATTTTGCGTTTTTTTTATTGTAGAATTAACTGCCGCTCCCTCGATTTCAAACGAAAACTTCGTTCGCATAGCTTACCTTAAAAACTAAATTTTAAAATTGGTTTTTGTTTTAAATAAAAGTTAGGCGAATGAAAGTTTCGCTCGAAATCAATAGACAGGCTGTAAATTTGAAATTAAAAGAAACAATAAAAAGTTAGAATAGAATTACATGTAATATGTTTGTACATATGTAAATATGTATTGAAATTTGGTAATAATTTCAGCTTAATATGTTCGATACATCGATATATCGATATTTTTAATCAACAAATATCGATACTCTTAAAAAATATCAATACGATATATATCGATATATTTTTTCAATTTGCCCATCCCTAAGCACCGATTGGCGAAAAATGGGGTAAGTTTTTGGCTTAGTATTAAAGATATATTGTCAAGGTATCACACGAATTTAAGGAGCCTCAACCACAAGTTCTCTTTCGACCTAAACCTTCGTATAGGAAGGCAAGAGCTTCCAGAATCCACTCCATAGTATTTTTTGGTATCCACCAGTAAACGTCTGAGTTTTTATGGTTCTTCACAAGTCACGTTGAGTTATTATTGGTTCTCCACCAGACAAACACGTTAAAACATTGAGGTTACGAACGATTGCACAAAGTCAATGCTGGGAACCGCAAAAACTGTAACTGGGTACAGTAATTCCACGCCCGGTCATTAGCCAATGCGAGGTGACAACGCAAAATGCACGAAAACGAGACAAACAAGAACGATCTGATTGACATTAAAAAACATTGACAACGAGCGCGAGCTACTTCTCCAGTCAGAGCAGTTTTACGAGTGATAAAAACCCTCAACCATATTATATTTGCCTCCATTTATGTTATGGTCAATAAAAACAATAATTTTTTTACCACTACACAAGTATTGCTGTTTATCAAACACAATATGTTGCTCTAAAATGTCGTTAAGATAATAAAATTTTATTGTTGATAAACAACAATACAATTATTCGTTTAAAATAATAACACGAATTCTTACCCAAAGTGCTGGTTCACACTCTTCAAGTTTTAGCCCTGATGTCATGAGAATAGGAATAAAAAAGAGAAAGGCTCGTACTCAAAATGACACGGGTGAGGTCTCAAAATGAGAACAGTTACTTATCGAATTACACAGAAAAAAATGTTGCCCCAATTAAAGCATTAATCAAAAATAAAATCAGTTTTAATTAAAAATTTTATCAAGTGAATGAAACGTTTAATCAAGTGAATTAAACGTTTACTTGTTACTATTAATTTGTTAACTGGTGCAACACAACAGCCCCAACCGACTCAATTACATCCAGAAAAATTCACCGTTTGGGTTCGTTACCGCACTTTGCATTAGTGATTTTCTGTTTACAAATAAGGATTACACTAATCCGGACAAAATGTAGTTTCAACAGAATGACGCTGAGTGTCATACGACGACCACAACTTTCATCTTATTTATATAAAATTTTAGCGATAAGTTAATTTTAAGATTTCGTCGTCCAAGATCGTACGATATGAAACGTCTCGCTTATTTCCTTTCGGTCAACGTGCTGGCTTATGCTGATAAACAAGCAGCTGTTTGCGAGCTATTCTTGACATACAACCATTACTGCTCAAAACACTGTCCCATAATTGGACGTCCAAAATGCGGTTAGTCATAAGCCCGAAGTAATTTTTAAACTTGTTTGCCATATAGTGATCATTCGAATAAAGATTTTATTTAATTATAAATTAAATTTTTTATGCTATTTTTCCAATTTCAAGTTCTACACAGAAAAAAAAATAAAAATTGATTTCAATTAAAAAAATTTGGGATATTAATTAAAAAATTAATTAAATTTGCACCAGCAAACAAATTAATAGGATCAATTAAACGTTTAATTCACTGCATAAACGCTTAATTCACATGATAAAATTTTTCATTAAAATTAATTTTATTTTTGATTAATGCTTTATTTGGCGAACATCTTTGGAGAATTTTTTCTGTGTATAGGGATTAAGAAACACAAACCTTAGCTCAATATTCAGTGACTTTACGTTCCTTTTTGACAATTCTACATAGTGGCTTACAATTTAGGGGCTAAAATATTCGTTAGATACCAGAATTTGACATGCAAGTTTGTCTGTATTTAGACAATATGTTTTTTTCAAGTATTTTTTTCAAAAGGTGATGTTTGAATAAAGTGTACCTCATAAGTTGATTTTTGTTCACTTTGTGGGATTTAAAGTTTTTGTTTTACGAGTGGGTTGTTTTAAAGTTTCTTTACTTTTTTTCACAATTGCGTGTTTTCCAAGCTGAATTGTAGTTGGAGTAGCAAACAACTTGTTTGACAAAGTCACAAAATGTTAACTGTGTTTATTTATTTTAATTAGATGTTAAATATTCTTTAAATTGTATTAAGTAATTTTTTTTTGTACTGTAAAAAGTGGAGCAAACTGTCACACTATTTGATATTAATCTCAATTTTATGTTAAAGTCGTTAACAAAGGTAACATTTGTAATTAAATAGAAATTAATTTTTTACACAATTGAATTTTTTTCTGAATTTCTTTACATTTATGTGACTTAAACTTTTTACACAAGATCCCGTTCGATAGATATCGTGCTCATGGTGCAGCACATTAAGTTATTATTCTAGTTGAAATTACAACTTATCAAAATAACACTGTGCTACACTGTGTTCTATTTAAAAGCATTCTAGGAACGTTCCCATTATAACTATAAGCTCCATGTTCTGTTAAACTCAACGTTGCTAATTTAGCAATGAAGTGGCTATATATATATATATATGTTCCTTTAACTCCCACTGGAGCATAGGGCGCCAAAAATGAAGTGGCTAGATTTAGTAATTTTTTATCTCGTTTAGCCAGGAAAATTCAATCTTGCCATTTTTTTAGCCATTTTTATTTAGTCAAATTTATTACAAGTTTTTAAATTTTTAAACCAACAAATTTTATAAATGTTACATTCACAAAAAAATTAATAATTTTCTCCAATCACCAAATTTATACCAAATTCATTACCAAAATGATTATATTGATTACTAAAAATTGTAAAATTGTGAATATTTTTTTTAATAAATCATATTTTTAATTTTAATTAAAAAAATTATCAAAAAATTTTGCCATTTCAAACAATGTGTTAATTTATTTAATTAAATATTGACAATTCCCAACAAAAATTCTACATGTTTAAATTATTTTATTTTAAACGAAAAAAGTCAATTAAGATTCTTGTTATTTAATTATACTTTTAATTGAAAATTTATTTCAAAACAGTTAAAATGTTATTTAAATCAAAATTAAATGTTTAATTTTCTTTCAACTAAAAAAATAATTGACTCAATTATCACATTCATTAAATTTATATACTTTTCAAGCCATCTTTTTATTTTATTTGTGTTGTCATGTTAAATTAAAATCATGCAATTAAGCACAGCTCCCGTGGGTCCAGTAATAACTTTCTGTTGTGTTACCATATAATACCGTCTCCCAAGGGTCCTGTGTTACTTGGCTATGGACGTTCTCACACAGCCGTCCGGTTAATTCAACGAAGGAATGGATCATGCTGAAACCACAAGTTTTGTCCCTAAGGGTTGTTCGAGCAAACAGCTGGAGTCTTAAGTCTCCAAATGCCGGGTAATGATAGAGAAGATGTTTCGTCGTTGTCCTCGCCACAACTTCTACATAGGTCATTGTATGGGATCCCCAACCTTTGGGCGTGTTTCCCAATGGGCCAGTGTCCTCTTTTTATCTATGGTGGCCCTTTTTTATGGGCCATTTTTATGGTTTCATCACATGTAGTTTCATCGACTGGCAATAAGATGAAATTTGTGTGCAATAAGTTGCTAACTCCTTAGGAGCGAAACACCAATATCATATCTTGAACCGCTAGGATTCAAAAGTGTTCCTTTATGCGCCAACGAGTCATCCATACAGTTTCCATGTATGCCCCTGTGTATGCCCAATTAAGTTTAATCACTGAATGGCTCGCTAACTCCTCCAGAGACATCGGGCATTCTCGGATAATTTTCGATATGATAAACACACTCTCTAAGGTTTTTATGGCCGCAATATCTCACCATACCGACTGAACACCACCACTTATAAAATTATAAAGGTTTTCAAAATATTTTTCATTAAAAGATTTAAAGTATTGTGCTTAATTCCCTTTTTTTATAATTGAGTGTAGGTAATTTTCATTCCCTCTGTAGTCTTGTTTGCTGATAGCTTTGGCTTTTCTAAAATTATTTAGGAGAACGTTTCCTGATGATCTGGCCTAAGCAACCAGTGAAATGCGCATAGGAACAGCTTATCCTCCAACAATAAATTTCAGTATTTTTATCAATTATAAAAAAAGGGAATTAAGCACAATAAATAAAATCGTTTTATGGTAAAAATTATGTTTTCCCAAAAACAACTTTTTTGATAATAAAGGTTTTCAAAATGTATTTTATAAAATTCTATTCTATATCTTTTGTTTACTGCTTTGTTTGTTTTTTGGTATCTCCTTTGTTTTCTATTTTGATTGATTTGTAGCCAGAGTTCTGTTTTTTCGCTTAATTTATATCTTGTCGATTTTTAATTTTAAACTATACAGTCATTTGACAATAAAAAAAAATCATTACGTTAGACACGTAAAACCTTTTACGTCAGGCTTTCTTTTCCGATAGGACTTTGAATAGCAGATAAGCATTTTCACAAATAAAAAAATGGCCAAAACAAAAGGTGAAAAACGAAACAAATCCGCCATCAATAAAGTGGTTACCCGTGAGTGCACGATTCACTTAGCCAAGCGTGTCCACCACATTGGCTTTAAGAAACTTGCTCCCCGTGGTATTAAGGAAATACGCCAATTTGCCTAAAAGGAAATGGGTGCCCCGTTTAAATAAGCACATCTTGTCCAAGGGTATCAGATCTATTCATTTCCGTGGGCGCGTACGTTTGCCTCGCTGTCGTAATGACGATGAAGATTCTCCTAACAAATTATACACTTTGGTTACATACACATATAATTAAATAATTAATTGGTGAACATTAATTTCTTCAATTATTTTTTTTGTTTGCTGCAATTAATTTTTTTAATCAAAACACAAAAATGTAAATATTTTTGTATAAGTTGTGTATTTTTTTAATTGATGCAATTAATTTTTTAATTGATTAAATTTGTGTGGCATGACTCGTTATCCGTTAATGAATGAATCCGTTAATTGATATGATCAATTCTTTTGCAGGGGCAAAATTAGTAAAAAATTTAATTGTCTGAACGAATTGTTTAATTAAAGTCGATTTTCTATTTTTTCTGTGTATGTTCCCGTACCCACCTACAAGAACTTGCAAACCGAAAATTTTATATCGAACGATGATTAGATTCTACGTTAAACATTCACCCCCTTCCAAATGTAAATTTTGCGAAATAATTGAATATATTTTTGGTTAGGTAATGTTTGGATGATTGTCAGTTGTTTGTCCTAAAACGGGGAAATGTTTCAATAAACTAAAATCCACTTCATTGGAGGAAGAAAATAAAGTTTTTATTTTATTTTTTTAACCTGTCGACCGACAAGTCGATAGTTAATGGACCCCTTAAGAGAACGATAATGAGTGACTTATTGTCGCTCGCTTGAGTTGTCGATCAACATCGGCGGCCTGGCTGTTGTAGTTGTAGATGAACATATTTCTCGTAAAAGCAGTGGATTGCTATCACTTAATTACATACATATTTGCTTATACATATATGAATGATTATTAAAATATTCATTGGGTTTAATTTATAATTTCAATCTTCAAGTTGCATTTAAATTAAATTTTTAACAAAAATTAATTTGTTTTAATTTGACCTTTCAATTCGGGTTATAGTGATAGGAGTAGTTCTTCTGCTTCTGCGCCTATCCATTAAGCAGCAACAGCAGTATCGACTTTAAACATTTTAACTGTTGTCACTTTCCAGGAAAACTAAATACTTTGTATACAAAACATTTAAAAATCGAAAGAGAAATATAAAAAATGCACAAAATGCTATCGAGCAACGCATTACTTTTAGGTGGGAAACAGTGATGCTGAACCTAAAAAGACTCTATAATAAACAAAGAAATTATACTAAACAACAGAAGTGTTTCCATATCCTCCGAAGTGCCCACTATAATGGGTATATTCTTCAAGGGGTAAAAAAAAACAAAATAAACTCTAAAACACAAAAGGAAAAAATAAATAAAAACAATGACTGTTAAGAAACGGCTGAGTAAATAAATTGAAATATTGTTAAATTGCCTTAAGCTATAAACAACAACTATAGAAACTACATTTTGGTATACAACAAGCAAAAGCAGAAGAAGCCAATGTTGCTCCACGGCTACAATTCCGAGAAATTCTTAAGTATACAACTTATTGTTGCCTCTTGTTTCATTTAAAAGAAGTGAGAAATTTTTTAAGAAGCAAAACGGCAAAAAATAAATCTTCTTTTATGAATATGACTTGAAGAGGAACAATTGCACCACCATGTTGCAAAAATGCAACACTTTGGTGGGTGTGTGCGTGTTAGTTTCAATTTATGTGGCACAATGTTTTTTTTTTTTATTTTATTTATTTTTTGTTTTGTTTTTGCACATTATTCATTTCGCTTGTTTTGTAGCTGCAAAAATCAATGGGCTTATCATAAATAATATGCTGGAGAAATCTACATACTGTCTCCAACATCTTGTTTATATGATTTTTTTTATACTTAGCATATCTGTATGTTTAGAGAGGCATAAGAAATAGAAAAAAATTAAACCCACGACAGAATTTTATCTCATATGCTAATTTCTTAGCTTTAAAGGCAAACTTCTTAAAAATCCCACTTCAGGCCAACTTCTTAAAATTCATATATTTATATCCTTCATCGTAGCGAGTTTAAAAACAGGGAATATTATGAAATAAAACCATGCAAATTGGTGATGATCGGTCAATAATTCAACAAAGTTCAGGTATAAACCCCAGTATCGGAAAACACTTTCACGTGTCTTAAACCGTAACGAAAAGTGATGTTGTGGTTCATGTAAAGGAACATTTCAAATAGTACCCAGAAAAAACTTTCGCCAGTTGTTTTTTTCCAAGTGACATGGTAACACAGCGGGAACTAATCAATGGACCCAAGTGAGTCGTGCTTAAGTACGGCTGCCAATGGAACCTTTTTTCCAAGTACACAGAAACAATTAAAAATTGTCTCTAATCACCAAATTCATATCAAATTCATATAATCAAGCAAAAAATTGATTAATAAAAGTTGTAAAATTTTAAAATTGTGAATATTTTGTTTCAATAAATCAAATTTTTAATTTTAATTAACCCTAGTCCTTATGACCAACTTTTACTGCGAGAACGTATACACAGGTACAGGTGTAGCCATATTTTCCGTTTTTCTTTATATTTTCAAAAAAAAAACTGATTTTTTTTATGCGAACATTTGAAGTGTTCATAAAAATTCAATGTGATCGGTATAGTGTCAAAACCCCATTTTGTCAACATCCTAAAAAGTCAACACTTCTTTAGTGGCAGCAGACGCACCCGTAACATGTGCTCTTTATGTAAACGGCCAATATGTCTGCAGCATTCAAGCAATTTATTTGTGTGCGAAATTTGCAATAAAGAGGAAAAAATTTAAACAATAATAAAAATTTACAATTAATAATTATTATAATATTAATGTTATTATTATAGATATTATTAAAAAAAACGTAAATTTATATTATTTTCGGCGGTTTAGGAGGTACATTACTAGGATATACACACTGGCCACACCTGTACCCGGGTATAAGGACTAGGGTTAAGAAAATAACCAAAAAAAAACTTTGCCGTTTCAAACAATGTGTTAATTAATTCAATTAAAAAAAACTCAGGTTTTGACAGTTCCCAACAACACAATTCTACAAGTTGAAATTATTTTATTTTAAACGAAAAAATCAATTAAGATTTTTTGTTATTTAATTAATATTTTAGTTAAAAATTTATTTCAAAACAACTAAAATATTAATTCAACCAAATTTAAATTTTTAATTTTCTTTCTACTAAAAAAAAAATATTTGATTTAATTATCACATTAAAATAAATTAAATACTTTTTAAGCAATTTTTTTAATTAATAAAAATCTACTGATAATTTTTTCTGTGTAAACCATTAATCAAAAATGAAATCAGTTTTAATTAAAAATTTAATTAAGCGAATGAAACGTGTACTTATATCAACATTATTAGTGCTGAAAATTTTGTTTATATCAAACATATTTAATTGATTACTTGAGGAAATTTAATTAATTTTTTAATTAATATCAGAAATATTTTAATTGAAATCAATTTCTACTTTTTTCTGTGTATAGAGAATTTGGAGTGAATAAAAAAGTTTGTGACGGGATTCGCTACTAATATTCATTATGTTTAGGGGTCATTGTATCCTTCCATCGCGATATTTTCTTAGTCCTTCAAGGTTTCTAATTTGTTACCCCTCACATTTAATTATTATAATACACGGCTTGGAGAATATCATTTAAAGCCAATTTAACTTATTGATATGCTCAATAAACTAAGAACTAAAAAAAAATAATTATGCATTTTATCTTTTCAAAGATAAAAACCCATAAAATTTGTAAATATCTAATCTATTCAGTAAAAAGTAGAAAATTAGAAAATTGAAAGTAGAAATTAGGTTAGACTATGTCATGCAACATTTTAAAATGATGTTCGACAAACGATTTATAGCTTTGATCTCAACCATTTAGCAGAAAAGGCATAGCTAGACGAAATAATTGAGGTGTTGTTGCATCTTAATGAAACGAAAATACTTTTCAATTTAATAAGAGTGCGGATCGCTAAGTTCGTGTTTTTTTTCTATGCGCATTTCACTGGTTGCTTAGGACAGATCATCATGAAACCTTTTTCCAAAGATTTTAGAAAAGCTAGAAATATTATAAACACCCTAATTTTAAGAAATATAAACACTAGTTTTACTTGTAATAATATCAAAGCTTAACCAAAGCACCAACAATAAACGGTGTGTTTATCTTTTCTTAAATACCCGACTTTCTGAATACCCTTATTAAATTTACCGTTAGTGATGCGCCGTCTTGTCCCAATCAAACGATCAATGGTTTTTAAATTAAATCCACTAAATGAATACAAATTACTCGTTAAGTAGAAATTATAAAAAATTATTTAGATAACACAAAAGTTTTTTAAAAAAAAGTTTAGAATTTCAAGTCGGCCATACATTCCGATAGAAATGGTATTAATTCTGTAGTTGCAATTCCTTAAAAATTTCTTTTAGCTTCTTAGCCCTCTGCGACTGACGTGGTTGTCTAACAGACACCAATGAAAGAAAAGAGGGATTTTCTCCGTTGTTTTTCAAACATGGGCTCTCACGCATTCAGTACCTTCTTAATACGTCTTGATGTGTACGTTGGCGTGACGAGCGCGATTAAATAGAGTGTACGCGCTGCTGCGTTGAGCAGAAAAATGTTTTCAAGACAACAACGTCAATATTTTTGTTATATTTTTTGTTATATTTTTGTAGTGTCTCCTAGACAACATGTCAATAAAATTTTAGGAATATTTTACATCTCTTATTATTTTTATTTTGATGGGTCGCTCTAATACGAAACAAATTCTTCATTGTTCTAGAAGAACATCATCTGAAACTTTTAAAAGCCGTGAAGGGCAGATTCTGAGCTTTGGATCAAACGATTTGACATATTCACGTTAGAATTTCTGGTTGATTGCACTAGATAAAATCAGTTGTATCTTTTTATTTAACCATTAAAATTTTCTCATTTTTTAAAAATAGTGTAAAACTTGTAAAGAACAACTAGGACATTTTTTTTTTTTTTTTGGTTTTTGTATAGATGTAAGTTCTTTAGGGCCATTTTGGGCCATGCCATAAAATATGGTTTAAAATTGATTGTCGGTTTGTTCACAAGAATAAATTACAGCAAATAACAAACTATAACACTAATCTAAAATAAAAAATAATTTCAGAAGGTTTAAAAATCAGAACTTGGAAAATATAAGCCGTCAAAATGTTGTCTGACGTACTAACACGTCATTGCAATAATTATTACAAAGTCACGTCAGTCGCAGAGAGTTAAAATGAACTTTTTGTTTCTTTGGCGAAGAAAAATACGGAATAACATAAACTTTTGTTTGGTAAATATTTCTGTGACAGGCCTCTAAATTTTAAAAATTAAAAAAAACACGAATGAGCTCTGGGTTAAAACATCTTATTTAATCTATCTCCCATAAAAACATACACAAGAGAATTCGCACAAAAATTTTAGTTATTAATGTTCGCTTAACACACATTCTTTTTCTAAAATTTCCATGAACTTTTCTAAAATTTCCATGAACTTTTCAAAACATTTCCGGAATCTAGTGATTGTTTGGTATGAGAACGAATTTTGTCGAGCTTAGTACTTCACATGTATATATCGTTACCTAAAACGCAAAAGGCCCTTACTAACCAAAAATTTAAAATCGACTTTTTCATTTATTCTGATGTATTGCCTCAACACACATGTCCACAACAAATTTTGGAATCTTTCGACCAAAATTAGAAATTTTGTTAACAAAAACAAAAAGCCCTATCTACGAAATAGTATACGATAAACGCTAATAGACATAACTAACAGTTTTAATTATATGCAACATTGTTCTTTGTCAAAACCACTGGTAGGTTTTACAAAAAAATAGAAGAAAAATTAATTATTAACAGTTTAAGGCAATTTATCAATTTACCATTTTAAATAGTTTTTTACTTCTCCTGTAAAATTTTCAAGCTGTTAGATAGGACCTTTTGCGTTTTAGGTAACGATATGGATGTGTTAGAGGCTAATAGGCCTAACTCCACAAAATAAAGAGTAGAGTTAATTAGTAAATTAATTGAAATATTGATTTCCAAAATTTAAGATGGTACAAAAAGGAAGTTGCCGATTACGCGAAGCGTAGTATTTCATATTACAGGAAAATATTATGGCCTAATTTTATTATGTATATTTTCTTATTATTTGGCTGGTAGCTTCTGAAAAAAATTAATTAAGATTCAAACCCTATACCTATACGTACAATATTGAAATAAAAGACGAAAAAAATTATTTTCAAAGAGTCACAACTAATGCCCGTAATTTCTACAAAGAGATATTTGGTCGTGTTCGAACTAGGAATGCCAATCGGAACGGATTTTTGAAAATCCCGGGATTCGGGATCCATGTGTTGCCTTAAAATGCTACTTTTTTTTTAATAAACAACACTTTTTAAATATTCAAAAGGTTTTATATACGTAACATAAATAAAAATAAAAACGAAAACAACAAAACAATTTATTTTATACATATGTTTATAACACTGGCCTCACCCATGATCAAACTGATCAGATTCTGAAAAAAGCTTAAAAAAATATACGTATCTCTTAGTTTTCTAGATCAATTCATTTCGGTTTTTTGACAGCAATTCAATTTTGAATGTGAATTAAGTTGTGACGACATTAATACACTGCAAAGTGTAGTCTCTCATCGATCTCGATAGCTGAGTTAAAAATTGTAAAACTATGTCGACTGCAGTATAGTACAACTCCAGAGTGAGGGCGAGATTCATTATCAATAATTTAAGTACGTTTGAAATTTATTTTAAAACAAAATGTTTATACAAATGCTTCTTAAAACAGATTTCAAGTTTAAATAATTTATTTATGAATACGCCAAATAGTGTTTATTTATAAAAAAAAAAATTTTATTTACCATATGTTTTTTTAGCAAATTTTTTATTTTTATTGGACCGGAAGGAATATGAGCTATTGCATCAATATTACGACTTTTATTCTTTAGTTTCTGAATAAAACTTTAATTGGATCGTGAATAGTTTTTATTTTTTGCTTGATATATAACAATTATTTCTTGATGTCTATATTTTGCATAAAAATAATCATTTTTATTTTGGAATTATGTCTTAAGCCAAAGCTGAACTTGCTAAACGTAATTGTAAAAAAGGCTTCAGATGTGAGTCTGCAAATTTCGTTTCTACTTAAAATAATGGTTTTTATTAAGCAAAATACAAAAATCCAGAAATAGTCGTCATATATCAAGCAAAAATTGAAAATTTTAAATACTCGCTGTGTTCCAAAAACAAAAATTAAACTCAAAAATAAGAATTATTTGCAATAAAAAATATAACTTACACATAATTTTTAATAATTTTTCTGTATATAATATAAAAATTCAATAAAAACGAACAGTTTTGTTCATAAAAGTTGATGTTAAAAATCCCGAGACTCACAAAAATAAATTCCGGGATTCGGGATTTATCAATCCCGAAAAATCCCGGAATTTCGGGATTTCCCGTTTTGCATCCCTAGTTCGAACCTAACAGTTATCTTTACCTATCCGGTAAAACTATTTTGGTAATTTCCACGTTTACATAATTTTTTTACCTTTAAGTTTTCTTTCAAAATATGGCAACAGTTGTATTTTTATTAATTTTTTTAATTAGCTGTCAAAAATCGATAGTGTTAAATACACTACAGTTTAACCAGTAGGTAAGATAACATGTTAAAATTATGAAAGATTCGTTATACCATAGATATCTATCTATACAAAGCCTGATATCTATTTGTAGAAATTACGGGCATAATTAAACTACTATACTATACTATAAAAAAATTGAGAAGTTTTCGAAAAGTGCAGTTAGGCCTTTTAGCTAGTGACTCATCCACATATATATATGTATAGAGTAGTATTGAGCTATATATGTTCATATCATACCATTGTCTCAATACTACTCCAGAATCCATAAAATTTGTTTTAAGAGTCCTTAGGAATTTGTCGTTAATTTTCATTAGAACTATCCAAAAAATTATCAATTTTACATACATAAAAAAAATCCGAAAAATTTTACAGAATTCAATCTCAGTTTACTTGCCTTAATTTGCAAGAACCCATTCTTTTATAAATTCAACTTCTTACCACCAAGATTTTTGTTTCACATCAAGTCCCTGCACATACGAAAATTTTTTTTTGTAGATTTTTTTCAATAATTTAAATAAAAAAAAAAAAATATAAAATAAAAGTAACAATAATAATACAAAATTGAAAGGGGACCAGTCACACTACTCAATCATTGAAATGCATGTCAGTTTGTCGATCATAAATTATAATTTTATGATACTCCATATGAATATTCGCGGAATATGTAAAAAAAAAAAAATAATAAAATAAGGAATAATAAAAACAACGCAAAAATGTGTATTAAAGTAAAAAGTGGCCTTCATGTACAACATATTGAAATCTTGTTATACCCACTTTGTGCGAAAACCTCGTGATGGTACTGCAAGCATTTTTGTCTTTATTGATCTTATTTTGCTGTTTTATAGTGGCGTAAAAATCATAAAGTGTCCAACATTTGTGTGGAAAAATTCGAAGAAGTAGAAGCGTTTAAATTAGCGCTTCGATTCTGTTAAAAGTGTCATCATTTATGTTGTGGCGTTTAGTTGAACATTAATTGTACGAGATAGTGGAATGTATAAGTTTTCAAAAGAGATGTGCGCGTGATTTCTTTTATAATCACTATAACGCACGGTCACAAAGGAAGAACATTTTTTAAATGATCGCGATCACATACGCTGACTTAGACAATTTTTTTCCAATACCGCATGAAAAATAAGTAGAGGTGATATATTCGGCCGCACCGGATCTTATATACCCTTAACAGTATTATTGAAAAACCAAATGCCCCCTAGCGCGTGCGGTATGGGCGCTTTCGTGTCATCCCCTATTCCGAAAAGTATATGTATGAGCGCTTCTTTGGATAATAGTCCGATTTCGCTCATTTTTTAAACCAAAAAATATTAAATATACACAGAAAAAATTAAAAATTGTCTCTAATTACCAAATTCATAAAATCAAGCAAACAATTTGTTTATTTTGCACCTGTTACCAAAATGATTATATTAATAACTAGGATTGTAAAAATTGAAAATTGTAAATATTTTTTTTCAATTAACTATATTCTTAATTTTATTTAAAAAAATTATCAAAAAAAATGTCCCGTTTCAAATAATGTGTTAATTGATTTCATTAAATAAAGCTCAGGCTTTGATAATTCCCAACAACAATTCTACAAGTTTGAATTTTTTATCTTAAACGAAAAAATCAATTAAGATTTTTTGTTATGTAATTAATAATTTAATTAAAAATTTATTTCAAAACAACTAAAATGTTAATTTAATCAAAATAATATTTTGAATTTTCTTTCAACTTAAAAATAATCGATTCAATTGTCACATTAATCAAATTGAAAAACAATTTTTTTAATTGATGAAAAACTACTGATAATTTTTTCTGTGTAGAGAATATTGAATTTTTCTTGTTTTGTGTAAAGCCTATCGTACCAAAACCCTAAATTCGGAAGGTCACTTGTATGTAGGCCAAGAAATTTAATACAACGATTTGGATCATTTTTAATATTTAATACTTTTTGTATTTAGGAAATATGTGAGCCAAATATGGTCCTTCTAGCTCAAATGTCATGGCCGCTATTGTATCAAAGTCATTATTTCTATAACCCGGTCATTAATCAACCGATTTTGTCAATTAGCACTACCTCTGTTCTACCAAATAGTTTTCAAGATCAAAGTGAAGAAATATAGGTCATAGATTATAAGGAGACCTTAAATAGTAAAGGATTATTGGTTCAAATTAGAGATTTGTTGGCAAGAATTGGAGCTAAACGTGGGCTCCTGCTCAAATCCAAACATTTGTAGATCTTATTTCCAGGGCTGATTTTCAACACTTGTGGAAAAGTTCGGCCTGTGGGCGGATCTCCCTAGATGCTGGTGATATTCAACAGATGCTGCCAGCTGTTCTAATGCAGCGGAGGATTAATAGCTTCAGCTCCTGAGCAAGAGGCCAGTGTGTAATTTTGCCAGCTTAAAAATTGCTACCTGAATGTGTTGGTTGTCCTCATACACAGGGCGGTTAGTAAAGTCATTGTTTGTTACCTAGTAATTAAGACCCCTAATCGTTTCTAATCATAGCCTCTACATCCGTGTAAATGGGTAAAAAAGTACATTGGCTACTTAGAAAAAAGAGAGTAAAATTAACTTTATGCCTTTTTTTTAATTTAATGCCAATAAATTTCTTTAATAATTATCTACTCATCAATTCTAAAAAAAAATATTAGTTCAAGGTAAGAGCAGTCCTAAAAGTTTGTCAAATATTTTGAATTAATAGCAAAATACTAAATCTAAGATTCAGTTTTCTCTGATTTAAAATTGTACACTTTTCTACATTAACAAGAAGATACAAGATAATAGTCTGGTAGTGTATAAATTCATTCCTAAAAATTTAAGGAATAAAACTCTTACGAAAAGCTTTATAAAATACATTGTAACTGAAATTTAGCTCATAGAATAAATTCGAAAAATAACAAAATTTAAATTTCACCAATTTCACCAATTTATTTATATATAAATTTATGTTTAAAATTCGATTTTCATGCCAAATAACCATAAAATTATATGAAAAACTATATTGAAATATGAATTGATATTTAAATTGAATTGGTGAAATTGGCCATGAGTTTCCTTCATTGCTTCAACTCGAAATTAAAGGCTTAACTATAATATGCCTTAGTTGGCTTAAGCAGCTGTGCGAATACATGTAAATCATATGTGTCAAACCATATTGAACTTAACCCGTTCACCACTCAGCAGTTTTTGCGTTTTCTGTCCAAACTCAGGAACAAAAAATATGTGTCACACATATGTGACATGACCCAAACAAAAAGCTAATTTTTTAAAACACTTCCCAGCCTAGACACAAACCGCAGCACTTTCAGTTATATCACATTGTAGCAGAGCCTCAAATGTACAAGAAAAATACTTCCAACAAACACTCACGAAATTAGAGAAAAATACATTTCACTTAAAATGCGACACATATATGTGACATGAGTTGCTGTATAAGCTCTCATGTCACAAATATGTGACGCTGAGTGATGAACGTGTTAAGGAAACTTTTTGTTAAGTTTTATGAATCTGTTATTTGGAAGCAAATGTTTTTTGATTTTTTTTTTTGTGTTTTTTTAAATGCTTATGAAAGGCGTTTGGATAATTTTTAACCAAAGCTTAAGCAAGCTTATGCATATTATAGTTGGGCCTTAAGACATTTTTTCTAATAGAAAAATCTTTTTAAAGCTTTACTTTTTTTTAAATACTCATTCGCTCGTAAGAAATCATGCGTGATTTTAAAATGTTTACTAAAATTTTTACCAACTGTTATGCGATTGCAATTACACTCACTCTCTAACACGTGATAAATATTTAAAGTACTTACTAAAAATGTAAAGCACGCGCGCAACTCTTTTCGCAACTTCACATGATCTTTAAAATAATTATTAAATTGTGTATGCAATTGTTATTTATGGTTTTTTCTTATAAGATGTTCGCCTTTAGGGTTTATTGTTTTTATAATTCATTAAAAATAAGTAAGTTTTTTTTTTTTTTGCAAAAGTTTTGCGCCCTACGCAAAGTCTTATGAAATTATAAAAAGAATTTATCTATTCAAAAAATGTATGTTAACTGGAGTGTTTTTGCTTTAGCGTGGTCCCTACGGGGCCAAATAAGCCATACAAACTGTTTAACAAGCCTATGAAAAAAGTACGAAGCATGTTTGTGTAAATATTAAAAGTGTTTAATATTTACACAAACATCTTGTTGTTATCAAACTGCTTGTGTAGTTTATTTTTATCATTTCCAATTTCTATTTATTTAAGCTTACAAAAAACAGCATTAGCAACCCACTGTGCTAGTTTAAATCATTATCCAGATTTTGAGAATGTAACAATTTTAAACACAGAGAGTAATTATAAGAGACGTTATATGTTAGAAATGCTTCAAATAATAAAGGTTCCAAATTTGTTAAGAATAAATTATAAGACAGATACAGATAGTGTAGCCCATAGTTATAGACATTTAGTTAATAAACATAGAAACGGAAACTAAATAAAATTTTTTAAACTGTAATAGATTATGTTTAAATATTTTGTTAGCATAAAATTTTTTTTAAATGTTGTCAATATTTTTATATTAAGAAATTTTGTTAATTGGTTTTTTATGTAATTGTTTTTAAAAAATTTTCAATCCTGAAGACGTAACACAACGGAGTTACGAAAATTCGATAGAAAAATAAAGATTAACTTTTTTATAAAATAAAAACAAGACCATAAGCTTAAATAAATAGAAATTGGAAATAATATAATGGATGGTCGAATAATTTATAATAATATGTTTATTTTTATCTTAAGCGAAAGCTTAGATACATTGAATATCGCATCAAGGATCTTTGTTTGTAAAAAATCAGAAGAAATGTTGTTTGAAAAGTAATTAAAAAAAAAATTTTTTCTCTATGAAAAACTTAGTGATTTTGATTGAAAAATTAATTACATTTGCACCATTAAACAAATTAATAGTATCAATTAAATATTTTGTGATATTAACAGCATTTTCTGCAGTAATGTTGTTGATATAGGTAAACGTTAGTTCACTTCATAAAATGTTAAAATAAAACAGACCTTATTTCCTTTAACAATAAATTTTAGTGTATTTATCAAAAATGCGAAATGGCAATTTAGCACGTCATTGAGAAATCTTATTAATAATATATATTATTCTTGATTAATGGTTTAATTTAAAAAAATAGGCGAGAGTCTTTTCTGTGTACCATATTTCTTTACTATACAAGTATTAAAGATTTACGGAAACACACAGCCAGTCAGATGAACAGACGTCGTTAACTGAACTTGAAAGTGATTCTGATTCGTTTAGAACAATAAAAACGGTGGGGGTCTATTTCGAAAATTTTTCGGAATACCATATTTTATTGAAAATTCTATAAATCTTTAGACTGTAATGTAGATTTACATTTCCTTAAATTTCCGCAACATATATTTTATTGGTAAATGTACCATAGTGCTTCGCGAAATACGAAAAATGTTTATTGGGCAGTTTTTGTACTGTGACTAAAATTTCGGGAATATCTTTCCAAATTATTTTTCAAATAAAAATCCCGGGAATTTTCAAGAACAGCAAATCAAATTTATTCCCCCGAGAATAGAAAACGTCCGGAAAAAAGGAAACATAGCCTAGACTACAGTTATTAAAATCGGGCTTTAAGCGTTTTGGAAACATGGATTGTAGATTTAAGTATTCCGGTTTTCTTAAGCTGCATTTTGAAAAGTACCGGTTTCGAAATATTCAAAACCCCCTTTAATTATAAGGTATGAGAGTTCGTTTGACAGCTAACCCTTTCCCAAACTCTATCGGGAAAAAACACCCAATTATGATTTTGTTATTTGGTTAAAATAAAAGGAAAAACTAGTTAGAGAGCTATATTCTGCTGTGCCGAATCTTCCCTCCACCCACAGGAGTGGGCCCTATATAATATATTTTTATATATTATTAACTAAGCATCACAAAAACGAACGTCAGCATTAAGATTGGTTGCGGTTCAGACCGACATGTATTAAATTATTGACCGACAATCAGATAGTTTTATGCGTTTCTTTTTAGAACTTTGAACTAGCTTGAATAAAATATCATGATTCGTAACATTTTTAGCCGAACTAAAATAATTTTTAGGAGAGTAATTTGTATTGGACCTATGATAATTTATGGACCAACCATTTCAATTCTGAAGACTGATTTCTGGTATTACAAAAAATAAATAAGAATAATTTTCAATACAGCAGTGTAATTAGTTTTAGCGTTAACAGTAAATTTCAGAAGGCTGCTTAATATGGGATCTAAGGTAAATTAAGGACCGTATATCACAAAATTGCATGATATTTTTTTTGGCAATATGAATCTAAGTTGAAAGAAATTTTACCGCAATATCTATATCTGCTACGGCTTTAGGCGAATTTAATTATTTTCCAAAAGTGGGCTTTATATTGCTTTAGGCGTAATACACTGTTTTCTGAGAGTAGGGTTTATATAGGGCCTAGGGAAAATTATCGACCGATCTGTGACTTCAAGTCCTATAAAACTGTGCCGTAACAAATTTAATCTTGATAGCATTATTTATTACGGTTTTAGTCGAACTAAACTCTTTTCCGCGAGAAGGGTTTATATGGGGCCTATGGTCGACTATGGTCCGATCTTCACGAAATTTAATGATTTGCAGTGATATAAAACGAATTTGTGCCAAATTTAGTATCATTTCGTGCATTATTCAACCATTTATTTTAGTTTTTGTAACAAAATTATAAATTTTTTAGGGTGGTGGATCTACATTTTGATTCATAGTTCTGATCCTAATGAACCGATGTTGCTAAATATCAATCTCAAACTGCTTAGGATAATTACAAGCAGTTTGAGACCACGTTTGTTCTCTTCTTTTGCATTTTTTGAAAGTGAGCGTGTTTTCAACAGACGGACAGACAGATGGACATGGCCAAATCGACTTAGAATTACTCAAGGGGCCAGAATATAAACACTTTATGGGGCCTTAAATGTATTATAAACAAGTTTCACACGGAATGACAAACCTAGTATACTCTCATTTGCCACTAGTGGTGGAAAGGGTATAAAACATTAAAAAAAAATTTGCATTTATTCTTATTAAAAAGGAAATGTAAACCGAAAAAATAGTTTACTCAAATTGGTTTTTGTTAAAAAAAAAACTGAAAGCCGATTTTTTGTACCATTCGAAAGTCAGTTTTTGGAAATTGTCGAATAGTGGACACTTTAACCCTAGACTAAAAGTAGTGGTTACAGTCTAAACGCGTTATAGCCTACCTACCTCTGACAGCGTATTGTATAACAATAGCCATTTTTTAACAATTTAACAATTTCGTTTTAAAATAAAAACGAATATTTAAACGTTAAAGACATTTATGAACAACAGAGTCCTATTTCGAATAGATTTAGGAGTAGATTTCTATGTAATACAAAATTAATTTTATCATCCATATCCATCCTAAACATTATCATAAATTGTCTTTTTATGTTCAATACATCATTCCAGCTCATAAATCAATTAACATTTAATCTTTGAAGTTCAATTTTTTTCCATGAAAATCGTTTTGTATGTGCGTACGAAAATTTATGGTATTTACTTATTTACATACAAACACACCCTTATGCATACAAAAGCTAATAATGTAAAGAATCTTAATTAAAATAACGCAAAAACTAAGAAGTTCGTAGAAAGAAAGAAAAAGCATTATAAAATATGATTGTATTGTAGCTCTACGCACAATGGGTGAGTTTTTTTAAATTTCACATGTCTGTTAGGAAGTTACACCAAAACAATTTGTGCGACCTCTTTAGCGGAATATACATAAGTAAATCTTTAAGTTCCAAAAGATTTTTGGGGAAATTATTAAAATATTTAAAGGACTATAGGTGTTCGCTTGTTTTTTTTTTATTATATAAACTAGCTTAACCCGGTGTGCTTTGCTACTCCGTCGAAATAAAACTGGTAAGATTTTTTTAAAACGCAAAGCATCTTGGACAAAATTTCAATGATTTTACAGTAACCGTTCATCAGATTTACAAAAATTTCAAGTGTCTCCGTATGGGAGGTGCCATGCCTACTTTTCCCATTGAACCTACGTTTTGAAATATGTTGCGGGTTTTTATCTAAGCTATTTGTACAAAATTGGAATACCTTCACTATTACAGTACTCCAAAAGCGTAGAAATCTTAATTGCCATTGTATGGGATGTGCCACGCCTGCTTGTCTAATCTAATCGCCCTTTTGGCAGATGACGTGTATTGATAACGAAGTTATTTCTTTCATTTTGGAAAACTGTAACCATCCTCTAGATATAAGGTTATTCATATTTTTATTGTATGGTTAGTGCCACGCCTACTTGAAAATTAAAATATATCAATAGCCTATGTTAAGCGCCGGGTTATCAGGAAATTACTATGAAACTTTCAGGAAAATCGGTTCAGTAGCTTAAGAATCTGAAGAGAACAAAAAAAAAAACAAACGTTTTTTCATTTATATGTTATATTTTTATTTTGAAAGGTGTAATTTACCATAAGAGTGGGTTCTACAAAGCTTGAAGACTTTTGTCTTCAGATATGAAGTATTTATTATTTTCGTCCAATGGAGGGTTTTGCTCCTTCTTCGTCTACCGCGCCCATTTTAATTTTGGAATTTATAGTTTACCATAATAGTGGCTTTAACCACATTTGAAGACTATGGCTGTAATATTTCTTCAGTTACGCGATATTAAATAAATGCTTCCTATGGGGGTATAACTCCCTCTGCGGCTTCCCCCTTTATTTATATTTTTAAAGGTCTGTACAATTCTCAATAGAACAGTTCTTAAGATATGCGATATTAAACATTGGCGTCCTATGGGGGTACCACTTCCCCCGCTGCTATTTTATTTCAATTTTGAGGCTCAGCAGATCCTACTACTAAAAGTTCAACAAAATGCGTGCAGCGGATCTTAAGATATGCGATATTTAATATTGGCATCCTATGGATAGTCCCCTGGCCCTATCGAAAAAATAAGTAGCCTATTTTATTTTTAGGGCTCACGTGATGTTCCTGTAAGAATTTCAGGAAAATCAGTTCAGCAGCTTAGGAGTCTATAAGCCAACAAACAAACAAACAAACAGACAAATATTTTTTATTTTTATATATATAGATAAAGTTTTAAAGCTGTCGTATGTTCACAAAACTGAATTAAATTTATACCTTAGAGCAGTGATGCGTATTTAGCCTTTTTTTTAGCTTAATTTATCAATTTTTATCCCGTTAAGTTAGCAGTTTTTTATTTTAATTTAGCTATTTTTCAGCAAATTTTCCATACTTTTTTGCGATTTGTCATAAAAAATTAGCAAGTAACAAAGGAACACTTATCTACTAGATGTTTGTTTATCCATTGAAATGTCAGTTTTAAGAATATTAAAGCAATGTCAGTTCATTATGCGTTTGGCGAATATGACAAAAAGTCCTAGTTGAGAAAAATGACAATGATGCTTTACATTAAGTATTCTAAAAATATAGCAGGGCCCTGTTTCTCAAAACTACAAGTTACAGTTCTACAACACAGAAAAAAGTTTTTTATCAATTAAAAAAATGGTTTAAAAAGTATTTAAATTTAATTAATGTGATAATTGAATTAATTATTTTTTTAGTTGAAAAAAAAAAATTAAAAATCTAATTATGATTTAATTAACATTTTAGTTGTTTTAAAATAAATTTTTAATTAAAATAATAATAAAATATCAAAAAATATTAATTGACTTTTTCGTTTAAAATAAAATAATTTTAACTTATTGAACTGTTGTTGGTATTTGTCAATATTTAATTAAATAAATTAACACATTTTTTGAAATGGCAAAGTTTTTTGAAAATTTTTTTAATTAAAATTAAAAATATCATTTATTGAAAAAAAAATATTCACAATTTTACAATTTTTGGTAATCAATATAATCATTTTGGTAATGGGTGCAAAATCAACAACTTGTTTGCTTGATATTACGAATTTGGTATAAATTTTGGTGATTAGAGATAATTTTAAATTTTTCCTGTCAAGTAAAATACGTTAAAAAAAGTAACAATTTTACAATTTTTGTTTTTGCTTCAAATGTATTTTACTTGCAGTTATGTAGTTTGTTGTTGTTAGAAACAGGGCCCAGATAGATTTTTTTTTTTTGTATGTATTTTCACCACTGCTTCCGGCATATGTTTTGAAGAAAAATGTAATTTTTGTGAACTTTCATGAATGAAGTAAAGAGTTAATAGAATTTTATTGAAAGTGAAAATTATTGTTTGTGGGGCATACGCCGCTTTTCTAAATTTATTTAAAAAAATAGTCTTTAGTGCTGCATACGTATACTTACGGCCGTGTATTGAGTTGATGGTATTTTATGTTGCTTTTTCTTTGACTATTTTTTTTTCTTATGGCAATAAAGCAAAGAAAGTGTGAAATTTATTTTGTTCATTTTTGTATTAGGAATTTGCTGCAATAGCCAAATAGTGGCGTGTAGAGCAAAACAATACGGATAATATGGAGAGAAATTAATGCTTAATATCTCAGAAACTATAAAAAAATTTGTGAACCAGTTATTGAATTCAGAAATGGGGTGTTCAAAATATATCTACCCCATACCTAACTTAAATTTTTTTTTAGATATCTATAATGAGCTGACAAAATATCATCCGGCAAAAATATTAAGGAAATTTATAATGATAATTTTTTTTTTAAATCCAATTTTGCACGAGGTGCAGTAGCGAAAAAAATATTTCAAGGCCATAATACTCACCCTTAGAGAGGTTTCATTGCTTTTAAAAAAAATTTCGAAAAGAAAAGATGTACATGACCAGCGTTGCCAAATGTGCCGATTTATCTACATTGAGCAGTTTTGAAGCTTTTTGTTAAAAATATAAGTTTTTTTGTAAATTGTGTAGCTTTTGCAGGTTTACCATAGAAACTTTTATTTCAATAATATTACCTAATTTGCTTAACACATACTCGTATAACAGAGCAAACTTTAAGAGCAAAACAAAATACACAAACGGCTTGGGAAACACGCACTCCAACCTTCCATCCAACCCTGATTAATCATGTTTCAATAAATTCTAATAACATACTTTTATTCTTTGAAATTATTTTGTTTCTTTGTTTCCTTCTTGAACTTTCAAAATTTTCACTTAGATAATAAAATTAAGCACTAGGTAGCGCAAACAGTTTAGAAGATATAAAACAACAAAATATTGTAATTAAAAATTGAGTTTTATTTACATTGAAGAAATTCAGGCCATATTAGCTTGAAAAAAATAACATTCATAAATTCATCACTCTGGCCAAAGAAACAACTACAACAACATTTCGATTTTTGAAGAAAAATGATTGAATCGTTTGTCAAATACCCTAATTAACAACGCAACAGGATTGTACAAACGTACAATTTTGACATGTTTGTCAAGCCGTTTGAGTAGTTTATTTCGCTTTTAATTTCAAAAGTTTAATTATGTCCCTGATTACATTTTGTGATTCTTGATGTTAAATTTTTAAAGTTGCATCTGAATAAATATTGTACAATTATTATTGCCGCAGCTTTTCATGTATGTGCACTTGACAAATTGATAAATCTGAGCCCGAACCAAAATGAATTTGTTATCAAATAGGGCAACGAAAAAAATCGCAAGACTAAATTTTCTTGTGTACCGCTCTTAATTCCACTCTCTTTCATCTAGACTACAAAGTCACGATATTTGTTAATAATTTACATATGTAATATTGTATTTGCATCTGTATACGTGTATGTTAAAAAAAAAGATTAAGTAAATTATATAAATTTTTTTGGCAATTTTTAAGAGCAGTTTTTTAAGTTAAATTCAGTTTTTTGTTCTTCAGATGCATTTATTTTCAAAAAATTATGGCAACGCTGTACATGACGTCAATGTTGATGTTTTCATGCAGATTTTGATGGTTTTATTACATACTCATGTATCCTGGGATACGAATTTGAAATTTATATTAAGAACTTAAAGCTGTAGGTTCTATCAAAAAGAAAAAAGAGCAAAAAATCAGGAATGATTGCGCTAAGTTTGAAGTAAGCTTAATTAACCCTGAAAGGTTACTCTTCTTTTAGTACATTCTTCTTTTAGTACTTCGTCGAATCGACTAACTTTAAAAAAAAATCTAATGGAACGATTTTTAAATTAAAAAAAAGCAACAGAATTTTTCTAAGTTAAGCATTTTATTAAAAAATAAAATAAAAAAAGCATTAAAAATAAAAGTTTTTCTCCTCTCTCAAAATTTTATAAGAATTTTAACTAATTTTTGTGTTAAAATTATATTTTGTGTTAAAATTAATTTAAAAGTTATTAGCGGTTTTCACCCTTTGTATTAAGTGTACAACTCTGTTATATTAATACGATTTTATACTTCACAGCGTGAGTGTCTTTTTCGTATGCATTGTAAATTAATGAATTTGCTGAGTGAGGGAAAGAGACAGATAAAGTTTCTTCAACTCTTTTATTCTGGTAAATTCACACACTTTGTTTACTACTGCTTTTTGTTGGATTTTTCAACCATAGCGTAGTTTATTTTAGTCTAATACATTTTGTTGTTGCAGTGTTGTAAATGTTAGTATTTTTACTAAAATTATAAGATTAACAAGGTCTACAAGGGACTTTCCTATCAAGGGTAAATTCCGCCATTATTTATTTAAGAGGTTAATCAACTAAAACAAAGGCTAGTAATGAGATTTACTCACAAACGCTCATCTAAGTGTATTTGATACACCGACATCAGTGTGGCCAGATATAAACAAATTTTACAGCTAAATCTGGCATTAAACATGGCCAAAAATGCTAAAAATGATTTTAAAAAATGCTAAAAATAATTTTAAAATTTTTTTTCAAGATTTTTGCTAAAATTTATTACCAGCACTAAATTTTATTCGAAACTAAATATATTCTAGTGACTTATTTTTTTTTAACGAAATTGAAATAAAGGTTTATTATTGAACAAGTGGATGCATTATGGTAAAAAAAAGCAAAACGCAAATCCAAAGAAAACAAAAAAGTTTTCCAACCTTAATAAAAGCAAAAAAATAAAATACATAAGACCATGGTATACTTAAGTATGTACTGTACATGTCTTTAAATAAATCTGTAACTTTTTCTGCTGTATTTTCTCTCGAATTATAAAAATGTGTACAGCTTTCTCCCTAAGGTCATGCTGCTCAACATTCTTGCACCCGACCGAATCTAAAGCCTGCTAAAATATTTTGATTGCTTCGCTTGGTTTTATTGTTTGCAGATTTTCATATACATCGTAATCGACATCATCGGTCGCTTCCTACTTCTCATTTTCTCACGATCCAGTAACCTCATCCAGCAAAATATCTTTATTCCACTCTTGAATGGATAACACTGTAGAGTCAACTTTAAGAAGAAAAAAATTTTAAATATTACCGGTAGTGTCCCTGATTTTCACAAGAACTAGAAAGCAATAGATCAAAAAAAAAATACGAATATGCAACTACATTTATAATAGAATTTTCAATACTGCATTCTTAAAGCGGATCCCCCAAATTTGGAACTAAATATTTTAATTACATACTAAAGCTAAAATGAAGCTTTATTTAGAGTTGACGTTGTAGAGCTTTGAGTTTTGGTTGACGTTTAAGAGTAGACAATGTCAATAAAAAAGTGCTGACGTTTTGGGCTGTTGATAAAATGGATTGTTGATGTTATCCCGAGCGCACTGTACATAGATCGTTGCCAAAGTATAAATCAATGCCATAATTTATATGGAAGTTCTTTAATTAAGACAGAAGTTTGTATTGGGGCTGTTTGAAGTTATGGACGGACTTCAATAGGAATCGTTAAATTATCTTTTTTTTTTTTTTTTTTTAATTCCTACGGTAATCCCACGAAGCTCTTCGCTTGTCTGCAGGAGACCAGAGTTTCTGGCGGGAATCGAACCCGCAACCTCGGTACTAATAGACCAGCTCACTACCAGCTAGCCTACCGGGGCACCTGGGGCAAAATGAAACTTAAAGGATTGCATAGACAGATAACCAGCCGACCATTCAGCGGGATGGAAAACGTTAGAAAGACATAGGAGTTGATTTTTTGGGTCTAGAACGAATATTTGTATGTGTTGCACGAACGTATAATATCCTTCCGGTCGGGTGACATGGTTATAAAAATATATAGCTCAAGAATTTGGAAATGTATTAAAATTTTCACTTCCGTTTTTATGGGTACATTTAAAAGCTTAAAAAGAAGAACTATTTAAAAAGGAAATAAAATTGTTTATTTGCTTGGTTAAACATAAAGATATCTTAAATAGCTCAACGAACACATTTTGGTTTTGTAAAAAAAAAACGTTGGTTACCGTTTGAGTTATTCACCGAAACCGGTATTGGAAGCCCTTAAAAGTTTTTAGATTAAAAATTTAATCTACATTCAATTTCTACGTTATTTATCTATCTATCCAAATTGACCTTTTGATAAGAAACTACATATTAAATTTCCTCTTTTTAAGATTCCCCACTGTGCACCAGTTGAAGTATGCTTGAGATATTTATGAAAACAAATTAATACAATAAATACTCATAAAAAATTAACAATAATGAATGGTCACTGAACTTTTTTTATTATACGTATAAAATTTGGCCAATTAAATTTTTTTTTTCCAATATCAAATAATTTTGAAAATGTGTTTGTTCACTTGCCGCTTTTGTATATTAAAATCAAACATGTGATATTAATACTCGTAATTAAATTAAATTTTGATTGGTACAACAATATCGCTTTAATAAATTTATAAGGTAAATGAAATTTTAATTAATTTAAAATTTTAAATTGAAATAAATTGAAATAATTCAAGGGGTGATTGGAAAAGTGGTGACGATGTTTCGTTGTTAAAATTCGATTTTATTTACGGTTACCATATTTTGTGATGTGCTGCTAAAGCTAGCGATTCACTAACCTTAACCCTAGAACACTAAACCCTGCCTGTGAAGCGTAACGAATGCTATTTTTATGTATTTCAATACGATCGTGTGCAAGTAAAAGCACGAGCTTTCAAATGACCGCAGTATTCTATCGTTTGATCTTATGAACAGACGTTGATTGGAAAAAAATTTTTGGGAAGGAGATATACTACTTCGTGTTGCCTGAGAGGCCGGGTTTAGCTTTAATGGTATTTTTCTGACTAGATATTTTTAATAAATTCATAATTCCCAGGACCAGCAAACAAACTCAGAACCACAAATAAAGTAAGGGAAAAGGTTAATGCGCAACTGATGTCCAACAAGGAAGAGCGTATGAGTGTTTTTTATTGTTCAATATGCAATTAAACGTACTGTCTGGAAAACAGATCTCTAACTTGATATGGAAAAAAGGTCTAATATAATTTTGTATACAAAGCAAAATATAAATGATATGATTAAATTTTTTATATTTTATGAAAGACTAAAGTCTTTACTTTTAAACTTAATATTGTATATTATATATTTTTCAAAGCTATCTCTTGTAAAAAAACTTGAATTATGTTCTTAGAGGGAGTTTACACGGTGTCTATTCAGACATGTCTGACAAACACGTCTGTTTTGTTTGTAGGCGATCGGGGTAGAGAAGAAAGAGGGGTTGCCAAACAAACACGAAACGAGTTTTCATGTTTTTTTTATGAATTTTCATGTTTATTAGTTTGTATGTATATGGCTATTAGACAATTAGACATGAAAACAGACATGTTTGGAAAGACATCGTGAAAAGACAAAAGGTTTTTGGAAGCATGTTCAAAAGGGAATGAAGAAAGCAGACATGTCTGAATAGACACCGTGTAAACTATGCCTTAGTGAGCCTTTAATTTGCTTATAAAAAAATTTTTTTTTAAATATTTATGTTCTATAATTTAATTTGACGCCGTTTAAATATCAGCTGTTTCGAAATAAAAAAAAAGATATATCAAAAATTAAAAAACATTTTTCTTAAAAGTAGCCTCAGAGAAACAGGTTTAGTTTTCTAGGGTTAATCATTAATACGATTTGCCAAACAAATCGAGTGTGCTTATAAATTATGATAGTGTGACCTAAAAATTTAGTTGCAAATGCTGTTACGATTTTTCAAGCCAGATGGGTAAAACAAAATAGGAATTCTGCTAATTGTTAATGTTACACATAATACAGTATATAATGTTTGTAGCATGCTATATACTGTATCTACGTGTGTCTTACTTAGAGAGCGATATAGGCTAGAGTTAATAATTTCTTACTAATACAATATTGTACAAGAATTGATTTTCTCGGGTAAAATTAAAAGTTGAATTAGTGTGAAAAGTGATTTTAAAATCTTCTAGTGTAGTGAGAATTTCAAGTCTATGCCTATTCCTATAGGAATATACAAAATTTGAGTGGGAAGTAACAAATAGGGTAATTATATTGCTGTTATTAAAAACTTGGAAATTTCCGAATATTAACGTATATATTTTATGCATAGGACTCCTAATCCGATTATACCAAATTCGACCACGACATCCAAGCTATAGTTATGTATACAATTTACCTTGGAAAAGGAGCGTATATAATTTTTGGAGCAGTTTGGGGTGGGAAGGGCCATAATTTCTTCCCATTAAATTAGTTCCATTCATCGGTTTTTCATCAGAGGTAGTATTTTACGATCGAGTTTCCATTTTGTGAAGCATATACAACGTGGCGAAATCAGCCACACGTGACTGATTGTTCCCGAATTTTCGACGTTAAGTAAGAAAAAAGCCCCCGACATAGAATAACGTTTTCTTAACAAACATTAAATATTTTTTCTGACATGAATTAAAAACATGTTCACGGTAGTTGTTATAATTTTTCTTTTTGGTGCAACAAACCTAAATATATATAAATGTTAAGGAAAATACATAATTCTGGAATAACTCATTTTTGTAACTACATAATGATAAAAAAAAAAAAAAATTATAAAATGAATTAGAAATTATTTTTTTTTAATCCTTTTGAATTTCTAATCACAATTCTTAATTCTTATCAGAAATTAATCTTTTAAAACGTTGCAATCTTACTTTTAATGAATTGATGCTTGCAAATTTATATAAGAACCTAAACTTATTATTACAAAAAGATTAAAACCAATTGGCATTAGAAGAGAAAAAAAAAATATGATTAATCGTAAAAGCTGAAATTATCAATCCCAATTTGCCCTATATTCTGGTGAACTCAACTTTTTTTTGTATTGCTAACCGTAACCCTTATTACGCATTTTATTATTAAACTATAAGTATCTATAATTGAGAGTAACAGATCAATTATTACTGCCGGTCGCCGATATCGAACGTTAACGTTCGCATAGTAAATAACATTTAAAACAAAAACAAAATTTCAAAAATTGTTTTTGTTTTAAATGTAATTTTCTATGCAAACGTTAACGTTCGATATCGGCGTTATTTATAAAAAAAAAAATATTATTAGATCGCCTGAAAAACGAATTTGCCTTTTGCAATAATTACAATTATTAATAGTAATTAGTTGTAAATCCCTTTTAAATAATTTCTTTAAATTATTTTGAAGATAAATACATAACAAGCTTCGTTATTTCAAGGGTTGAATTGGTTTTTTTAACATTGTTGTCCATAACTATAGCTTGGTGCTTAAAAGGCAAATGTCAAATAATTCATTTTTGAGAAAATTTAAATTTTAGTATTATATAGAAGAGTTCTAAGTGAAATTGGCTGGCAAACCCTTTTTGAAGCTGTTCTCGGTTAAATTAGATATTGGCTGTTTCAGCAAAATAAAAGAGATTCAGCATGACCTTTTAATTGCAAAATTAAATTAATTATGCTGGTAGATATAGCAAAAACTACTTTTATTTAATTTTATGTTGTAATATATTCAAAAAATATAATAGAATAAAGGAAATAAAATTTTAGTTCACATGTTGGTCACGTTTTTTTTCGTCAAATATTTGCTAGGTGTGAACGTAGCTTAAGAAAATACCTAATGCAACAATTAACTCAACCAGCAAAATATTAACCTTGGCCCTGGCTTTAGACGTAATAACTCAAATTTTGCGTTTAATTAAACTAATTTAGCTTTGAAAAATATTAAGCCAAGTAGGTAGCAAGAAATAAAGAATCGAATTTTTAACAACTTGTTGTGTTTTAGATTTTTTTGTTATTAACTATGTATTCCCGCTAAAAATATATACGTAATTGAATTATTGTTTTGAAAAAGTTCAGGTTTATTAATTAAATTTTGTCACTGTTCAAATTATAAACTGAATTTAAGTTTTGGTTTAAAAAAGATTAAAGCTTTTAATGTTATTATTATGCATTTTTATATTAAAAAAGTAAATGTACTGTTTTTTATGCAATTGTACTGATTTTTTTTCTCTTATGTACTGATTTATCTGATTTCAAAACTGGCAACCCTACTTGAGGGATACCTCTTGTTACCTGTAAAGCTCGTGATAAAGAACCATTGTTTGCAACTGATTGAGATCTATTTGAGAGATACGACGATAATAATTCCACTGCTAGTGTTGAAAAATTAAATAGTTTCAACAATTTCATGCAAAACATTGAGTGGTCTACAGTATCAAAGGCCTTTGAATGGTCTAATAACACAAGGAACGTTAATTTATTATCATCTAAATTATTACGAATTTCTTCTATTACATCAGTTAGTACTGTAATACAGCTACGTTGTGGTCTAAATCCAGATTGGCGATCAGTTAGTAAATTGTTAGCATTGACATGCTCATAAATTTGTTTATGCAATAAATTTTCAAAAACTTTAGAAAGATATGGCAGAATTAAGAAGAACTAGGGTTTTTTAATGACATTAATAAGGTCTATAATGATACTATACTATCAAGAGTGAAAACCACTAATATTTGTTAAACACATCTACGACCGTAGCTAAGATTTTAAAATCGGGCTTTTCTGTTTGGTGTTATCGTACGCATTAAAAGCAAGTCGTTATTTAACATTCAAACTTACTAAAATAAATAACTACTATGCATTACTTTGTAATCAGTTATATAAATACGACCTATTACTATAATTATAAAAAATGTTCCTGGTAAAAGATAAAAACTGCTTATATTTAAAAATAAATTTTTGAAATAGCGTAAAATTAAAAATAATAATATAAATTTTTCAAGTTTCTAACCAGAACTGTCAAAATAACAGTAACTTAATAATACTCACATTGAGGTTAATCCATCTACTTTTGTCTTACATAAATTTATTATTCTCTTTTATTTCCTTCAGAGTTTACTGTTAAGCATTCGCAAGTTAGTAACTACATATCTTATATCTTTTTTTCCATCATCCAAATATACAGTTAACTGTCATGTTGACAGTTAGTTAGTTTTTTACATGTTTATTCTATAATAAGCTTAAGGTTTCTAGTTGCTATTTGTTGTTGTGTACCAAAACAAACAAAAATGCACCCGAGATACAGATACAAATAATGTACATAAACGTATCCGTATGTTTACTTATGCACATACATATAGATACATTTCTACATTTTGTAGTATGAATGAAAGTAGTATAAATGGATGCTTTAGTTGTTTATTTTTATTTTATTTTTTTTTTTTTTTTTGTTCAACACAACCCTGCAAGGTGTCTCCAAGTTTTTAAAATAGTTTTATTTTCTTTTTACTTAAACAAAAAAAAAAAAGTGAATTTGTTAAATACACATACTCGTACTACCTACTAAATAGTAAAAGATAAGTAGCTAAGAGTAAACTTATATTATGGCTAAGATAGTAACACATTTTAAGTAACAGAAAAAACAAAATTTAGGTTAAAAAAATTTTTGACGTAAAGAGTGGCACAACGTTACACCAGTTCACCCAAACATTTTGTTAAAATAAGCACATCTTTAAAAACGTTAAATATTAACAAGTTTTTGAGGCAAATATTTAGGCAGGTTTTACAAAAACACTTAAATTGAAATATGCTGTCTTTAGTTTTCGTTCTTATTAAGTAGAAGTTTATTTAACTTTCTTTACATGTTTATTTTGGCAACGCATATACGAGTATAAATATTATATTTGCTTGCTAAAAAAAGAAAACAAAAATTGTGCTAACTACACGCAATTTGTTAATGTTAGATTACAAAATAATATCTATGCCTAACTTTGCCCATCCTGGTTACATGTTGTGATTAATATTCTTGATTATAACACGCCCATTTATAAACTGGATTTTTAAACCGATCTGAATTAATTCTAGAAGTATTTTTTTTAGGTACCTTATTTGACTTAAAGATCTAACAACACAGTAAGCAAAATTTCTTAAAATTTAGGAAAACTAATTTAAAACTCCACATGCACTTATGTGTATCTTGTGATCAGCTTTTTTACTTCCCATCAAAAACTTTGCTTACAAAATAAGCAGAAAAATAATGAGAACTTGAGGAAAAGTGTACTTATTTTTCTACTAGAAAAAGTACTTATTTTTGTTCGCGATGTCCCAAAAGTAATACTTTATAATTTGGCCAATTACAACCTAAAAAATAATACCTTTATTTTAAACTTAACAATTTTATAAAAATATGTAGTTATTAACCCTTTCGCTATATTGTATCCATATGGATACACTCAACTTTGGGGGCATCTGACAATCTCCAAGTCAAAGAATTGATTTATATATCGACTTATTGTTGTGGTTTAAGGTCTTATGAGTTATTTTCAATAAAAAAACTTTTGTATTTTGTTTGTTTTGAAGACAGGTTTTTTTATTTTACAAAAAACATATACTACTGAATATTATCTCAAATTTCTTTTTTTATTTGAAAGTACAATCCTTCCGGTTAACAATGGAAAATAATTTCATTCAAATGGCTGCCTTGGCTGGCCATGCTGTAGCCTACACGATCGGTCCAATTTTTAAGCACATTATCGTTTGTGTGCAGCTGTATTTCACCAATGGCTTTACGAATATTGTCCTTTAATGTGTCAATTGTCTCTGGCTTGTCGGCGTAACACTTGTCTTTGCCGGCACCCCACAAATAATAGTCAAACGGTGTCAGATCGCAGCTCCGAGGTGGCCAAACGACATCAGCTCTGCGGCTGATAATGCGATCTTCAAAAACAGGGCGCAAAACAACGAGTGTAGCTTCGGCTGTGTAGCACGTAGCGCCGTCCTGTTGAAACCAAATGTTGCCAATATCCTCCTCTTCAATTTTTGTGAACAAAAATTCGTTCAACATGGCCCGATAACGATCACCATTGACTGTAACGGCCACTTCTTGCTTATTTTCGAAGAAAAATGGCCCAATTATGCCTCTGGACCAAAATCCGCACCAAACAGTGACTCGTTTTGGTTGTATCGGCTTTTCAATGTATGCGTGCGGGTTTTCTGTGCCCCAAATCCGACAATTTTGCTTGTTTACATATCCGCCAAGACCAAATGAGCTTCATCTGATTTTTGGCAAAATCGGTATCTTCTGTCAGTCAATCGCAGGCTCACTTAGAGAAGCGAAAACGCATTGGATGGTTAGTTAGCTTCAACTCCTGAACCAATTGGACTTTGTATGGCGTCATACCAAGGTCTTTATGCAAAATTCGTCTCAATGATGTCTCCGAAATGTTCAATTGTTGAGAAAGACGGTGAATTGATGTTGATGGCGCTTCACGCACACTTTCTGCCACAGCAGCAATATTCTCGGGTGTACGCACTTTTTTTTGGCTTTTCACGCTTTGGTTTAGCGATGAGGATGCCAGTTTCTTTCACTTTTTTCACAAGATAACGAACATACGGAGCTGACGGTGCTTCTCTTCTTCCAAAATCCGTACGCAATTTTCGCACACATTCTGCAACATTACCGTGATTTTCAAAGTAATGTCGCAATATTTCCCAGCGTTGTTCAAGCGTATACACAACCATATTCGTTCAGCGGAAGGATAAAACTAATTATCTGTCAAATCAGACATGAGCTAAGTGTTACCATTCACGAAATAAGCACTAGTTGAAAAAAACGTTAGATGGCGGACCCTTTATATGTGAGCATGTTTTTTTTTATAAAAACATATCCAACATAAAGAAAAGTGTTTATTTTAACTTTTTGCATCTATAGTTTTTGGTTTTAAAGAGAAAAGAAAGCTGTGCAGATTTTTAAAACATTGTATATATCCATATGGATACAAATGCAAGTTATGGTTGGTAATGATATACAAAGATTTTTTATTTAGATATATTTTCATACCTGTCTTCATAAAAATAATTTAATGAAAATTAAATTCAATGAACTTAAGCCTAATTAAAAAAATATCTAAATTTTGATTAAAAATCATTAACAGTTCAATAAAATAACCACATTACTAATATTGTTAACAGCTAAGGCACGAGCTTTGTTTACATTTGTCCTTCAAGTTGTGCTGAAAAAGGTCAACAAGAAAAAAGAAAGACAAAAAAAAAATTCTTGACAAAAAGTACGAAAAAACAGAAGTTAGGAAGAACATGTAAATCAATTAAAATAGATAATCCTTCATTCAAAAGCAAATTTCGATCTACCAAGGTGAAATACCATATGGTTTAAAGATTGATGTTTGACTATTGACGACATCCGGCTGCAATAGCCAAGTGAGTAAAACGGCAAATCCCACTGAAGAGATTGTGTGGTTACAATCGAAACCAGTATGGGCAACCTCTCCGTGAAAGCCTGGGTTCAAATCTCAGCGCAGTCAAGAATAAAATATTATCAATAAAATTTGAATTGGTTTCATGTTGTAAAATTCATGTCTTCATACAAATAATTTAATAAAAATTAAATTCAATGAACTTAAGCCTAAACAAAAATATCTATATTTGGATTAAAACCCATTAACAGTTCAATAAAATAACCACAATACTAAGATTTTTTATTTATTTAACTTAGCGGTGCTTGCAATTGGACTACTCATATATTTATATTGTGTCCTTTGTATAATTCACTTTCGGATCCATTGGACTGTTCGAGGGGGTGGCAGTATTTACGGATGGATCTTAGATGGAAACCGGCACTGGTGCCGGGGTTTATATTGCGGACACTGACGTAAAAAGGTCATTTAGACTGCCGGATGAGTGCAGTGTTTTCCAAGCTGAAATCCTAGCGATCTGGTGGGCGACGGAGGTGATAAAGATGATGAAATTTCGGCTGCGTAGCTTTATACGTGAGGCCGTTTGCTTAAGAAACAACAACAACACTACAAGAAGAAAAACCTACATTTTTGGTTGGCTTTAGAATTGAAAAATTATTTTCATGTTCAAAAAATAAATAACGAGAGAGAAAATTCACGTAGTCTTTTTGTTAACATTATTTAGTTAAATACATCAAATTCTTTAATATAGAATGGTCACGAAAACCATATCGGGCATGCTGCTAGTTTCTTATAATTCTGTAAACAAAGGAGAACTCAACAAAATTTACAAATGGTGTAACAGGAAAATAAATAATACAATAATACGACAGTTTGATATATGAAAAAAAATCAAAAGTGAAACTAGTTTAAAATAAATTCCAACCAGTATATTTCTAGCTAAATACTACATTGTCTGCAAGGCACCTTCTTTGCAGTGTTGCCACTTTGCGGGTAATTACCCGAATTCAGTACACCTGTAGATCAGGTGTAATTTAAAATTCTTTCGTTTAAAAACAAAAAATATTTAATTTCAGAACCACTTTAAATATTGTTTCTTATGACGAAAATATTTCAATCGGTTTTGAATCCGAAGTTTATTGGAAAAAGGCATTCTAAGTAAAATATATGTTTCCAATAGTGTTACGAAATTAGATTTGTCTAAGAATTATTTATGGTTTTAGTTATAAGTTATCTTGTAAATTATAATTTTATGTCATATAAGTTACTATTTTTATGAACGCCACTGTACTAAATTTTCTAGCAATTGTAATTGTAGATTTGATGTATAACAGTTATTTTTAAATAATTCGAACACAACATTCTAGAATCTACTAGACGGTTCTTGAATCAACTAGGAATAGTTTTGAACTATAAATACAGGCTAACTCATTAAAGTTTAGTTAAGTTTGATTGGAGACATTAAACGGTTCAGATCGTTGCTTACAATAGTGGTTAAAATTTTGTGAACATTATAATTCATTTCAATAAAGTTTGTTAAGTTGAGTTCGTGTGTGTATTAATTTTGATTTGCAATTAAAAGAACTCAAAGGTTTAATTTAAAGGGAATAAACCTTAACGCGTTTTATAAAGTAAAAACGTAACAATATTAATATGGAATAAATTTCATATTTTTTTGCCACTTCCAAATTTTGTATTTGGGAAAAATAATTAAAAACACAACAAATATGTTTAAATACTACAAAAAATTTAAAATTTTGTTACAAGGGTTAATCGAATGAAATTAACCGGTTTAATCGTTAATTCGAAAATAGCCAACTTTAAATTAACCGATCAGTTAATCGGGTAGTAATTAACCGGTTAACCGAATGAATACCCTAGTACACACACATCAAATGCATTATGTAGAAAATTTCAAAGTAAGAAATTATTATATAATTCGGCACTAACAAATTAAAACCCTGTAGGATTCAAACTAGTTTTAATTTACAATGAACTTGGTCCAGTCACTCACAAAAACAGACCACAGTAGAAAATAGTACGAAAAAAAAAAGAATTGTTGAGTGACAGCTGAATGATTTAATGAGTACCATGATAAACTATCTTCATGATGTGAGCATCCCCTGGATGTAAGAATGCATGCACGGAATGACAGACTCACAAACAAACACATCATGCATGCATGAATGTATGAATAACAGACAATCAAACGTCTTTGTTTTCTTTTACACAGAAATTAAATCAAGAATAAAAGATAAAATAAAAGTAAGAGATGAATATCTATCAAATTGTATAACAAAATTAAAAAAAAAAGCTTATTGTCTTTACAAAAGCTACAAAATTTAACAAAAAAAAAAAAAAAAAAAAAAAAAAAAAAAATATGTGACCACGCATTTTGTTTTAGTACTTCAATATTTCTACTTAAGACTTTTTTCCAAGATGCATAAATTTTCTATTAATTTTTCTTTTTCCTTTTCTTTTATTTTTTTTTAATTTTTTTTTTTTTTTTTTTTTTTTTTTTTTTTTTTTTTTTTTTGATAAGAATTGTCAGATATGAAATATGAAGTGTTGATGAATTGTTAAAATATATTCATGCAATCAGTTTTTCTTTTTTGGAATACAGAAATAAACTATTTTTTAAAATATGTATAAAAACGATTAAATTTGTTATGGCTTTTTAAAAGACCATTAACAATGAATGTCACACATGATTTTCAGAAGAAAATATGAGGCATATAAAATGGGGAATCAAATAAAATGTTAAGTAAATATGACCATCCTACACATTGCATGATTTAACACAAATGAAATAAATTTTAAATAACCAACTTGAATCCGTGAGTGTATCTGACATTTTAAATCGGTACTGTTGAAAATTAGTCTCATGCCTTAATTTTGGGAAGAAAATATTTTACAGTGCAATACAATAATGATAAATGCATATTGCATTTTGAAGAAAAGTTAATGAGTTTCTTCTATATTATAAGTAGATAGAAAATACATGCATGAATGCTGGAATTTAGATCTTTTTTTCTATATTGTTTAATTTTTTTTTTTTTGGAGAACGTTTTGGCATGTTGCATGTCATGTTAGACATGTGGGTTAAAATGAAAGAAACACAGAAACTCATAGTACACCTATCCCTCGATTTATACGATACTTTTTTTTGCATGATTTCACTTTTACACGATTTTTTTGATTTTCGTTTAGATCGAGAAACGTTAAAATTACCTCAATTTACACGATTTTTTCTTTTTTATATTTTTGACAAAAATAATATTTTTTTCAGAAAATATAACCTGCTTAATTATCAAAAATAGTTATTTCATAACTATATTAAATACGCTTAAGAATTATGAGGCCTTTACACACGTATCTTCTACACATTGAGCTTTTACACAGTATTTAGAATTAAAATTTCCAAACGTGTATTTTCGTATGGTACCACTAGCATTAAATATAAATAGGGATTTTCCCGTTTTTTTTTATTCACGAGCAACAGAAGCATACAAATATACTTGTATGTAAAAAAAAAACAAAAATTAGGATTAAGTTAGAAAAATTTGGATTTAAATTGGTAATTTCCGGTTTTGCAAAAAAATTTTTTTTCAAATTAATTTTTTTTTATTTAAAGATCAATCGATTTTCTATAAGAATCACTTAAAATTTTTTTTTTTTGTTTGATTAATTTTTGGTACGAAAAAATAATTTAAGAAAACATTTTTTTGAAAACGGCAACACTTTACCACCCCGTAACTCGACAAATAAACATCATAGAAAAAAAATATTTCGCACACTCATTCATATCTACTAGAACTCTAGTAATGTTAAATATAAAGGAATTCCAACAAAAAAATTTTTTTATTGGGTTGTCCGCTTCACAAATAATGCCCCATATATTAAAAACAATATAATTTTTAGAATTGTTCTAATCAGGCTTTGAAGGTCATTAATTTTCTAAACGTAAATAAAAGACTTTTTTTTTTATTTTTTCGTATTCCTACGTTTCGTCGGTATTTTCCGACCCCATCAGGGATTCGTTTTTATTAAATAATTAGTCTTCTCGTCAAATTTACATCATTTTTAAAAAATTAACATCACAGGTTTTATACGACATTTAATGAACGACACAAAACAGATTTAATTAATAAAATAAAAAATAAATGCAAAAATAAATCACGAAAAATTAAAATATCACAGTTGAATTATTCTTATAGCTAGGATCACAGTTGGACTAAAACTAAAAACTAAAACTAGTTTTACTCCAACTGTTGTCCTAGCTATAAGAATAATTCAACTGTGATATTTTAATTTTTCGTGATTTATTTTTGCATGTGTTTTTTATTAATTAAATCTGTTTTGTGTCGTTCATTAAATGTCGTATAAAACCTGTGATGTTAATTTTTTAAAAATTATGTAACTTTGACGAGAAGACTAATTATTTAATAAAAACGAATCCCTGATGGGGTCGGAAAATACCGACGAAACGTAGGAATACGAAAAAATTAAAAAAAAAGTCTTTTATTTACGTTTAGAAAATTAATGACCTTGAAAGCCTGATTAGAACAATTCTAAAAATAACACAAAATTCAATTGAAAAAGGTCGAAACATATATTAAAATAATATAATTTTTAATTTATCGCTTATTCGCCCGCCGGTTATAAGCATTTTACGCTTACAGATTGCCATTTAAATTAGCCAAACATGCTTCGTGTATAAGCATTTGCGTATGTATATGCATATTCTGCACTATGCATCCCATACAAATATCACTCCCAAAAAAAAAAACTTAAAGTGCCATAACTCCCTTATAAATTTTGGTATTGATTTAAAATTTGTTAGCGATAATAATTTCAATAAAATCTTCTATGTCATGTTATAATTTTGAACTGGTGGATCCGAAATTGACTATAGGTCTCATAAAAACTGCTTCATCATAATCGCTTTAATATGAACAAGTCTCATAATAGATATTAATATTTAGATAATATTCAGCACAAGGAACTCTTATTTGCATCTTAACCTCATAAGATAATTTTGCTTTGTTGGGTCCATGATTGGCCGTGGGTCCCAAATAGGTTGGCGTTCCGAAAATTTATCGGGCTTGAAGGACTAAGTTCTCTTACTTGTTTACAATAAAAATTGTTGTAGTAAATAAGAGTGTGTTTAAAATATTTGTATTTACGCTAAAAGAGTTTAAAGTTTAAGTTAAGGGAATAAACCAACGCGTGTTTTAAAAAGGCAAAAACGTAGCAATACTAAATTTTGGAAGGAAAAATTTTATATAAGCCTTACTGAGCTGCCTAAACAAGGGCGAAAGGCATTTTTTTAAACATGAAAACTCCATTTCAAATACATTTCCAATAAGACAAGCCGACATAGAAATCTGTCAAATAGGATTTTCCAGCCGGGTGGTGTCGAATTCGCGTTCTAAATGCTCTTATTTAGGTAGCTCAGTTAGAAATTTAGATTAAATTTTTTTTTTTTTTTAATAAATAATTTCTAATATTTTATTTATTTAAATCTACTAATAACTACTTAAATGTATATTGCATGTAGCGAAAACAACGACTATCTATGCAAATGCAAAAGTTACATTTAATAGTTATTTTATTAAGCTATTCCATTTAAATATTGCATGCAATAATTTATGGCCACTGAAGCTAATGTTAACACATTTTTACAACAATGACTTAAACTGCCAATGCATGGAAGCTACTTAAAATTTCTTTTATATATTCGCACTAGTATGTTTGTATTTATACTTAACTTTTTTTTAGATGCATATATTTACTCAAATGCCATTTTAATTGTTTTAAATATGAACTAATTAACATCGATGGCTCAATTCCAAAATATGTTAAGTCGATTTTTTAACGTTTTTTACTTGCAAATTTTTTTAATATTTTTTATCGTTTAACTAATATACCGTCACCTTTTTGATGTTGATCATCCAATCCAAAGTTATGCGCAAAAAAGAACTTAGCAAACAATTGAATGTTGTATCACTCGTGAACTTTAAGAGATTCTCCTGCAAAAATCCCTTTTTCGACTTAGCACATTTTGGAGTTGAGCTGCCTACAAGGAATATTCAATTTAGAAGCTTAAATATGCTGTTTTGAATAGAGAAATTATTAAATAAATAATTTAAACATCTGATATATGTCTCGTGGTATATTCCGTTTGACGAATAATAAAAAGCGTTTTACAAAATTAGTTTTAAATTGGTTTCACTCTCGTCTGCATGCATTTCAATAGCTGTAGATACAGAAATTGCTTGCCGACAAAGAAATTTAAATTAAATGTTTAAGCTCTAGTGGCAAATAAAGCAAATAGAAAAAGTTTAACTATATACATGGCACCCTATTGTAATTATCTGAAAATTGTGTTAAATAACATCATGTGCCAAAATCAGTGTTGCCAAAACTTGTTGCCGAAAAAATGCTATTTTTTGTTAAAAAAAAATGCTAAAAAAATTATATAAAAAAATATTAAAAGATCTTCATTAAAGCAAGGGCCAAGCACATTTTTTATAATATGCTGCGTTTTGACCTTCAGCTTTCGCGCCTAAGTGTCAAATTGCCTTTTAGAAAGGGTTGTTAGATGATCGACAGGTTAATAACTTAATACCACCGCTGCTCAACTTTTTAACAAATTCTTTCAAAAGGGATGGGATGGTTTTTAGTTATGCTCGTAGCATTTTGGTGCTATCTAGTTTCTGTACGTTGCTACAGGCTACTAAATTTAGAAACAATATCGCATTTGCAGTAATTGCAAAAGGTTTTTTTCTAAGTCATCTGTTTCTTTCATCCATTCTTTTACTTTTGTGAATAGGTTTTACTAATTTTAGAAAACTGTTTTCTTCTTTGACTTTTATTTCATTAATAAATATTTTCACTTATTAAACATCAATGGATAATATTTAAATAATCACAAGAACTAAAAAATGCCAGACATTTTAAATTAATGCTAGAAAATATGCTTCATGCTAAATCAGTTTTTTTCATGCCAAATGACTTAAAAAAATGCTAGAACTAGCATGACAAATGCTAAATTAGCAACACTGGACAAAATGAACCATGATTTCTTTTTGGGTAGATTACATGGGATTTTTCGATTTATTAAAAGACCCTCTAAATCTGCAGTTATCGGCAATTCATTTAAGGCTAAAATAAAGCACACAAATTGCTTGGTAAACGTGACAACATTTTATGTTTTTAAAAATATTTTGTGTTGTTAATTGGGGAAGTATGTGTGTAGAAATATTAAAAATTTTTAATATTTGGCAAACATGTTGGATATTTGTCAAACTTCTCAAAAACCTAAGTCTGTTGTCAAAAAAAAAAAACTTAAGTGATGAGAATGTGTTAGTAAATTTTTTTATTATTGTGTTAGTATATTCTAGGGTATTCATTTAATCGGTTAATCGCACGATTAATTAAGCGAAGTTTTGGTTTAATCGGTTAATAATCGGTTAATTTTGTTATTGATCGGTTAGCCGATTAATAAATTTTTTTTTTTTATAAATTAAACATTTGTTATTTTTCGAATTAATGCTATGAGCTTTTGAAAAGAAATAATTCCCAGAAATTAAGTAATTTCAATATATAAAAATGCAAACATTATTTATTATTTGGAGTTTATAAATAAAAAAAAAAAAAAAACAATAACATAAGAAACATAACAATTCTTGAACTAAAACGAGCAAAAAAAAAAGAATAATTCATAAATATGTTATACATTTTTTTTAAATATAAAATGATTTTATTAGTTATTTGAATAGTTTAATAAGATCTTATAAAATAATATGTTAGAAAAAATAATACGGTTAAAATTAAAATTACGCCATTATAGTCCTGTTTTAATTTTTTTAAATGTTTAGCACTTCGGATTGTTTCGGTAAATTCTGTTAAAGGATTGATATGAGAAGAAACAACTAATTCAACGTATACATATAAAAAGTACGTGAAACAAAAAGCTTTTGTTAGCAAACACTAACTTAAAATGAAGATCACCGAACAACTTCATTGTTTGTATGAAAAAATATTTTCTAAACACACACATTTTGTATATGAGAAGAAACAAATAATGAAAAACACAAAAAAATATATTATAATAATATAAAAAGTTAAAAATATTTTTACATCGGTTAATCGACTGAAATTTAATCGAAAAAAGGCAATTTTAAATTAACCGATCAGTTAATCGGGTAGTAATTAATCGGTTAACCGATTTACCGTATGAATACCCTAGTATATTCCCCACATTCCCAGCAAACACAAATAAAAGTTCGGAAAAAATAATATCGTTTTTATTTGAATTTTGTTAAGAAATTCACAAAAAGTTTTCGTTTTTTTTTTTTTTGAAAATGCTATTAGTTTTGAATGCTATTTAACCATTTTGTTGCAATATATATTTCAGAATGGGTTTAATTAAATATCAAAAATTGGACTTTAAATTAAATTTATACTAATATAAATACATATAATAAAATTATTAATAGCACAATAAGTATGCTTTAATTTGCAATTTTATTCATTAATTTATCGCTTTTCATTCCAAAGTTACAGTATAAATTGTGAACTAGGGTCGTTTTTTCCAAAAACAATCATGCGCTTAACGGGTTAAAAAAATTTTTTTAAAAAGGGTCATTTTCCAAACGGATGAGCTAAAATGGTTTCCGTGCCGATTTTAATGCCGTCTAGTGTTATTTGAAATAATTCTTTGTTTCTTTCTAATATATTATTGTTTTATGTTGCACTAATTTATAATAATAAAAAATTTTACATACAAATCGCACCTTATCAACAAGAGGGTATTAAGTCAAAATTTTCAGTAGAACCAACACAATTTTTAATTTACTATCGAAGGCATATGAAAAACAATTTTAAAACCAACCGTTTCATTACCAAAAAGGAGACAAAATAGCACGATATTTTAACAGCGGGTAGATATGTAATGGTCGATTTTTTCGAATAAGAGAAAAATTAAAAATTTTGGGTTAATACCCTCTTGTTGATTAAGTGCGATATGTAAACATGCACTTACTTACTTTTTTTAAATTGAAGATTTTATTGAGTGTTTCAAACCTTCTTATTCAAGATTTCAAAATTATGAGATTGTTATCGAAATATTTAAACAGATTTTGATTTTTTGAAAAGCTTTGTTAGAAAGACAATAAAGCTTTTCAGTAAATTATAATTTTTATAAATAGAGAAATCATTAACAAATTTTTTAATTTTCAAAATTTTGTTTAACATAACACACCGTCCAGACTATCCATTTTTATTAGGGAAGCAACATCGTTCTGAAAAACACCGATGTTTAAAAACATCAACGTTTCCACGATAAGCATCGATGTTAAAAACCATCGGTAAAAACCTCTTTTCATTGATGTTTCAACAAAATAAATCTAATTATACTGCTAGACAAAGCTTAAACTGTTTTTGCAAGATGTGGTATAGCAATCAAAATATATATTGGAATTAAAAGAAATTATATTTTAGTTTGCTTGTTGGTCACGTTTTTTCGGCAAATATTTGCAAGTGTGACCGTAGGTTAACTTTGGAACTGATTGTAATGAGTTTTAAATGTTTAATGTTGTTGTTAATCGCACTAGCACAGGATTGTAAATAGTAATATATACAAGCCTGCAAAATTTTAACTATACTAGAGTTGAGTTGAAAATCGTAATAGGAGCATAGATCAAGTAGGGCCATCTTCCGAAAGTCTTTTTTTTATAATTTATTTAGGGTGTACGGTATTTTTCAGTCAGCCCATTGAAAAAAGAGAATAAAAAACTAACACAGCTGTTGAAAAAAGCTAAATCTATGATTATGTGTGCTAGTAAAAAAAATGTGTCAAATTTCTCAATGGGAAAAAGAGTAAAGAGGGTTCTTAAAGGCCTTTTTCAGACATAAGGCATTCCAGCCGCATACCAAGGCTTTATCTTCTCGCCTTCTAGTTGTTGTTGCTAATAATGCGTAGTGAATAAATTAATAAGTGCTGGTTCACACCTTTAAGTCTTAGCCGTCTAGTCATGAGCTTTAAGGAGAGAAGGAAAAAGAGAATGCCATTTCTTTTCCTCTCTCTACTAAAAACTCAAGACTTGACTTTTTTTTCACTATTTTTTTCAAAAATGCTGTATTTTTATCTGCTTATAATGCCTCATCAATAAAAATATATAATATTTTAAAACTACGACTTCTATGAATTATCCGCCACTTTGGGTATCATCGAACCCACTGTGCGTCATGTTAATTTGACAGTGGTATTTTGTTCTGTGTGCACTTTTTAACATTTTTACATTACTGAGACATTTTAATTTTCTAAATTTTCCCTTTTTTTAACCCTCTGCTTTATCTAATGTATTTTCGGCTTTCCAAAGTACTTTAATAAGGCCCTAATCATGTAAAACGCAGCGCAACGCCAAAGAATAACATTGAAAGCATAAACAATGTCAGAAATATTTTCTAAATTTGTTGTTGCTTTCTGTAGAAACCCCCTTAGTACCTTGAACCGTGCATAAGGTTTGGACTAAGTTCGCCTTTTTCATCGATATATAATTAAAATTTTTTGTATCTTTTTCGTAAGACATCTTAGAGAAAAGTTTTATAATTTATCTAGGAAAAGATTGCCCCCGTGCGTATGCTATGGAATTGTTATTCTAATTTTATGCTAATCCCGCGAAGCTCTACGCTTGCCTAAACTTGAAATACATAAAATAAAATGAAGAAACTCGATCTTCAAATACTCTAGGGCGTTTTATAATTTGAATTGAAAGGTTTTATGTAGAACTAAAAACTTAAAACTTGAGATTTTTCGACTTTTTTTTAAACGATAATTTTTGACTTTTTATGTATAAATATACATAAAACTAATTTCTATTTATTAGATTGTATTTACCGGTGTTTTAAAATTTAAGATAAAATCTTAATGAGCTTTGAAGGTGATCCATTTAAAATGTAAGAAGATTATTCAAATACTAGGCTGATTAACATGTTGTAGGGTATTTCGTTATTTATTCGTTAATGCTACAAAACAAAAAACACACTTCTTTAAGAAAAATTGTTATTGATATTGACACATGAGCTGGTGTCGTTGTCGTTATTATTGTTAGGTTGGCTGGTTTTTAATCTTGTTAATGAATCTGTAGTGAAAAATAAAAGATACAATTCATTCATGTATTCGTTGGCTTGTTTAACGTATCCATGTATTTAGTTTGTCGTACAAGATATTGTTGTTTATACACAAACAGTCTTCAGTTTCCATTAATTTATTTCAAACAAAAATTATTCATTTATTAGTTTTCTTAAGTTTTTTTTTCTATTTTTTGTTTTCAAAGTTTTTTGCCTTTAGTCAACCGACCACCCAAATGTTTCGATGTGTGCGAGTTCGGTTTGTCTGTTACTTTTTCTTTTATTAATAAAAATTAATAAAAAAAAAAAAACTTAACAATAGATCCGTTGATCACTTTCAATAGATAGTTAATTCTAAGTTACATAAAATATTTGCTGTTTAGAATATTAAGTCCCTTCTTTAACTTCTTATAGTATTTAATTTGTTTGTTATTTTTAGAGCCACTCTTGTTTATTCAAATGTATTGAATAATGAACAAAAGTTATAATTAATTTTTTTGTTTATTTTATATTGTTTTAAAATTTCATATTGATTGGTATTTAAACAGTACTGACAGCTCATTGTTCGTTGCTGGAAATACCAGCATATTAATAAACCATTATTAAATTTTATGCATTTAACACACGAATATTATTAAAAATTCAGTAAAAAAAATATTATTTTATTATTTTAAAATATTGTGAAAAAGCTATTAAAACAATATTTTCAAATATATGAGGTCATGTATTTGGAAGGTCTATCTACAACAAACATTTGCATAACAAGCGCCATCCAAATCAAATATTATACACTTGGTTATTCTGAAATACTTTAAAATAATAGAGCAAAGCACTGCGCGTTGATTTCATGAAGGAGTTTTCGTGTATAAACGAAACCTGATAACCAAAATTATTTAAGTTAAATATTTGTGTTCAATTCTGATCAAATCTGTCATCGGATCTATTCTTAAAGCGTTCATAATCGGTACATACGGCAAAGTAAAATTTCGTACTTTTCTTGGAAAAGGTAAACGATATATGATTGTAGCATAGAGCAAAAATGCAATCCACTAGCATAGAGAAAATAACAAAGCAGCAGGAGCTAATGAATTACAGGCGGAACTGTTTAAGATCGGTTGAAATTTGGCTGAAAGAATGCATGTCCGAAGATTGGAACCTTAGCGTATAATGTCCCGTCAAAAAAAAAGTATATCAAACAGTCTGCGCCAACTTTTAAGGCATTAGTCTCCTACGCATCGCGTACAAGATACTGTCACGTATACTGCGAAATTGTGAAAAAAAATTAAAACTAAAGTCGACGAAATAATTGCTCAGTGTGGCTTTAGACCTGGCAAATCTACCACCTAACAGATATTCATAAATCGTTAAATTTTACAGAAAACTCATGAGCAGCAGATCGACAGTTACCACATATTCGTCGATTACAAGGCCACTTTTGACAGCCCAAAACGTGCAAAGGTGTTTGAGGCCTTGTCTGAATTCGGCATACCTGCAAATCTAATCACATTTAACTAAATAGATGACTTTAAAATTTCGCAAGGATCTCTCTGAGTCGTTCACCAACAAATGCGGCTTCAATCCAGGTGACACTCTGCCATAAAGCCTCTTCAATATTTTACTGGAGAGGGTCGTACGTGACGCGGTAGTAAATATACAGGTCGCAAATGCAGATGATATGGAAATCATGGGACGAACGTTGAGATATTTCACTCCTGCCTTTGGAAATTTAAAAAAAGAATAAGCAAAAATAAGTTTGGCAGTACACCCAGAGAAAAACAATGTTACAATAGGATTTTAAAAAAGATTTTATTGCAACCTAAATTACTAACCAAATTTTATTGAAATCGGCCCATTTTGACCTCCAACAAAACTATTAAAAGAAAGATTAAAATATATTATGTTCAATTAAATCATATTATTGTCACCGACAACTATATTATGGTTAAATTAGTTCTTAATCAAGAGGCCACAACCATATTATGGTTGTCTTTAAACATGTTATGGTTAATAATAACTAAAATATGTTTCACACTTACAACAGAAAGGTTGTTTTTCAATGAAAGCATGTCGCTCTTGGAAGAGAGGAAAATGCTATTGTTAATTTAAAAACAAATTATTGTCATATTTAACCATAAAATGGTTCGAGGCAACCATAATATGGTTGTGGCTTCTTGTTGCAGGACTAATTTAACCATAACATGATTTGCAATGACAAAAGTATTGTTGGAGGTGGTCATATTGGGAAAAAAATTTTTTTTAAGTGAAAGATTTTGACAAATAGAGAATCTACGAGATTAGGATGATCTGTGAATGTTGCAAACTTTAACTTCGGCGATGTAGATGATGTTAAATACCATATCAGTTAGGGAAATTAGCAAAGAATTATACTTGCTAATATATGCTATTTTGGACAAAACTAACAATTTTAGAACAGAAGGCTATCTCGGCAGATGAATCTTACACTATACATACACTTATCCGTATCGTACTACTAAACGTCGCAAAGGCATTGGTGCTTGCTCCAGAAGATCTTCTTGGAGTGTTTAAGAGCAAAATACTTCGCATTATATATGGACCTGCCGCCAACGAAGAAGTAAAACGCCTTTCCTGTGCGAATGAATGGGAATGCTCCAGTAAAAAAGTATTTTGAATATGATGCCGAGGGAGACGCAAACGAAGGCGACCGAAAATCCGTTGGAAAGACCAAGCACTGGAAAACCCTTCGAAACTCAATGTTAGAAATTGGAGAAGAAGCGTAGAAGATCGAGCCGCCTTGAAATCCATTCTCAGTTCGCCCAATGCTCCAAATGGGTCACTATATGCCATCTAAGTAATTAAGTATTGAAAATTGAATACAGTAACAGCAGAAAAGTAATGTCTCTGCAATTATGCCTTGTACACAGAAAAAAGTGTTTTATCAATTAAAAAAATGGTTTAAAAGTTATTAAAAATTAATTAATGTGATAATTGATGAATTTAATTTTGATTTAATTAACATTTTAGTTGTTTTAAATTAAATTTTCAATTAAAATTTTAATTAAATAACAAAAAATCTTAATTGACTTTTTTCGTTTCAAATAAAATAATTTAAACATGTAGATTTGTTGTTGGGAATTGTCAGTATTTAATTAAATATATTAACATATTGTTTGAAAAGGTAAAGTTTTTTGATCATTTTTTTAATTAAAATTAAAAATATCATTTATTGAAAAAAAATATATATTCACAATTAAACAGTTTTTAGTAATCAATATAATCATTTTGGTAATAGGTGCAAAATCAACAAATTGTTTGCTTGCTATTATGAATTTGGTATAAATTTGGTGATTGGAGGAATTTAATAATTTTTTCTGTGTTCTTACTCTCCATCTACAACAGACATGATTTGCTGTTATAACATGATATTAAAAAAGCGTCGTTAAAACATATTCATTGACAACAGTGTTTAAACATGCGAAAAACTCTAACATAATGAGTCTATTCTTAACATAAACATACTGTTAGTGGTACTGTTAAACATTAAACATCAGTTGTAGACTGGGTGTTATAAACGTAAATTTGTCGACGATAGCTTTTATAATAATTCCTACACAGAAAAAAGTGTTTTATCAATTAAAAAAATTGTTTAAAAAGTATTAAAATATAATTAATGTGATAATTGAATCAATTATTTTTTTCGTTGAAAGAAAATTAAAAAATTTAATTTTGATTTAATTAACATTTTAGTTGTTTTGAAATAAATTTTCAATTAAAATTTTAATTAAATAACAAAAAATCTTAATTGACTTTTTTCGTTTAAAAAAAAATAATTTAAACATGTAGAATTGTTGTTGGGAGTTGTCAATATTTATTTAAATAAATTAACACATTGTTTGAAATGGCAAAGTTTTTTGATCGCTTTTTAAATTAAAATTAAAAATATCATTTATTGAAAATATTTTTTCAAAATTTTAAAATTTTTAAAATTTAAAATCAACAAATTGTTTGCTTGATATTATGAGTTTAGAACAAATTTGGTGATTGGAGAAATTTAATAATTTTTTCTGTGTATGTCATGGCAAAATTTTGTGATGGTAGATTTCAAATTGAACATTCGTCCCATATAACCCCCACCTACCATAAAGATGAAGATATCTAGATAATATTTGGCACAATGTTTCTTATAAGAGAATTTTAATCCCATACCTTAATTTTGTTTTGGAGCGACCACGATTGCCCATGGAAACCACTTTTGAAAATTTGTCTGTGGTGTGGACCGGGCTTGACAGACTGTTTTTTCGTAATTGGTTTTATGTATGAGTGTTATTATTTAAATTCTTGCAACAATAAAAAAAAAACGTTACTATCAGCCAGGTCACAGAGTTCAATTCCGTTCAGAACCGAAGAAAACATATTTGTTTATTGATAGAAAGTATATTTTGATAGTTTTTTGGCCTTTAAGATACAGAAAACTCCCATTTCGTTCATGAAAACCAAAATGGTTTCATTCCGCAAAGTTTTTTCGTAATTTTCTGAAGCACCAAAATATGGAATGAATTTCGTTTCCTAACGGAATTGTACTCTGTGCCATGGCTGTATATTTAAGTATAGGTGAATGTTTTGTATCTGTTAGTTTACATATGTAAAAATATAAATACATTTTATTAAAAAAAATTAAGGATGATTTGCGGATCATACTCTTAATTGCAGTCGTGTAATTAACACTTCTCTAATCATACTTTATTCTATGGTCATGATGTCAGAATTGAATGTCTGTAAAATATTCATTTTAAACGAAAGGCACTAATTATTTCGCACTATAAAAACCAATAGAAAGTAACACCATCTGCGGTAGCAGCAACGACAAGCAACATTACAAAACAATATTAAGTGTCCCATTATTAATTAAAAACATATTTTAATGTTACATATTATGACTTTGGGTGGCGTTTGATGTTTGTTCGCTAAATGCCATATAGAGGCGTTTTGTAAAAAAGTTAATATTAACAAGTTAAAATGCTTAATTGGTTTTGTATCAAATTTTATTTTTATTCCATTCGGTTTGGCGTACTATAGTATTTTTCGTTAGTTGGATTCAGCGGTCACCAGAAAACTTGGAAGTGTGATTTGTAAACATATAAAATATCATATAGTGAAGGTATCATTTTCAGTCAAATATGCATTACAAATAAATATAAAAATGTTATTGGCAATAAGAATGGAGAATTTAATTTTAATTGTGCTCCTGAAATATTATCTCCCGTATTATTAAACGATTATTTAATTAAACAAACGTTTATTAAAGAACATTTTCATACAAAATATGTCTTCTAAGCCTGTGTAGCCTGGGTGATCAACACTCAGCCCAAACAACTACAGCCGGAGACATTTTTTTTATGTAGGCTCCTCTCCCGATGTGCAGATATAATAAAAACGGGTTTTTGGAAATTCAAATCCTAAGGAGTAAAAAATAGGTAAAAAAAAGGGAAAACTTGGTACCCCTTATATATCGTGATCTAACACTGGCAGAGGCAAAATTTAAAAAACATTATTATTAAATTTAAAAAAAAGTGGACAGGTGTTTGGTTGTTTTTTGAAATTTGTACATTTTGAGCACGAAAACAGTTAAAACTATATTTTTGGTAACCCATTTATCTTTGATAAGTTATAAAGCTAGAAATAAAATTTAAATTGCATTCTCCTCTTCTTAGGGAGCTCTCAGGCACATTTTGGTACTTTTCGGAAATACAATTATATAAAGTGATGCAGTTGTGGACACAGAAGGGAAATTGATTATTATATCCCACAAGGAGTCTCACACAGAAAAAATTATCTGTAGTTTTTTATCAATTAAAAAAATTTTTTTAAAAAGTATTTCAATTTAAATAATGTGATAATTTCATCAATTATTTTTTCTCAGTTGAAAGAAAATTAAAAATATAATTTTAATTTAATTAACATTTTAGTTGCTTTGATATAAATTTTTAAGTAAAATATTAATTTTTAAGCCAAATTTCGATATTTTTAATTAGGCTTAAGTTCATTGAATTTAATTTTCATTAAATTATTTTTATGAAGACAACATGAAATTAATTAAAATTTTATTGATAACTTTTCATTCTTGACTGCGCTGAGTATGGAACCCAGGTTTTCACGGACAGGTTGCCCAGACTAGTTTCGACAATCTTTTCAGTGAGGTTTGCCGTTTAGCTCTCACCGCCATTGACGACGGATGACGTCAAAAGTAAAACATCAATATTTTAACCAAATGGTATTTTACCTTGGCAGATCGAAATTTGTAAAATATTAATTTAATAACAAAAAATCGTAATTGACATTTAAAATATCATTTATTGAAAAAAATATATGTATTCACAATTTACAAATTTTTATTAATCTATATAATCGTTTTGGTAATGGGCGCAAAATCAACAACTTGTATGCTTGATTCTGTGATTTTTGTATGAATTTGGTGATTAGAGAAAATTTTTAATTTTTTCTGTAGTTTAAGATATCCTTTCTTAAAAACCAATGGGAATTTATAAAAGTATCTTTCCTCGGAATTTTCGGAAATAAAAACCCTAATTCAGAGCTTTACATCGGAAACGTATATAAAAAAATTTGTATTTAACCAAAATGTTTTCCCATTGTGCTGGAATCCAATTAAATCGTTTTTAAAATAAACATATTTGGTGTTATTTCAAAACTACGTACGTAGTCCAAAATATTTTTAAATAACTTCAGCTAAACGTTTAATCAGTTAAACAATTTATGCATAGTTATTTTACATATACAAATTTGTACGTTATTTTTCATGAGAAAGGCATTTTAAGAGAATTGATTGATTTTATGAATCAGAATCGATAAATTAAATAAATATGCAAATGTTTGTAAATAGTCACAGCAATAAAATAATTGAATAACTGAATAAAAACGGTGCTCTAAAAATAAAAAATTATTTCAAATAATTCAAAAAAAAGCTGCTTTACTTGCGGATGTTGCAAGCTCTTTTTTAATTGATTGTTAATTTTAAAGTAAAATGAATTTTTCTAATTTGTATGCCAAAATAAAAATAAAAAAAATAATTGCTAACCCATAAAAATATTATATTAAGTTAGATAGATAATAATTTAGAAAATATAAACTAATTACAAATGAATACGTATCCACAGAAATTAGACTAATGTTAGAGTGATCTCTATAATTTGTCATAACCAGGGACAGGATTTTTATGCATTTTAAATCACGTTTTATGCGCATAAAACATGCAATACAAATAGATAAATATGCGCTAAAAATTGGAAAAATATGCAGTTGAATTTTTTTTAACACCTTTATTAATGTTAAAAAAAATATTTAAATAACAAGAAGAAAAACAAAAATAAGATAAAAACGTAAAAATTCAGTCTTATAAACGAAAGTACGTTATAATAAACACAAAAGACGAAGTAAAATTAAAGTGAAGCACAAAAATATAAAGAAATTCCACAAGCAAAATAATCCTATAAATTAAGTCACTTGTTAGATAGACGTTTTGAGAAAAAAGTGTTTTTTCAATTAAAAAAATGGTTTAAAAAGTATTTAAATTTAATTAATGTCATAATTGAATCAATTAATATTTTAGTTGAACGAAAATTAAAAATTTAATTTTGAATTAATTAACATTTTAGTTGTTTTAAAATAAATTTCCAATTAAAATTTTAATTAAATAACAAAAAATCTTAATTGACTTTTTTCGTTTAAAAGAAAATAATTTAAACATGTAGAATTGTTGTTGGGAATTGTCAATATTTATTGAAATAAATTAACACATTGTTTGAAATGGAAAAGTTTTTTGATCACTTTTTTAATAAAAATTAAAAATTTCATTTATTGAAAATATTTTTTCAAAATTTTAAAATTTTTAGTAATCAATAAAATCATTTTGGTAATAGGTGCAAAATCAACAACTTGTTTTCTTGATATTATGAATTTGGAATAAATTTGGTGATTTGAGAAATTTAATAATTTGTTCTGTATACATATAAAATGAATTAAACAATAAGAAAAAATAAAAAAATTTATAAATAAATAATTTTATTTTAATATTTTCAAATGTAAAGTAAAGGCAGCTTAGCTTGGCTTCAAAAAGCTTTTAAGCATTGAAAATTACCGTTAAACGCGACGGAAGTGATCGGTACATGATTTAATGCTGATAGTTCCTTTGTGCAATATTTATTTTCCAGTACGCTGTTTTTGTAAAAATGTAAATGAAATATGCCAGCAGTTTGTTTTATTGTTTTGAATCCTTATTTTTTCTAAAAACTTTATCAAGCTTGATACGAATTGGTTTACTAAAGTTACCCCTACTGCATACATTTTATTTATGGCATTGTCAATTAATTTAATTTGCTTTCTCAATGGATTAGATTTCGCTAATTTCACAATAGTCTCAGAGATAAACCCATAATTTAACGATACAATCATTATCTGAGCTTTTTATATTTGATAAATTTGCTTTTTTAATAAAACTGCATCACCATCGTTAAATTCTTCCACCACATCCTTGAATTGCTCAAAATGTTCAGCATAATAAATAACTGCTTTCAACCACGTTTCCCACCTGGTTGTTATAGGCTATGAAGGAACAAATAAATCAGAATACTTCTCTTTCCCATAAGAAATCAATAAATCAATATAATCGCAGTTGCATCTTATTTCCTCTGCAACACGTTGTATCGCAGGATAAAACAAACAAAACCAGTTTTTCTTTTCAAAATATGCAACAAAAATATGCAATGTCAGCAATATATGCAAAAATATGCATTTAAAGCAAAATATGCAAAAATATGCGCAAGCAAATCGATGCCATTTTACTTCAAATTCCATGATTCGCAAAGATATTTAGTTTATGTTGATCTCAGACTGACGACAACAAATATGCATTTGCATAAAAATCCGGGCCTTGGTCATAACCCAGGTAGCATTTTCAATCGTATGAGAGTCTCCTGGGAATCTCAACCAGAGCGTTTTTGTTCGTCGCGAGCGCATTTTTTAATCGTAGAAGATTCCTGGCCCCTGAGATACTGTTACACAAGCTGATTCTTCTGTGAGATACTTCTACAACACAGCGAAAGACGCTTATATTAATCGTAGAGGAAATTGTTTGCGATGTGTGAAAACATTATCTAACGAGTCTTTCAGAAAGCATGTTAGGAATCGTATGAGACTCATATAGGGATTGTCGTACAACTCGTAAAATGCTATGCCGCATAACTGAGCTACCTAAATAAAAAATGAAGCGCATTTTTCATGCCAACTCTTCTCATTTTCATACAATTTTATACGAAATAAATCCTTAGATCGCGAATTAAACCCCACCCGTTTGGAAAATCTTATTCGGCAGATCCTTAGGTTAATTTGTTTTATTGAAATTGAATTGACAATAGAGCTTAGTAATTGGTATATGACTAATACAGAGAGTTCAAGATTAAAAGACGAGTGGGTCAGAAAATTTTTGAAAACGTAAAAAATAAAAAAAATAGATGTGTTTGTTATTGTAAATTGACAGATAATCATCAGAAGATTCTTTTAGGGGTTGTATATTAAACATAATCGTCTGAAAAACAGCATATGCTAGCTGGGAAGGAGAGCTACAGGGTCTTTCATCAAGCGCTTTCTACTGGTAAATTTAAACAAAACAGTATTAACCAATATTATAAACATTTTTATACCAATATAGTGTAGAAAGTTTCTAATGTGTTCTAATATGTGCAAAACTAAAAAATATTGGCCCTAGACACACCTTTTAGAATACCAAAGTGGTTCTGAGTCGAACTAACGATATCCATCCGTCCGTCCAGTTGGCTGGTTGTCTGTCCATGTAACCTTGTCAGCAATTTTGAAGACAAATCGACGAATTTTGGTACATAAGTTTCAATTATCACAGGATAAGGGCGTAGTAAAAATGGTAAAAATCGTTATATTAATTTACATGGACCCCATATAAACATATTTTTGAAATATTTTTTGTGCCTATAAACCATCTTATTACATTAATATTAAGATTAAATTTGGTCCAAAGATATTTTATTGCAATCTAAATCATCTTACCAAATTACATAGGAATTGGTCTATATTTGACCAGAGGTCCCATTTAAATGCTGCTCCCAAAAATATTATTTAGTGCCATAAATTCCTTTTAACTGTTGGTATTGACATACAAATTGGGGAGAATAAATATTACGTCCAAATACAAAATATATATGCTATAACGACGCAAAATTCGCTAAATTGTTATCAGCGATAGGCCCCTTTCTTATAAACTAAGCGGAATCGACTGTCTGGGATTCTTCGGTACAATCTCACAGTCTCGCAGCAGCAGATCTTGCGTTTTATCAAGGTACTGGTTCCAAATTCATCCACTCTACTGCGAATAGTCCTCTCGGTAGGTCGGTTATGGCGGCCTCAAAATGGGAAATGTACGCGAAACGTTGCTCAAACAGAACGCCCACGTATTAAAACAATTTTATAATTTGCATGCGAAATGATTTTTCAGAGGTGAATTTATATTGGACGCATGGTAAATAATGGATCAATCCTCATAAAAGTTTGTAGAGTGATTTTTGGTATAAAAATAAAACATATAAAAGACCAAATTTCAATACAGTAGTGATATTTGTTCTAGCGTTCTATACGTTTAAAATTATTTTTCAGAAGGTAAATTATGAACCGATTATTACAAATTGGACAAAATTTAGCACAATATCTATATTTGCTACGGTTTTGCAAGAGTGGGCTTAATATGGGGCCTATGGTAAATTATTTCATTAGAAAAAGTTTAATGATACTACGTTCTAGGGTAATCATTCGGTTAAGCGTTAATCGGTTAACCGATTAATAACTACCTGAGGAACTGCTCGGGTAATTTAAAATTGGCTTTTTTCAATTAACGATTAAGGGTGGGTTTTTAACATCGAGATCAGAGATTTAGCCATCTTTAATCTGTGTTTTTAGTTTTTAAGATGAGGATTAATTACTTTTATTTGTCAGTTTAGGCCGCCACTGTTGGTGGCTTAAACTTAATCAACAAATGTCAACACATTACATGTATAACAAAAGCAGCTGTTAAAATAAAAAGAAAGAATACATATACATAAATGAAAACTGGATTATTCTATTGAAGATGAAGACTTTAGTGATTCCAAAACATATGAAAACGTTAATTAAAAAATTATGTACTAGAAGTAAATTTATTTTTATAAGAATTAAAAGGGTCGAATTTCTTCTTCGTCGGTGTGAATTGCAAAGTGTATTGATAAAACATTGCCATTTTTTGTTGTACAGTATGGCAATGCTGCGAGGTTTAAGCTTCAACTTAAAAGCGGCAAACCCAATTAGTCCTCAATTAAATTTATTCTCAGATTAATTAATTATAGTTTGCTGCTAAGATTTAACTCGATGTTAAATACCCACTCTAAGCCGGTTTATTTTAGTAGATTAACCGATTAACCGACGTAATAAAATTTTTAATTTTTCGTAGTATTATAAGATATTTTTTGTGTTTTTAATTATTTGTTTCGCTTCATATGCAAAAGCTATGCGTTTAGAAAATATTTTTTCATACAAACAAAGAAGGGATCTTCATTTTAAATAGGTCTTGGCTGTCAACTGCTTTTTGTTTCACGTTTTTTTATATGGACATTTCCATTGTGACGTGACCTGATATTTGTAAGACAAAATGTAAAAAAATTAAATGAAGATGTCAAATTTTTTAAAAGTTTTTTTTTATATTACAAAGTAATAAAGCAGCACTATATACAGAAAAAATTTAAAAAAAAAAAAAAAAATTTTTTTTTCGAAAGCTTGAAGAAATAGCTATCTAAATTGTTTGGGACAAATTTTGCTAACACCAATAGATAATAAGTTACATGGTTGAGAAAGAACACCGGTTTGGCCAAAATGTCAAATATTGACCCCCTCTAACTCAGAAACTTTTAACCGCTCTTGTTGAAAATTTGTGTTTAAACTACTATCCAATAAGACTAACCTTGGTGCAAATTTCATCCAAATCGGAAGGCATCGATTTCAAAAGTTAACGAAAAAAAATTAAAAAAATTTTTTTTTCAAAAGTTACGTAATTTTCAAAATGTCATAATTTCGCCGAATTAGCCGAATTTATTGAGATTATTTTTTCAATATTTCAAAAACTACTACACTTACGAAGATGATTTGTATGTTATTTAAAAGAGAATACCTAGAAGCTACAAACAATATATTAAAACAAATTTTTTTTTTTCTTTAAAAATTTAATATCTACAAAATATTAAATTTTATAAATGGACTTAGTCAAAAGCCTAATTTTTTTTGGCTGATTTTTTTTATGTAATTACTCAAACCGTTCTTTAAAGATCCTGAAATTTTGAAAGTGGTGTTTTTTTTCTTTTTTAAGATATGATTTTATTTCTTTTGCAACCTGTAAAAAATAATCCTAAAATAAAATTTTAATATTGTAATTTTGAGCAATAAGTATTTATTAAATCTAATTTGTGTGATTTAAGGTGTTAAAAAAAAGTAACGACATTGAAACAGTTTTTTATGTTTATTTGTTGCATTTTTTGTTGGAGCTCAATGTGGGCACTTTCAAAGAAAAGTACACTTTATGTCACGTTACGTCTCCAAGAAATTCGGCGAAATTATGACATTTTGAAAATGACGTAACTTTTGAAAAACAAATTTTAAAATTTTTTTTCGTTAATATATGTTCCTTATTGGATGAAAGGAAACTTCATACCAAATTTCATTCAAATCGAAAGGGGTCGGGTACCACTCTTGGTCGATTTGACATGGAATTACCCATACACAATTTTTGATAAACGATTTAGATTACTTCTGGGGTAACGTTACAATAAGGAGACTTTTCGCTGGAACTTCCCATATGTATGTATGTGTTTAGTTATTTGTATTCAACAGAATTAACCGAAACAATTAAAAGAGTTGAAAATTTAGAATAATTAAAACAGGACTCTAATGACATAATGGAAGATTTTATACGATTAGAGAAATCCAGGAAAATGACTGAGAAATTAGATATTCTGTATTATGGATTGCGTTCGATTTCTCTAACATCAACGATAAGTGAAAGAATTTTTTCAAGGTCAGGATTTATCCAAACTGAAAAGAAGCACTTAAGAGAAAAAGCGCATAATCGAGCGCTTCAAAAAGAGAGCTCTTATACAGCAGTAAATGATAACGAATTAAATATACAAAAAAGCTGATATTTAAGTGCTGACAACGAAAAAGGTTTTAAAGCGAAAAAAATAAAAACATATTATGGTTTACGAAAATGATTGAAAAACGGCAGTAAAACAAGTAAAAGGAAAACACTAACGAATATGTTAATATAGTTAGCCCTTAAAAAAACACTTTAGAAGTGCTTTGTTTGCATGTTTTATTATGTTAAAAAAAGCGCTTATTGTCAGCAGAAAATAGTCCTTTAAGACGAGAACACCCCATACAAAAATCAGGCATCCCATCAGCAGGTTTGAAGCGATTTGAGGCATGAATTCATACATAAAACCTGCTCCTTTTGGAGCACATTTTTTACTGGGATATTTACGAATTATTTTTTTGTTTGCTCGTGTTATTTAAAGAATTGTTATGTTTGTTATATTATCGCTTTTTTTAAATAAACTCCAAATAATAAATAATTTAAGCATTTTTATGTATTGAACTTACACAATTTATAAAAAAAACTTTATGAATCGGTTAACCGATGAATTACAAAGTTAACCGATTGAACCAAAGCCTCGGTTAATTAATCGAGCGATTAGCCGATTAAAGCAAAAGCCCGATTGAATGAATACCGTAATACCTTCGGAAATTTTTTTTTTAAACTCCTTTTTTGAGGACCGGGCTAATGTTGCTTGAACCATTTGGCCGCTTTCAACTGTCAAAGTTCAGAAGTCCATGTTTGATGACTATTTAGAAAATTATTGTATAAAAAATATTCATCGTTAACCAAAAATCAATAGAAATGCATGCAGGCAGAGGTGTAAGAAAACCCACAGATTTTTGATTTGGGTTTTTTAGAATTTTTTTCCTTTCCCTGTATTATAAGTTTTGAATTACAATTAAAGAGCTATCAGACCTTACAAGAATATTGAATTTGGAAAGAAATATTAAATACTCGTAATATAAATTTGTTATATTAGATTTCGAACTGCAGAAATTTCGAGATAAATCGTTTTTTTTTTTTATTTTTTTTGTCTTATTTTTTTACTTAACAAACTAAAAGTAAATATTTTAGATTCTTATCAAAATTAAACTATATGACAGCATTAAAATTCAATACGCGTTTTTAAAATAAACCATGTTAAGAGCATATTAATAAACAATTAAATTGAAATAATAACAACTGGGAAAACAAACCATTAAAGGAGACATTTGAATTAAATGAGTGAGGGACAGACAGACAGACAGACAAGTGTATTCTGTAGTCGTTTAGATTTACAAATTAAACAGCACAACACTTTGTCTTTCGTTGCTTCAGGGCATGATAAGAAAAAAAAAATCAAGAATTCATAACAGGTCCGTGTAAGAAGTCGCCAATACTAAATATTGATAGACATTCAAGACACATGTAGGTGTAAGTTTTGACACATTGAAATCTGGGGGAAAACAATAACCAAAGAAAATAAATTTGTATTTTTTTCTAAATTCCAGTGTAGTAGTAATATGAGTTAAGATATACCAGCATAATTTATTGTATTTTTTATTTGAGTGAATCTGTAGTTGTTGATCAACTTTAAACACTCATAATTACTGAATAAATAATACACCACAAAAAATATTCAGCAATTCTTTAGCAAATTTACAAAGAAATTCGATTTGTTATTTCCTGAAACCTTTTATGCAAATTATTATTTCAACCTTTTGGTAATTTGAAACTAGTTTTTTTTATTCCCGCTCCTTCGTAAACGATCCTTAATCAACGTTATGTTTTCGTAAGAAAAAATTAGTCGAGGATCGTTTGAATTTTATTGAAGTTTGTTGAAAGGAATTTATTATGCGTCACGTTTAGTTTTCGTTTTTGTAAGTTTGATAGTCTTCTGCAAGAAGAGGAGAATACGAAAAGAGTTGCCAAGTGCTCAGTTAATGTATTGAAAGTAGTGCACAATATTAAATTTAACGTAATAAAATTTAATAACTATCGGCGGTTTTTTTTTAAGAGAAGATGCGTTTTGTTTTTGATATTTTACGAATAGAAGTCAAGTTGGTTTTAACATTTCTTTTATAGTTTTAAACGTCACTCAACTTTCCATTGCACTATCGGCAAAACCGATGCATTTTGTCTGGCACTTAAAATTCGCAGACTTTCTTAGATTGTACCACTGGTCCTAGTTAGCAGCGGAGTTTAAGGTAGGCTCTGGTCTGATGGCTAGTAAGGTCCTTACGGATCAACACGAATAATAATATAAATAGCAGATTTTCACTCATAGCCTAGTGTGAAGTTCGGCTTGCTGGAAGATCTCCTTGTGTGCTGTTGCTATTCAACATATAGTGCTTTATATTGGAGGTTGAATAGCTTCTGCTTTTGAACAAGTGGTTACGTGCGCTTAGTATTGAAGTTGCCACAACAATGGCAAGGGAGGGGGATCAGTGTATACAACTTGGTAACCATTAGAGATTTTATGGGACTTTAACGGTAAATAAATAGTTTTAATAGGCGGTTCTTTTATTGCCCGCCGGGTTTGTCGGATTAAAATTCTTCCGACTTATTTTTTAGGGCTGTTTGAGAGAACATGCTTAGGTAAATTAAAAACCACAGAGTAAACCCTGTCTAAAGAGTGACAGTCGAGAAAAAAATCGAGGTATAGCTTTGGAAATCTTTAAATAATGTCGTAGAAATTATACTTTAATAATTTGATGTATTTAAGCAAATAATTAAAAAATAAATAGCTTATGGGATTTTTTGCTTCTAATTTTACTTTTTAAACATAAAAATAATGTTTATAATATTTAAAGGCATGATATATTATGTCATCACACTGACGACAGTTTGTCATTGTACTGATGACAGTTTGTCATAGCACTGAAGACATGATATATTATGCCTGATGAGAGTTCGTCTGTACAGATGTCAAAAAACGTCGACGTTATGACGCCTTTTCTATCAGTGTACACAAAATGTGGCATCGAATTGATGTCACTGTAGCCATATCATATCATATCATATCATATAGATGACGCATAAAATATGAAAAAATTTCATTGGGTTGATGTAACTTTTGTCCTCATTGATGCCATTTGTAATAATGTCGATGTCACAAATTGTCGAAAGTAACTGATATGCCTCACAAAAGTTTAAAACTAAAAGTTCATGCGGCAAATGGAAACGACAATTTAAATAAAATGTTCAGAAATTGCAGAAGTATACGTATATAAAACAAGAAAAATTAAGAGTCAACCTCCAAAAATTGCTCCAGAGGAGGTAATGTGGAAAAACGGTTTAAGTATATGCTTTTTGTTGTGAAGCGTAGAAACGTGGTGCCTCGATAGGCTAGCTGGTAGTGAGCTAGTCTATCAGTGCCGCGGTTGCCGGATCGAGTCCCGATAGAGACTCAGGTCTCCTGCAGACAAGCGTAGACTAGCATATGGAAAAAGGTAGAAATTTAAATTTAAAAGTCACTTGTCATTATGCTTTTCGTAGTGGAAAAACATTTTAAATATCTTCGCGATTCTGAACATGAAAGGTTTTTTTTCAAGAAAAAAAATTATTTAGTAAATTGACATTAAATTTCAATTCAAAATGTCTTAATGTTTTGCATTAAAGTTATTGTTATCATTATTTTTGATAATCTTAAAAAAGTATTGTAGGTAGTTTAGTGTTCTGTAGGGTAATATTATGGAAAACACAAACTCAACATAAAAATGAGCCCTTCGTAAAATACCAAAAACTTCGTTTTATTCGGCTCAGCGCATTAATGTACGTTCGTTTCAGGTATGAAAAGCGCCGTTTTGGCTAGTAAAGGCAACAAATAAAAATTTTAAAAAGAAAACATGTACACAAAACATATGGCTATTTGTGGTCGCGCAAATTGCCAAGCAACAACAACAATACTAGTGAGAAGCGTTTCTAAAAATTTTGGTTTGCTCATTCCTTCATCAATGTGAAAAAAACACTGCAGAGAATTAACATTTACTGCATGTCTACAGAACCACTTTAATTGAACTGTTTTATAACAAAAAACAGAACACTACATAATATTTTTTACATTCAATATATGTGAACTTCTCCGAGAAAAGGGACCTTGTGTGTGAAAATGAAGTTTTGAGAAAAACGCATTTAAAGCTTCAAATTTTAATGTTTTTCTCATTTTTATCGATTTTCCCAAGTTCCTTTTTTACGTTTTTATGTTGTAAATAAATTTTTATCAGAAATCTAACTAATTTCATCTTATTCTACACCCTTTTAGGTACCAGAATCAACTCTAAAGTCCAAACATGTTTTTTGACACTCCTGGTCCTTTTTCTCGGAGAAGGTCACTTAAAATTAAATATTCGAGCTTGAGGTCTTTTTTTTTTTTGTTAAATTTCGTCAAATAATCAAGACAAAACCCATAAAAAAGCACACAAGGAGTGCCTAAATATTGAGTAAACTATAATTAATTAAACATTTTATATGTATAAAAAAATTAGACCACAAGTTCGAAAATTTAATAATAAAGGGGTGATCCATTATAAGGTTTGATTTTCAACTCATATCAAGCTGCTTTGTCATTTTTGTTCAGTATCGCTTGGCAAGTCATCATGGAAGTCTCGCATCACAACAGCGTCTGCAAATCGTCCAGCAGTATTACAAAAATCAGTGTTCTATGAAAATTGTTTTTCGTGCGATTCGCGGAACTTCGGCGCGCATAATCGACCTACAAAACCACTATTGCCAACACCATTCGCAAATTTGAGTCCCCGTTTATATTAGTGGATGATACTCGATCGGTTAGACCACATCAAACACGTAGTGAAGTGAATATAGCAGCTATAGCTGAGGGTATACACGAAGGCATTGATGAATCGGTTCGCCGTCGTTCTCAGCAGCTTGGCTTGTCGTATTCGACAACTTGGTGTGTTTTACCTAAGGGTGCGTACAGAGTGGCCGCTTGTTGCCGAGCCGAGCCGACCGACGCTTATTGCGAGAACCAATGCGAGGAAACTGGTACGGATCTCGACCTTAAAGCGTACAAAATTCAACTTTTGCAAGAATTGAAGACAGGCCACTGCAATTTGCGTCTAATTTTTGAGAAAGCATTTTGGTAAGCACTTAATTTTACGTTTTGCTACGATAAATTGACCACCTCAGACTTATGTAAAGTCTTCAGTAATAAGCCAGCTACGATTGACGCTTTGGAAGCCAACATTACTCGTGTTATTCGCGAGATACAAGTCGCTATGCTCGATCGAGTCTCCCAAAATTGGAGCTTTCGAATGTACCACCTAGACGAAGACATGGCCAATAGTTACACAATATCATTTTCAAACAGTTAATGCCGTAAATTGTTCTTTTAACCGATAATAACAATTTTAAGTTCAGTTTTAAACTTTTGTGTTTTATTTTACATTATAAATCAAACCTCACGATGAATCCCTCGATATTAAAAGAATAAAGGTCAAATAAAATACATATTATAATTTTTACTTTCTTGAAAATAGTTATTGGGAATTATTTCTTTGCAAATGCAACTTTATTATATTCAACATTTTTTATTTTTCGAATTTATTCTATGAGTTAAATACAATAGTCTGGTAGTGTATAAAGTCATTCCTAAAAAATTTAAGGAATAGAACTATTACAAAAAAGCTTTATAAAACACATAACTGAAATTTAACTCATAGAATAATTTCTTGAAAATAGTTATGAACAGTATTAAGGGCTGAGTACTAACGCAAAAACACTAAAAATATAGGTATCGTTTATTTGTATTTATTTATTTTATTTATTTATTTTATTTAATTTTAAGTTTTACAATCCAATACAAAGATTAAATCTTATATTAAGTACTGGATAATATACTGGGTATACAAAAAGTGGTTACACATAAAACAATAAAAAATTAAATTTATAAAAAATACAATTTTTGAGTTAAACATAAAACTTTGAAAAACTTTTAAAAAACTATTAAAAAAAATAAAAATAAAAAAAAAATAAAAGAATTTTGTTATTTAAACATTTTACACTTGCCTAAAATGTTTAAATATTTCAGTTTTGAATTGCGTTGCATTGTTTATTTTTTGCAAACGAAAGGGTAATTTATTCCAAATTTTAATGGCATTTATATAGAAATGTTGATCAGATATATGAGTTCTGTGTCTAAGTTGCTTAATACGGTTTCCTCTATTTGATCTAAGAAAAGTGATTTTGTTAAAAAGATATTGCGGACTTTGCAAATATATAATCTTGTGTAAGTAAAATAACAATTTACATTTCAAGAGATTCTCAAAAGATACAGCAAATATTTGCTGTGTATAAAAAGATATTCTATCGAATCGTCTTAAGCCAAATACGTATCTGGCTATGTTATTGTATGCTACTTTGAGTTTTTTCAAGCTGGTAGAATCACAATTTATAAAAAGTTCGCATCCATATAGCAAAGTCGGTATTAAATATGTTTTCGCAAGCAGCATTCGAATATTCTGTGGTATGAACCATTGCGTACACCATAAATTTCTTAACATCGCATACAACCTTCCCGTAATTACATTAATATGATCACTCCAATCAAGATGATTGTTAAAGGTAATACCAAGGTTTTTAACCGATTCGACTACGGTAATTTTTGAGTCTCCCAGAACCAAATCAGGAAAACAAACATTATTCTGAGTCTTCTTGGTAATAAGTAGACATTTCGACTTTTTCGGATTAAGACATAAACCGTTAGTTGTAGCCCAGTCATATATTCGCTTTAGATCAATATTTATTTTGCGGGTGCAATCGTCAATTTCCGTTGCTTTGCAACTAATGTATAGTTGAACATCGTCAGCATACATATGTACATTGCAATATTCTAGTTGTTCTGGAAGGTCGTTTGAGTAGATTGAGTACAACAAAGGACCTAAGATGGAACCTTGCGGTACTCCTCTAGTTAACTCAATTTTATTCGAAATCAAATTCCCATAAAAAACAGATTGAGATCTACCAGTTAGATATGATCGCATTAATTTCGTTGCCGAGGAGGAAAATTGGAAGCTATTTCTTAATTTAAATGTAAGAATATCAGTATTGACGGAATCGAATGCCTTCGAGTGATCAAGAAGAATTAAAAAAGTTATTTGATTGGTATCAATTTTTGACCTTATTTCCTCGGTTACATCAATTAGTGCGGAGACACAACTATGCTGAGGACGGAAACCGGACTGCCTAGCAGTAAGCATGTTATTATCATGTATAAATTTACTTATTTGGGAGTGCATTATACGTTCAAGTATTTTCGACAAATATGGGAGAATAGCTATTGGACGAAAATCGTCCTTAGTTTTTGGTATTGGGATAACTTTTGCATGTTTCCAGAGCGTAGGGAAAATTGATGTAGTAAGAATCATGTTGTAGAGATTGGTTATATAAGGTAGAATCACCGGTAGTACTATTCTTACGAATTTGGGATCTATTCCGTCAAAGCTCGTTGCATTTGATTTAATACTAAGAAGGCTTTCCAATCCATCAGCCTGCGTTACACAGCTAAAAGTAAATCCAAGAGAGTTATGGGTATCAGGAAAACTCCTAAGGTTAGTAATATCGGCAGATGGGGCAGGTAGTACTGCGAATTTCTGATTAAGTTCATTGACATCTACATCTCTACTACACACATGGGTATCATTTACTAGGCCAATATTTCGTATTTCCTTCCACTTACTTTTACTATCTAAGCAGTTTGAAAATTTTGTGTTAAAAAAAGAAGATTTTGCTGTTCTTATTTCAGCAGTAACCGTATTACGTAAAGAACGAAAAGATGCCAAAAGCTCAGGAGTTTTAAACCTTTTCCATCTTGTATATGCTAAGTTTCTACTTTCAATAAGACTTTTTATATTAGGCGTAAACCAAGGGTTGGTAATTGATTTTCTTCTTATTGTCTTTAAAGGAACAAATTCTTCAAATAACTGTGTGAGATTTGACTGTATAATATTAAGTTTTTCGTCAACAGTTTCCATATAAAAGATGCAGTCCCAATCAATTCGAAGAAGTTGCTCATTTAATGATTGTGTATTTATGTTCTTAAAATCTCTATAGCTATAATTTTCATCTAGCTTGTTAGGTACAAAGTTATAACATGTAAAAATCAGATCATGTTTTGAAAAAACCGGTGCTGATATTTGATCAAACGTAAGAATTTTCGATAAAGAATTGGTAAAAAATACATCCAGAAGAGAATTAGCGCTATGTGTATAGTGTGTTGGTAAAGTACTGTTAACAGGATACAGTCCAATGCATTTCATTTCATTTGTAAAAGTAGATTCCACTATGATGTTGTCATTAAAATCACCCGATATAATTATATTTGTAAAACCAACAGTTATATGAGACAATGTTGAAAAGAAATATTCAAACCTTACTCCCCTATGAGGTCTATAGACATTACCAATCAACATTTTCTCATTACCACTTTGTAGTTCCAAAAAAATGAATTCTATCCTGTCACCTATTTTAGATTCTGTGTGTAATTTACATTTAAAACAATTTTTGACGTATATCGCTACACCACCTGCTTTTTTTCCACTGTTCCTGTCATTTCTGAAAAGCTTATAACCGCGTAAGCTATAACAATTGTCTTTGACCTTAGGTATAAACCAAGTTTCAGAGACGCATATTATATCAACATTAGAAGACTCAAATATATAACGAAACTCATCTATTTTACAAAGCAAACTTTGAGCGTTTATGTGAACAATATTTAGGCCCTTATTAAGTTTAGTAAAAATACGAACCATATTGTGTGTATTAAATTTGGAATTTACCCTGTTATCAGATAAATTTATCATAATGTTTTACAAAAATAGCAACGCAAAAAATATTTTTGTTTGAGGCAAGTTTAAATATTTTCGATTTAATATTGATCCTAAATTTGACATTAAAAGAATTTGTACAACATAAGCACAATTTGGTAAATTGTGTAACCCGTACACTAAATAGGGGTTGTCTTATTTTCGAACACTGACTTGGACTCATTTCCGCTGTACATACCACATGTGAAAATACGTTGATAAACTGATTTTACACGTAACAAAATTTCATATTGGCAACTCTATTTGAAACCCTAGTAAGTTTTAGGTTTATTAATTTTTTTTTTTTTTTTTTTTTACCTTTTTACAAGAAAGTTTTATAGTTTATATTTCAATGTTGATTTGTAAGTAATTCAAAATCATTGTTGTTCACTTAAGGAATTTCGTCTTCAATATCAAAAAAAAAAAAAAAAAAAAAAAAAAAAAAAAAAAAACAATAACATTAAACAAACAGTAGTCGGTCTGGTCTGACTGTCATTGCTACGAACCATTGACATGTTTATAAGGTTGCTTTTGAATACCTTGCGATTGCAGTAGTATTTTAATACCTGTTTATGCATACATACTTACGTGCATACATCTGCCTGAGTAACTACCTCAAAGATATTTTCGTACACATAAGTTAAAGTATTAAATAGCAATCATAGTTGATATTACAATAGTATGGTTCCCAACTTGGAGTTCCCACCATTATGTCAAAATAGAATTCAAATTAGTTTTACTAAAAGTTTTCAATAATCGTGCATTTATTTCTATATATTTCTATATAATTCCTGTAAAGAAAATTGCCTAATTCCTGGAGGACTAAGTTGGGAACCCCTGCTTTAGTAGACAATAAGCACAAATGTGCTATGAAAACATTTCTGCATTCATCTAGTTATTGCCATATTTTTCTTTGGTACTTGTTTAAATATTAATATTAAATTACAAAATACAAGTAGATTCATATTCTTTTCATTGTCAATTTGAGGTTTTTCATATTTGCATTGGGTAGATTTAATATAAGGCAAGATATTTTTAGGTGCTTAGACTATTTGTTTACACTGGCTTCGACGGTAGTTTTAACATATAAATACCAACTCATAACAAAAACCCTTTTCCAGAAAAATTTTGATAGATATTTATACGGATTATAAAAATATTTACGATTTTACAAAAGTTATAAACACACAGAAAAAATTATTAAATTTCTCCAATCACCAAATTTATTCCAAATTCATAATATCAAGCAAACAAGTTGTTGATTTTGCATCTATTACCAAAATTATTATATTGATTACTAAAAATTGTGAATATTTTTTTCAATAAATGATATTTTTAATTTTAATTAAAAAATGATCAAAAAACTTTGCCATTTCAAACAATGTGTTAATTTAGTTAATTAAATATTGACAATTCTCAACAATAATTCTACAAGTTTAAATTATTTTATTTTAAACGAAAAAATCAATTAATATTTTTTGATATTTAATTAATATTTTAATCAAAAATTTATTTAAAACAACGTAAAAATTAATTAAACCAAAATTATATTTTTTTATTTTTCTTCCAACTAAAAAAATAATTGATTCAATTATCATATTTATTGAATTTAAATAATTTTGAAACTATTTTTTTAATTAATAAAAAACTTTTTTCTGTTTTTTTTTTTTTTAATTTTGCATAACAACTAATTACAAAAAATCAAACAGAATAATAAATTGTTTCTTTTAATTCTTAAGCTTGAGGTCGGTCCACATCACACTTTATTCCTTTTTTCGAGACGCATGCTTAAGTAGAAAGTAATCCGCCTTCATGCTTTCTATACGTACGCATTTGAAGCGTTTGCTGTGTAACTTGCCAATACAATTTCACACTTGGACTTTAAGGCTGATGCATAAGCGCAGTGTGGACCTGCTTTGTACCATAATGGTAAAACCGTCTCCCATTGTTAATTCTTGTATGTAATTGTATGTTTGAAGAATTTTCTGCTAATTTTTAATGATTTTTGTGAACATAAAATTAATTTCGCTTCAAATTTTGGTTTACTTTAAAGAGACCACAAAATCGAACAGCAAACCCCCTGCTACATTTTCTGACACTATTTCGATAGTAAACAGTCTTTGAGAATTATTAGAAAATACGATAAATAAATAAACTGAGATGCAGAATAGTTCAGGTTCCCAAAAATTTGCGATTTACGCAGCAGTAGCTCTGAATGAAAAATTTGAGTGCTTAGAAAATAATAAAATCTTTTTGTATATCTACAATTCTATACCTTTGATACAAATCTAGCAAATTTCAAAGACAATAGATCGAAAAAAAAACGTCTTATTGAGCTCCTCAACATAACTCTACATTCCAAAATTGTTGAAGACACGACTTAATGACTTTCAAAATGTTATTTTCGATTATTCAAAAACAAAGATCATATGGAAATATGAGAAAATCCAAGAATTATTGTTGAACATCAAATGCTCCCACTTAGATGAAAATCAGTATATAAAGTACAATCCAGATTTGTGGTTCCAACAAGATGGAGCCACCTCTCACGCGGCTTGTCCAACTATGGCTATTTTTGGATAAAATAACGTTTCTTAGGCGCCGCCCTATATTAAATAAATAATTGTGCTAAATTTAGTTGCTGTATCTTCTCTGGTATTGGTCGTAATTATCCCTTAAACCTTATCTTGGTGGGACTTTTTCCAATGGGGTAGGTGAAATAATAAATACCGTTTAAAATTTATTTAAAACAAATTTCATCTTTCTAAGTCTTTTATTGCGAGCTAGCATTAAGCAGACTGAGGAATGCAAAAAGCTCGATCGTCTCTTAATTTAACAAGGATCAAAAAAATAAATTACCTTTATTGGCTTTCCCATGATTATTGTAAGTGTTACCCCCATCTTTTTGGTGGAAGTAAAACAGTACCTACATTTTAGAAATATAAGCAAAATTTGTATGATTTTCTCTACTGTTTTTATTTTAGAAAAGAAATAATTCCCTTCTTTTGGAAACTCTAGATATTAAAATATTAAATTCTGTGGAAATTGATTTATACTTGGCCATACACAGAAAAAAGTGTTTTATCAATAAAAAAAATGGTTTAAAAAGTATTTAAATTTAATTAATGTGATAATTGAATCAAATTTTTTTTTAGTTGAAAGAAAATAAAAATTTAGTTTTGATTTAATTAACATTTAAGTTGTTTTGAAATAAATTTTTATTTAAAATACTATTTAAATAACAAAAAATATTAATTGACTTTTTCGTTTAAAATAAAATAATTTAAACATGTAGAATTGTTGTTGGGAATTGTCAATATTTATTTAAATAAATTAACACATTGTTTGAAATGGCAAAGTTTTTTGATCACTTTTTTAATTAAAAATATAATTTATTGAAAATATTTTTTCAAAACTTTAAAATTTTTAGTAATCAATATAATCATTTTAGTAATAGGTGCAAAGTCAACAATTTGTTTGCTTGATATTATGAATTTCGAACAAATTTGGTGATTGGAGAAATTTAATAATTTTTTCTGTGTATTCTGCGTATTATTAAATTTTAAAAAAATAAAAACTGAGTTTTATCGTCGGAAATTTTGGTGTACCTTTTTTCGTCTTCGCTTTGTTATATTTTTATATATATGAAATAGAGTTTTCATTACAACGAAACTAGTGTAAACAATGTGAAATTATGTACAATATTTTTATGACTACTTTTAGCATATTTGTTAAGAAAACAATACGTCATATGCAAATTTTTTTTGCAGTTGTCTAAAACAAAATGTTTCCTTTTGTTTCATCGCACGTTTCCATGTTAAAATACTTGACATTCAACGATTTGTAGTTAATCGTTGCGGTTTTAATGAAACCAAACAAAATATGCTCCTCTTTATTGCCTTTTATTTCTGTTTTATTTTCTGGCTTAATAAAATTATCTTAATATAATTTTTTTTTTCAATAAAATTTTAAATTTCCTATACTGTATTAACAAGAATCACTTTTAAGCTCTTAAGTCGAAATTATAATTAAAAACGCCCACTTTAAATCGTAAATCAATGAACAGGCATTTTAGTAACACCAACCGTCACTTGCACTCAAATGTTGCCGCAAAAAGGATTAAATTATATTTTATGATTTAATATTGTATTAAACTTTATGTTCTCGTGTTAAAAATAAAGCCTTTAGGCATTATGAAAACAGAAGAAAAACAAAAAAACAAATTACTAAAAAAGTTTTTTTTAATAGGTTTTAAAATATGAAAAAAAAAAATTTCGTGTGTAACTTGAAAAAATATTCATCTAAGACTCAATGGAGTATATACATTCTAGATCCATGAGTAGTTCATCTCCGTCCGTCCGTCCGTCCGTCCGTCTGTAGATTTGTTGGAAACATTCTACTCTCACTTCCTACAGGTCAACTAAAATGAATGTTTCTTCCCTCACAGAAAAAATTATTAAATTTCTCCAATCAACAAATTGGTTCTAAATTCATAATATCAAGGAAACAAGTTGTTGATTTTGCACCTATAACCAAAATGATTATATTGATTACTAAAAATTTTGAAATTTTGAAAAAATATTTTCAATAAATGATAAAAAAGTGATCAAAAAATTTTGCCATTTTAAACAATGTGTTAATTTATTTAAATAAATATTGATAATTCCCAACAACAATTCTACATTTTTAAATTATTTTATTTTAAACGAAAAAAGTCAATTAAGATTTTTTGTTATTTAATTAAAATTTTAATTGAAAATTTATTTCAAAACAACTAAAATGTTAATTAAATCAAAATAAAATTTTAAATTTTCTTTGAACTAAAAAAAAAAAATTATTGATTCAATTGTCACATTAATTAAATTTAAATACTTTTTACACCATTTTTTTAGTTGATAAAACACTTTTTTCTTAGCTAGGGGAAAGGGAACTAACACTTAAATTGTCACGTGGCAAGTCACTTTAACATGGCGATGTTACACGAGGGGTTAATTGACACCTTTTTGACACTTTGTAACACATCCAATTTCGGTTAAAATAATGTCTGTCGCAGATATTGTCACAAATGAACCATGTCAATATGATAGATCCCCTTCATATAAAGTAAAAGAACTAGAGAGAATCAGCCACTACCCGCACAAAATCCAGTCATATGAAGAGTTTTGTGCCAATTACCTTTTCTCTGGAACAACTACACTCTAAACACATTATCACCAGTTAAGTGATAGGTCTTGTTTTCACCTATCACAATACCGTTCACGGGATAAGTGCTTGAGGAGCAATTTACACAAATTTCCCGCAGGGTTATGTCAAGTTGCTTCTAGTTTTTTTAAAGCAGCTTAAAATTAAAATTAAAATTATAGTTGCAATCCCGATATTTAACCCTTAAAGGTAACTCTTCAGTTTAGTATATTAAGGTTACTCTTCGCCGAATCAACGAACTTTAAAAAAAACCAGCGGAACGATTTGCAAAGTAAAAAATTAACAAAAAAATTTTTAGTTAAGCATTTTATTAAACAATAAAATAAAGCATAAAAAATAAAACTTTTTCTTCTCTCTCAAAATTTGAAACGAATTTTAACTAATTTTTGTGTTCTAAAATTTATTGGTTTTTTTTAAAGCTTTCGAAATCAGCTAACGTTGTTGAAAACATGTGCGTTATTTGAATTCACATAAAAAATTTATATGATAAAGTGTGAATGAGCTTCGCCGATTGGACAAACAGTAACCATCCAAGGTTAAATTAACTTTTTGGTTTTTGGAGAAGCATAGTTCTACTTTTGATCGCAGTACACAGGTTAAATATGGATTCTAACGCTCCTTAATCATTACTAAAGTTTAATATTTGTACCTAATGAACTGAATTTTCTTTATTATTCAGTATACATTTAATATATACAAAATATTATTCTTTCAATCTGAATTTATGGAGATATTGGTCTATTAGATATTATATGCTGGTTCACATCAAGTTGTTCGTAGCAAACTAAATTCTGCAATGTTTAATTGAACTGAATAGCCCCCAGCGTTTTTCGCTCAGCAATACTACAACTATTGTCACATTTGTTACATATTTAACCAAAGAAGCGTAACCACTTCCTTTGTTAATAATTGTGATAAACCATCCCTCTCGGACATTCAGTTAACTTTAAATTAACTGAAAGCTAACTTTTTCTCAAGTAGTGGTGGTTGACACTTGCATTACTTTTATATGGAATTAACTAACTATTTTAACATTGCGATGTCCTAGGAAGTAGTCAATTGTCCGACTCTGCACTACTTTCAATTAACTTTAAAGTTAGTTATCTAGCCATTAACTTAAAGCTAACTTTTTGTAGCTAGCTATCAACTTAATACTTTAAGTTAGCTTTAAGTTAGTTTTTTTAAATTACCTATAAGTTATTTAAATTTCAGTCAACGAAAAGTTAATTGATTACACGTTGGATTAAAACTCACTATTTGTAACTTGCTACAAACTTAGCTATTATATTAATTATTCGAAATTAAACAGTTTTTAAAAATTTAACTCAATATTCATAAAAAAAATTTTTGATTAATAATAGGTTTATTAAACAAATTTTCATAGAAAATTCGTTTCATAAAGCTGCTATAAACCTTAAATATGTTTTATGAATATGAGGGTTATATTTTAATAGAAAACAAAAATTTATTCAAAAATTTCTAAAAATTATGATTTTTTCGATAAATAAAATAGTTTATTATTTGAAAAAATTTAATGCACATAAAAAATAAAATAAATTTGGTGAGCAATATCATTAAAAGAGTAAAAAAATTGAATATATTAAAAAATTCACTTTTTTAAACATCTGTAAAAAAGGAACTTTTTTCAAAAACATACAGTTTTTGAAGAAAAAATAAGAATAGAAGAAGGCCTACATTAAAACTCAGAAAGGCATATCTTGAAAACGAAATTTGATATATAGTAGAAACAAATCAAAATTTCGGTGTACATAATTTATCAATATTTTATTTCGTGATATATAGACCAATTTATGGAACTTATATCTAGATTTTCTAGTTCGGCCCTCATAGCATTTTTATGACTTACATAAATTGGTCTTTATTACATGAAATAAAATTTAGATAAATTATCCACAAAGCACTTTTTATTTTTTTCTACTACCTGTTTTTGTTTTAAAGTTATGACTTCCTGAGTTTTAATGTTAGGCGTTCTTATTATTTCGCGTTCGTATTTTTTCTTCCAACACTGTATATTTTAATATTATCAGAAAAGAAAATCTTACGATATTAAGGACGATTGTTATACACTTAATATTTTTAAAAATAATGACAATAAAAAAGTTGTTATAATGCAAAACTATAAGTAATGCTATGTTTCCATTTCGATTTGAATCATCTGTCGAAATCGAAAAATTGTATTTAGTTATTTTATTTAATTTTTTAATTATACTTTAACCCGGCCATAACCGATTACCATAGCACTAAATAAATTAAATCTTTTGTGGGTCTTGGAGCCGTTTGTTTGCCAATCGACTTGGCTCGTTCTATTTAAAATATACTACACGGTGTTTGTATACACTTTAGTTAATGTAAATTTTGCATTGCGAAGTAGTTGGATTTAAGTTAGTCTATGTAAGCTAACTTAAAGTTGGTTTTTTTTTGTAGTTAGCTACTCATTTGACGGCAGGGATGGTCTTAATTAATATCACAAAATAAAATAAAATAATACTGCTAGACACTAAAGAAAACTAATTTGAGTTTTTTTGTAAGATGTGGTATCAATATTAAAATAAATATTGGAATTAAAGCAAATTATATTTTAGTTTGCCTGTTGCTCACGTTCACACTATTTGCCAAGTGTGACCTTAGCTTAAGAATTTTGTAATCTTATATGTATGGCTTTTTTGTGTTATTTATTAAATAACCAAATCAATATAACCGTTTTCCTTGTTGGTACACAAATCTTGACAAACTTTGTGTTCCGTATCCAAAGCAAAAGTGTGAGTTTTTGTGGTCGTTAACAAAAATTGGAAATAAGTTGATCATCGTCCCATCCTATCACTATGTTTAATTACTACAAAAGCCATAACATCAACACTTTGGCATACGAGAAGATGGACAGACTAAGCGCCTGAAGTGGGCAGGCATGTTTGTTTGTGTGTATGTAGCTGTTTGCTTGTGGTTTTTATACGCATTGGTCTGCACGGATTTTGGTCATTAAATGGTTTGTTCATCCGTATGTTAACCAGGCATATCCACATATTGATAAACATATTAACACACATGTGTATTTATTGTTGGACGACATGTTTGGGTTTTTGTCTCATCAAAGTATTAAATGTGGAATAAGCTTATGCGGTGCTTCATTATCAAAAGCTGGGTATCGATTTCCAGCGAAATTTATCATTTCCCATGTGCGGGCGGGCGGTCACTTTTTTTTAACTTTCAGTATTTTGCGACTACTTGGTTTGTTGTTTATTTGTACATCCGTTTGTTTGGGTTGGTTGGTTAATACGATGGTAGGATTCAAACAAACATAAATATTTTTCTGCAATTTAACCCTGTAACGATCGGATGGAAATTTTTTGGTATCAATTTTCAAAGGGTATCATTAAAAAAAATAGTGTTATATTTTGCTTTGATAAATCTTATACACTTAAGTATAGAAAAGGGGTTTTTTGAAGTTTAACATGTTTAGGTTTTTCTTTAATTATGGATTTAAAACGATCTGTCAGTTTAATAAATATGAATGATTTTAAAACTAGTAAAAGTGCTATACACAGAAAAAACTTTTTTATCAATTAAAAAAATTGTTTTAAAAAGCATTTAAATTTAATTAATGTGATTATTGATTCAATAATTTTTTTTTAGTTGGAAGAAAATTTTCAATTAAATTTTGATTTAAATAACATTTTAGTTGTTTTCAAATAAATTTTCAATTAAAATTTTAATTAAATAACAAAAAATCTTAATTGACTTTTTTTGTTTCAAATAAAATAATTTAAACATGTAGAATTATTGTTGGGAATTGTCAATATTTAAATAAATAAATTAACACATTGTTTGAAATGGCAAAGTTTTTTAATCACTTTTATAATTAAAATTAAAATTATCATTTATTGAAAATTTTTTTTTTCAATTTTAAAATTTTATTAAATCAATATAATCATTTTGGTAATATGTGCAAAATTATTAAATTGTTTGCTTGATATTATAAATTTGGTATAAATTTGGTGATTAGAGAAAATTAATAATTTTTTCTGTGTACCCTTCAAAATGAAGCGATAAGAACATAAAATTATTTAAATACGGTTTTGTAGATATAAATTAACCACATTTTGTCGGATGCGGTGTATTGATAACCAAGATGCTTGTACCTAATTTAGAAGTATTGGCTCCTGGCGTTCTCTAAATATACAGAAATCTATAATGTCTTTATACGAGAGGGGCCACGCCCGCTTCTCCAACTTCGCTTATACTTTGTTGGATGCTTGATACCAAATTGCTTGTAACTTCTTTTTATCTTTCCGTTCTCCAGATATACAAAGAACAGACGGTCAGACGGACATCAATAAATCAACTTCGCATTGGGGACATCTAAAAAACGCAAACAAAAATCATTAAAACAAAAACCCAACTAATACCAATGCCAAGCAATACTAATGCTAATAAAATTCGACTTCGCTAAAATAATATATAAAACTTATTTAATTTCTTGGAGACGTAACGTGACAAAAAGTATACATTTCTTTGAAAGTGCCCACATTGAGGTCCAACAAAAAATGCAACAAATAAACATAACAAACTTTATCAATGTCGTAACTTTTTTTAACACCTAAAATCACACAAATCAGATTTAATAAGTATAGTAAATAATAAATTTAATACTTTGTAGATATAAATTTTTTTTTAATATATCGTTTTTAGCCCTAAGTTTTCTCTTTAAAATGACATACAAATCATCTTCGTATGTGCAGTAGTTTTTGAGATATTGAAAAAATAAACTCAACACATTCGGCTAATTCGGTGAAATTATGACATTTTGAATATGACGTAACTTTTGAAAAAAAAATTTAAAATTTTTTTTCGTTAATATATGTTCCTGATAGGATGAAAGAACCTTCACACGAAATGTCATTCAAATCGAAGTGGTCGGGTCCCACTCTTGGTCGATTTGACATGGAATTACCCATATACCATTTCAACATGTGGTGAAAGCTACAAAAAGATGTAGTGTGAAAAAATAATATCTGCCATAAAAGGTAACCTAAGCCGTTAGTGGGTTAAATACTATTTTTATTTTCTTTTTAAAATTTCTCAATTCAGCGTCCCAACTTTTTTGCTTTTTAAGTTTATTTTGCTTTCAACTTAAGGAACTTTAACTGAAATGCAAAAATAATATTTATTACATTTAGTTTTTTAAAGATTTTGATTGTATTCTTTATGTGAAATGAAAAATATACACAGAACCTTTTAATCGAAAACTTGTTAACGCTGCGTGTGTGAACTTGAAATACCTCAACACATGTTGGATTTTTATGATCTTTGATACACTACAGTGTAGTGACTACACATACATTGGCCGAGCGGTCGTTAAGCGTTTGTGCTGAAGTTCGTAGTGCAAATAGTTCTTAATCGTAGAAACTTTTGGTTTACCGATTGACTTTGCAAGTCGTTCTAATATTCGACGTTAAACGTGTCACCTAATTTTATGGGAATCGGTTTACATTTGAAAATACCTCTCTTTCTAATAAATATCGGATCCTAATCACTGAAAAAATTTAAAATTGCCTCTAATCACCAAATTTATACCAAATTCATAATATCAAGCAAGCAAGTTGTTGATTTTGCATCTATTACCAAAATGATTATATTGATTACTAAAAACAGTAAAATTGTGAGTATTTTTTTTTTCAAAAAATTATATTTTTAATTTTAATTAAAAAAACGATCAAAAAACTTAGCCATTTCAAACAATGTGTTAATTTATATAATTAAAAATTTACAATTTCCAACAACATTTCTATATGTTTAAATTATTTTATTTTAAACGAAAAAAGTCAATTAAGATATTTTGTTATTTAATTAAAATTTTAATTGGAAATTTACTTCAAAACAACTAAAGCGTTAAGTCTGCCAAGAGTTGGCATCACTGCCAATAAGTGCTATTGCTTAATGTACACATAATAAATTATTAAATATTTCCAATCACCAAATTTATTCCAAATTCATAATATCAAGCAAACAAGTTGTTGATTTTGCACCTATTACCAAAATGATTATATTGATTACTAAAAATTTTAAAATATTGAAAAAATATTTTCAATAAATGATATTTTTAATTTGAATTAAAAAAGTGATCAAAAAACTTTGCCAATTTAAACAATGTGTTAATTTATATAATTAAATATTGACAATTTCCAACAACAATTATATATGTTTAAATTATTTTATTTTAATCGAAAAAAGTCAATTAATATTTTTTGATATTTAATTATTATTTTGATTAAAAATTTATTTTAAAACAACTTAAATATTAATTAAACCAAAATAATATTTTTAATTTTCTTTCAACAAAAAAAATAATTGATTCAATTATCACATAAAATAAATTTAAATACTTTTTAAAACATTTTTTTAATTGATAAAAAAAATTTTTCTGTGATATAAGTGGCGGCGTAATGTAGTGGTTAAAATGCTTGAATATAAGACAAAGCACCACAGATTCGATTCCTAACAAAGGACGAAAAATTATCATCGTGGATTTCGAGTTTTAATATATAAAGTGGCTTCAAATCTCGCTCAAAACAATCAATTTACGAAGCCCTCTGAAAAGAGGTTAGAAACATGACAAAGGTCAGGCAACAGCCACCCCCTAAGAAAAAGGGTAAGAGTCTAAGATTAGTAAGGTTCCTCACAACTACACCTTATGCACGGAGGGCGTTAGGACAGATGACAGCCCCATTAACCTCGGACCAATTATCTACTTAGCTGAAGCAACAGCGGATTAACGAAACTGATACAAGGCAAAATAATACAGAATACCCCAAGAACTAGGACAGTATAATATTACATGGGAAGACGCGAAAACAACTGCAACAAATCGTGTAAGATGAAAATACTTGGTGGAAGCCATATGCTTCCAAAGAAGGGTAATGGAGAAAAAAATATATCTTAACCTCATTAAAAATATTGTGTCTATGATTGCACATAGGCAAAGTTTCACAAAAAGATTTTGGTATGAAAAAGTCGTTTCTAGTCTTTAAATTATAGAGTCTGTTTAACTATTCGCTTTTATATATGGATTTAAACCTTACGACTGGTTTTTGCTCTGGTTAATTTGTACGCAGCACTTCAAATAGAAAAACGCTAATAATAATTTCCTATGTACCCAAAAACGTTTTTCATGATTAATGGCGATTTCTTTTCTGAAAAAAATGTTGCATAAATGGTACATGCTCTACACAAAAGAGATAGAGCATGTACCATTTATGCAACATATTTCTCAGAAAAGAAATCGCCATAAGTCATGACAAAATGTTGCACTCGCAAGCCACGAATAAAATAATGCCATTAAATTGTTTCTAGTTATTCCAAGTAGTTTAGTATTGAAATACAGCAAAATCGGTTTAGTAGGAGAAGAGCTATCAATCCAAATGCGGATTAACCACCCTAAAAATTGATAATTCTCTTACAAATACTAACATCAATTGGTGTGCAGAATGCATCGAATACCAGAAATCAACCGATAACCAGAAATCGAATTGCTTAATTTTGCAAAGATCGGTCCATTATTTACTCTAGACCCCAAATAAGGGCTACTCTCCAAAACAGTTTATTACGCCTTAGATAAGAAAAATTTGGTCTGTTATAGTTTCATAAGACTTCAAATCATACTGCCGAATTTTATGAAGAGCTGTCCAAAATTTATCATAGGCCCCATAGAGGAAAACACTTTTAAGGAAGTGGAAAACACTTAAGAAACGAATAATACTGCTGAAGAAAACTTTGGTCTGTCATAGTTACATAGGGCTAGAAAATTTACCATAGTCCTTATATAAAGCCAATTCTCCAAAAACACTTTAATATTACTAAAGCTTTGGCCACACTAAACAAATATTTGACGGCCCACACGTAACCAGTAATTTGTTAAACAATTGGGTAATTCTGTATAACGTGGGCTAGATCAAACAGAGTCTACTAAAGGGTGTTTAAATTTTAACGGCCGATGTAGAATTTGAATAAAACACAAATTATAAAAAAAATTATTGTCATTTCTTTTTATTATGATAATATTGGTATGGTTCAATTTTGTTTGGAACAAAATATCAGGCAAATGGCCGCCGCGACTTCGGCGGCACACCTCCATCCGATGGTCCAAATTTTCGATGACGCTGAGACATAATTCAGGTTCTTTGCCGTTAATGTGCCGAATTATCTCATCCTTTAGCTCTTGAATTGAAGCTGGCTTATCGACGAACACCCTTTCTTTCAAATAACCCCAAAGGAAGAAGTCCAACGGTGTCAAATCACATGATCTTGACGTTTCGTTAGCTGTGTGGCAAGTGGCACCGTCCTGTTGAAACCACATATCGTCTACATCCATATCTTCCAATTCGGGCCATACAAATTTCGTTATCATCTCACGATAGCGAACACCATTCACAGTAACTGCCTGACCGGCCTAATTTTGGAAAAAATACGGCCCGATGATGCCGCCAGCCCATAAACCGTACCACACAGTCACTCTTTGTGGATACATTGGTTATAAGACAATCAATTTTGGATTATCATTCGCCCCAATGCGGCAATACTGCTTATTCGTCATCCACTGAGGTGAAAATGTGCCTAATCACTACAGATGATTTTCTTCGAAAATTTATCATCCACCGTTTGATTTGAACGCCCATTTTCCTAATAATCCTGAATAACTTTAACGCGTTGCTCGATTGTGTATCTTTTCATGGTTCAAATTGAGTTAGTCTGAAATTGAGAAATATCAAATGAAATGCTGAAAAAAACTTGACGTTTAGGTGTGACTCACATTCAACATCGGCCCTTAAAATTTTACCACCCGTTATTATCAACTATAATCAACTATTAGATTTGTTATATTCTACAACGTTTTTTTCCAGAAATCAAGTTGAGTAAATCAACCAAAAATTGTTCCAAAGAAAGTTAAAGCTTATAAAATTAAATTTAACGAAAATAGCGTGACCACTATTGTTGAGTGTGCACATACCTTAAGACCGAAACGATAAATTATATTTTTTTTGCTAAAAGTCCAATTATGTTCGACTAGTGATATGATCATTATTTTTTGTGATGATCGCTTAAAATTTAAAACATAAAGCTCATTCATTGTGGAGGGTATCAAAGATTCGTCATTGCCTTTTAATTTTTTTTTTTTTTTTTTTTTTATCTTAAATTATATTTTAAAATTTTTTTTTTTTTTTGTAATTTTGAGTTTCCAAACTTTTTATTAAAATTTAAATTTGTATGCCATAAATTTAAAATTTTTTTGGTTAAATGTTGACATGCCATTTTGGCGCCACTTTCAAATTCTTTTGCCAAAAGCTCCTGCTGTTTCTTGAAGTTTTGTGGTTGACAGTCGAGGATTGGCAATAAGAATTAATATTCATTTGAAATTTTCAAAACAGTTTTGAAGTATTTGAAAAACATGCAACATACTAACGAATAAATTTAATTCCGAAAATTAAAGAAGAGTTAGAGATTCATCTATAATAGATATATCTTATAAATGTGAAGAATTATGTTTTTTATCTCCGGTCCTTAAAATAAATGTAATAACTGTGATTGTTTTATAAAGGTTGCTCTTTATAGAGGTATGAAACTTGTTTAACTGGCTGCCATTTCTTCCGCTATCAAGTGATTTATGTTTAGTTTGGTTTGGCGTTTTAACATGAATAGACTGACGCCTGAAAAAGGCTTTTTGTGCAAATTTAATTTGAAAATCATTACTCTGTTCGAAATGCGTATCGCGAAAATTTTGTTTAGCGATGAAGATCAGTTTCGTTTGAATGGATGCGTCAATAAACAAAACTGCAGTATTCGAAGTGATGATAATTAGGGTTTTCAATTAATCGGCTTTTTTTGTTCGATTAAACGATTAATCGATATTTGGCATTTTTGACTTATACGATTAAACGAATAAAATTTTTAAATTAATCGATTACTCGAATAATTCAAAATCCACCCATTTTATAAATTAAGAGATTTTTTCGATAATTTTAGAAAAAGTTGGTATTTTAATATTTTATTAACAAAAAAACAACCAAACGTAACAATTCATACTAATTGATAATACCTTTACAATGGTTTTTTTGGTCGATTAAACGATATTTGGCATTTTTGACTTATTCGATTAAACGAATAAAATTTTAAAATTAATCGATTAATCGAATAATTCAAAATTCAGGAATTTTATAAATTAATGGATTTTTTTCTATAATTTTAGAAAAAATTAGTACTTGAGTAAAAAAACAGCATTAATTGCAAGTATTTAAATATTTTATAAACAAAAAGAAAAAAACAAAAACAAAATAAACGTAACAATTTATACTAATTGATAAAACCTTTACAACGATATAATATAATTTTATACGTACAAACAATTGAACAGATCTTCTAAAATATCTTTTAAAAATAAAATGTTATTTAAATGTTATGCTTTACTTGGAAGCCTTTTAATTTGCAATACTGCCTCACTTTTTTTACTATCGCACTCACACTTTTTAAATTGACCACGAGACTGCTCTCAATTTTACCTTTCCATTTGTTTGCTAATTTTACGTTCAATTTAACAACTGACCACAAATTAACTTTGGCGGTTTCTTTATAAAAAATATATTTCCTAAAAAATAAATTAATGTGCTTTATCAAAACTTCTTGTGCTTCTTTACAAAACACTTTGAGTCGTGCTACTATTTTGAGTTGTTTCTTCGTCGGGGTCATTTTCAAAATGTAATTGATTATCAAATTAAGTGCAGCCTGTGACACCGCTGTCAATTCAAACAAGTTTTGACAAGCAGTTTTTGTGAACAACTTGAAAGTGATTTATTGAACGTTTGGCTCCAGGGTTAAGAATATTTTTTTTCATTTGTTTCAATAGTAAGTAAAAATAAATGGATTACTGCATTATTTCGGTAATCAGTAAAAATTTACTGGTTACTAAAAAATTTTTAAGTAACCAGTACGACCTTGTATGTATATGAATAACACACTAAACATGACTGAAATTATACATTTGACAGAAAAAACATATATCTATTGTTATCCGATTAATCGGCATACATTCTTTGATTAATCCTTTAATCGAAATCAGCAATTTTAATTTAATCGAACAATTAATCGTCTAAAATTGTTCGATTGATCGAACAAGAATTACTCGACTGAACCCCCTAATGATAATCCTCAAGTGTATGTTGAGACATCGTTACATCCAGAAAAACTGAGTTTTTGGTGTGTTTTATGGGCTGGTGGAATTATTGGTCGGTACTTCATTAAAAATAATGCTGGTCAGTACGTTACAGTCAATGGTGACCGCTATAGAGCCGCTAGACTATTTTCTGTGGGGATATGTGAAGTCGGTAGTATGCGCCGATTAGCCCGAAACCACTAGGAGGACAACATTCGCCACGCTATTGTAAATATACTGCCAAAAATCATCGAAAATAGGAGACTACGTTCGAGCCAGCCGTGGCGGTCATATGCCAGAAGCAGGGCTGTGGAATCGTCCGAAAAAAATACTAACTCCGACTCCGACTCCAAACGCTGAAATTTTTTAAGTGCGACTCCGACTCACGATTCCGACTCCTACTCTAACCGTGATGCGAAATGAATGAGACGTAAAATTATTTCTCTTTTATGTAGAAACATCTTTATTAAACGAATTATGGGAATCTCCGCGTAATGTGCATAAGAAAAACATGAGTGTTATGGTAGGAATTAAAGGCAGGCCGATAAAGATGTTTCTACACAAAAGAGAAATAATATTACGTCACAATTTTTCTAATACATACAAGTATTTATGCGCTATTAGCAACACTTATTCTGTACAATGTTGACAATATTTCAGCGTTGATGGTTAAAAAATTCTGATATTAAAATTATTGGCAATTCCTGTCATTAACATTTTTTAGCATGAGTAAATTATTTAAAAAATCACACATCTTTTTTAACTAGATCAATAACTGAGTATAAGTTTTGCTAATGTAATTTAGACTTTTTCCCGCACGTATAAAAAATATACCTAAATATACTTAAATAGTAAAGTACTTGAATCAACTATTTCTCATAAAATAAATTAAAATCTACTTATTCATATTGATCTGCAAAATATTGCATCGCCAATTTCGCAGAATTTTTATATTGGAAAATATTAGAAATTTTTTTAAATTTTTTATGCATAAAAATTTTGGAGTCGGAGTCGCGCGTTTTTTTGGGTACTGCGACTCCGACTCCGACTCCGGTACAAAAACCTCAACTCCGACTCTTCAACTCCGAGTCCGACTCCACAGCCCTGGCCAGAAGTCATATTTAAATTATAATGCCAGAAGATTATCTTTCGAATAAAGTAAATTTCAGGTCAATTTAAAAAACTCATTTTTTTTTTTTTTTTTTTTTTTTTTTTTTTTTTTTTTTTTTTTTGACAAAATATTCAATTTACAATAGTTTGTCTCAGCGCCTTAAAGGCATTGTTGATGAGACGTGTTGGCAAAAATTACATTTTACTTACAATTTATGTTAAATAAAAAAAAAATTGTTAATTCAAAAAACTAATTCAATTAAATTACATTTTGAGATCGGCTTATTAAAGAGATCATTACACCCTTAATATATGGCTATGTATGTGTGCCCATAAACATACTTTTCGATATGGTCAGGTCCAACAAAACTATTTTTAACGAAAATGGTTTAAACATATTATGGTTGCTTTAACCATATTATTGTCTTTGGTAGCAGTATTATGGTAAAATTTAGCCCTTCATCAATAATCCACAACCATATTATGGTTGCCTATGTGCATGTTATTGTTAATAATAACAATATTATGCTTACCACTTATAATATAATGGTTTATTATTGTTTTAAATAACCATAATATGGTTGATGCTCTCTAGGTAGCTGACATATTTAACCGTAAAATTGATGGCGGTGACAGTGATGTGGTTAAAGTTACCATAATATGCTTAAACAATTTTTCGTTAAAAAAAGTTTTGTTTGAGGTGACCATATAGAAAAATTAGTTTTCTCTGCGTGCAGTTATACTTTTATCTTTTTCCCCCTGTTAAATGTGTGCTATTAACTTTATGGTTGTGACAATGGCACCAACTTTAAACCCATGATGATGAATTTTACTGTCAAGTGGCTGTAAAAATATTTGTTTTGTAACATTTAATCCACTGTATTTTTTTTTCCACACAGTTTGCTTTGATGTCATTATATTTTTCCAATGGAGTTTAATTTTTCCAGTGGAGTAAGCCACGCTAAAATGTTTTCTTTAATTGTTTGTTGTTCATCTTCCTCCTTATGGGTTTGTTTAACTTTCAGCTTTATTACTTCGTGTATTTTTTAACACCTGATATGTATTAGAAGGTGTGATGTTTAGACAATAAAATTCACTTTATGACATTAAGGTGGAAAATCGTGATGTGTATTTCTCTAATTTATTTGGTGATTAAAATTGAAACAAAAATAAAGAGATGCTTGTGAACAAAATATTTTAGAGAAAACTCTATTTCATTAACTGTTAAGGAAATCTTCAACTTGTTGAAAATTTTCGAAAGATTCTTGCTTGTATTTTATATTTTTCCTTAAGATTTTGTGCGTATGTGTCTTAAGATGGCGTCCAATATGTATCACAAGATTCTTTGTTGCCTAAAAGTTACAAATCTCCAATATAACTCGGCAGTCCAATCTCGGAACTCAGAAATCTGAAGCACCTGATTAATGCGAGTCCCCTTCATGACAAGCATTTTTACCGTGTACAGGGCCCTTAAGAACGGTACACTTGAATAATCCGTACAAGCATTCTATACCCTACTGTTGACACCGCTTCGGCTTGATTTAAGTGCGGATGGATGGTTTTGTCTTTTCAGTGTAGACTACCGGGCCACCCATTTTTGGACAATATAACAATATACCGCTTGCATAAATAAATCTAGTTATGTAAAAAATGTATCTCATAAAGGCGTATCGTAAATAAAAAATATTGGCCTGCATTTTAGTTTAAAATTTGTTATACTGCCATAGATTTTGGTGGCCAAGGGCATTTGTGCTAATGTTTGTAGTGCCAAAAAATTACTTGTGCGCTTTTGGTTTACAGTTATAAATATGTTACCAACATCTTTACAAAAGCATAATATTATCGAAACCATCCATCAATATCTGAATGTATGTATAGGGTGTAATATCAACCACAAATTTTATCTTTTAAATATCTTCATAAAAATTTGCAGTTCACTAAAATAATCATATCAGAGCGCAAACAAAGATGTTAAGATGTGAGTGCATGGTACCATATTTTTAATGTTGTCACACCTGTATACCAAAATGCACATAAATTATGTGTAAATCATGCATGTTTAGTATACAGGAGTATCTTGTGAATGAAAATCAACAACGACTTAAACAAACTAAAATGAAAATATGTTTTTTTTTTCAGTATTTAGATCGAGTGGAGGTGCGACAGACAGACTAAGTAAACTGCACAGCATTGACTTCAGTCAACACCTTATTTTTTCCACAAAAACCTAAAAACAAACACGATAACCGTCTATAGATTTTGTCTGTCGCTTATTCTTTTTTTTTTTTTTTTTGTAAATGTGTAAAATAAAGATATCACTCGAGAGGATTTTTTTTTTTTTATAACGTTTGTTGTCTTCTATTCACTTGCAAGCTGCTGCTACCTTTGGTACCTTCTTCAATACAGTAATGCATATCTTGAAGAAATCTTTTAAATATTATATACCCCATTTATTAAACTGCATGAATCTGATGTTGCAAATCTTGTTTAAAACTTTATTTTGTTATTTAGTAGGAAGTGGCAAAGAATTCTTAGCACATGTCGTACTTCTTCAATGTCTGTCTCTCTGTATGTAAGTTGACACTCTAACACAGCAGCTTTATCTCCTTTTGGTTCACTTCATTTTAAATATTTCGTTTTCTCCGTTATTAAAAATAAAAGAAATAAAACATTTGGGTATTTTTTTGGTTAAAAGCAGAGCTAAAGTTCAGATAATGTTAATACAAAGAAAGAATACATACAGCATTAATAAATATTTTTCAGAAAAGATAAACATTTGACTTGTTTCAAAGTGTGGCAAGTCAAAAAAAAATATATTACCCTAAATGTACCTTTACCAACCATTTTAAAGTGAATAATAATACTCTATACAGACTTTTTTGTTGAAGAAGCAAAATGTTTACGGCAGTGTCATCCTTGTGTGTTAACTACATGAAGTAATTTGGAAATTTGATAAAAAAAAAAATCTAATCATATATGGTCTTGAAAGAATTATATTTTCACAAAGGGGCCCAAAGGGGATTGACATTTGGCCTAGTTTTTTCATTAATACTTTGTTTATAGCAGACAAGGGGTTCTTTATTTTATTTAAATTCAATTACATGAAATTAAGATATTGTCAATTACAAATGTATTTAATGAAACTAAATCAATGCCACGATATCGATTTTAGTTACAAGTAATTAAAATTAACAATTCTTAATTAAAACCCTCCCAAGGAAGGCCCTTGCGGTTAAATTATTTATCAGTTTATTGATTAAATTGCCTACTTTTGTATTTTATAAGCTTTAAGGAATGAAACTTTCAACAAAAATTTTGTTTTTTTCTATTATATTTTTTAAATTTATTTATTCTGTATATACTGTACATCTCTACACACCACCTCAGATTACTCGGTTTTGAAATGTTGCATATCGGAATTTTGACATAAGTAACCGAAAACTCTAAAAGTATTGACGCGATTCCTGATTCCAAGTTTACTCCTTACTTTTGCTAATAATAAATTAATCATGAAGGTTTTCCAGTGTCACCAGGAGCATTGCAAAAAATATTACTTCCCTTTTTTCTCTATATTGTCAAATATATGCTGATATATCGCACTTGTTCCTCGAAACAGAGTCAACTCAAAATTTATAAATTTTCAGTAGAGACAAAAAACTTTTTTTTTATATGTATTCTTATATTACAAATGGGGATAAAACTGCATTTTTTAAGGCAAAATACTAGAGAAATAGATCTAAGATTTTTCAGTGGGTAGATATGGCCACTGTTTATCGTTTTCTTGCAAAAAGCGAAAATTGAAGAATTTTAAGTTGACGCTGTTTAGAGAAACAAGTGCGATATGTAATTATGTTCTTTCATCAGTAACTCTTCATTAGTTGTCACCAATTCTCTCAGATCACAAATGTTTTAATTGGACTCCTTCAGATACTCTCGATTAACGAAATTTGCTACAGAGCTTTTTAGTCGCGACAATCCGTATTTTCCCAAGTTTTGTCCTGCTTTGCTCCAGTTGCCATATAATGTCATAGAATGCAAGAGGCTAAATTTGTATTTGTTCCATATATATAAGGGATCAAAAAGTTAACAGAACATTAAGATTACTGTTAACTAGGGTTGCGGCGAATATAGCTTTAGCGAATGCAAATGCAAATAGTGAAATTAACAGTTTGAAATTGGTAACAGTTTTCCAAGCTTCCACAAATATTATGCTACATTTTTTAGCAACTGTAAAAAATATAACTTAATTTAATTACATTATATATTGGAGGTCAGTACAATTTTTGTGAGGAGTGCCTTGAGGCTCTCTGAGCCATTAGAGGGTTAAGACAAAATTTGATACAATTAATGTCAAAAATGTCACATACTTGTTTAATTTTAATGATTGTTATAAAAACATATTTTTTCAGTTTATAATTGACCCCAGCTGCTAGATAACCCTTGTGAAATGCTGGTTTCGATTTTTTATTATTTAACTTGGCGGTACAAAAATCTTACAAATAACTGCAAAAAGGTGTACACATAAGAGTACCATGGGTATCATACGGTTGCGCTTGACCGACCTTATCTTCTTACTGCTTTTCAATGTATATTTCTTTGCATGTTTTCGAAAATCAATATTATGCATATAATTTACATTTTTTTGGTTGATTTTTTTATAACTTTTTTTAAATACATAATTTTCAGCTACAAAAGTTATTTGAAAGAAACATTAAATTTGTTTAATCAAAATTAATGTGACATAAAATTTTAAATTACACAGAATTACAGATTTTTAAATAACACGAAATGTATTGTGACAGAGCCTTCTGTATTTGTGTGTAAATGACATTTTACATTATTAGTTATTTTATCTCTGAAGACCCACAGTTTTTTTTTTTTTTTTTTTTTTTGTTCATTATAGAATAGCCTAAAGGAATATCGATGACAGAAACAATAGCAATTCAACATCATAATTATCCGCAAAATAATTGTTTGTAAAAGAGAAAATCTATGCTTTTTCCAATGTACTTATTTATTGGATTCTGTTGTCATTAAATTTTGTATTAAAAATTACCGCAAATAAATTACTCGTGTATTTATTTTATTTAAAAGTGGGGAGATCCATACCATGACAATATAAGTAAGTACTCACTTCGCGAACACTAAAGGTAAATATGGACATACATACATAAGTACGTATTTAACTATTTTATTTTTAAAGCATTGCTCTTATTGACATAAAACTATTTAAATATTGAACCGCTTATATAATTTTTTTGTTATCGTACAGCAACATTTTTTACGGGTATTCCATAACATATTATAGTTCCAATACCTAATTATTCAGTAAATCATGTAGGGAACCGTTTCTTGAGCAGCCGTCAATAAGACAGTTCCCTTGGGTCCTTCAGTAGTCCCTTTATGATACCCTGTGCCAACGACCAATCTACAGAGCAGTTATGTAAAACCCGATACTGCAGATTTCAATCAATTCGTGTTCTCAATGAAGAGAAGAAGCAATCACAGTTCCATCTTAGATCGATCATCCCCACAGGCAAACACCGGTGTTTCCAGGTATCTCTTCCTATTGTAATGACTTCCAGGACACTGACATAGAAAATGAAATACAGTTTCCTCCTCGTTTTGACAACTTTAAATTTCAGACCCATTCTCCTTGTATGAGTCGCCGCCAGGCAGTCCCCAATTATCACGAAGACCACTGACCAAATCTGTTTCCTATTGACCCCAAGTAGAGCGCGGTTCTCCGTTCATCACAGCCAGGCCAGAATGGCCTGAATACAGAACAGGTGTATTCTCGTGTCCACCACAACTGTGGAAGTATATAAAACTCGAACTTTATGAGTAAATTACAGTGAGCCATTTGAAAGCCAACGAGTTGATCAATGAATCTGAAATCCAGGCGAATACCTCCCTTGGCAAGCTCATCTGCTATCTGGTTATCCCAGCAGTTCGCATGACCTTATATCCACATTAGCGTTATTTTCGAATGCATCGCAATCTCATCTAAAGACTTTCGACATTCTGCAGTTCACCTAAGTAGATGTCGTATAGACACTGGTAGGGATGCAATGACAGCCTTCAAAATCAGAAATACATATATAACTAAATCATTTTAATATTGGGATAAATTTGGACACGAATGAATTTAACGATATATCAAATCACATTTTTTTTGTAAGCAAGTCCATTATTGATTATAAGTTTATCAAAATAAAAATCTTAGATTTATCTTCAATGTACATATTTTAATAGTTTCTTTAAGTAGTAAGTGGTGAAGTATGTCCATAATTAAAACTACTCATGTGGGACTTTAATCAGTTTCTTTGTGATATCCAGAGTCAATTTCCCGTTGCAGAGCTAATCCATAAGCCGCACGGCAGAGTCCAACCTTTTTGATTCCTTAGGTAAAAGAAAATGTCAACCCCTAGTTTAACTTTTGAGTTTTTTTTTTTTTTTGAATGTCAGCCATTTGAAGTTTAGTCTTTGAGCATAATTTATATTAATGATACATCAAAACCTTTAAAAAAAGCCTGCATAACCTAAAAGCATTTGCTGAAAGAGTCTTGTTGACAGTTGTGTCATCAACACTTTTTCCCAGTTTTTTAAGCCTGCAACAACAAACAACTTTTTGTCACCAATACACATACAAAAAAGTATACAATAATGTAATAAAAAATTAACAACATTAATATAGATATATAGTAGCATCAGCGTTAACGTCAGAAGCAACAACAACAACGCCAATATTCATTACAAACAATAAAAAAAAATTATCATCAATATCGTCAACATTGGTTTTTCCAGTGCAACGCGACAACATCTTGTCAACGATAGCGAACAAAATAAAATGTAATATTCAGTGATAGCGAAACTTTTATACCCTTCACCAAGTTTGAGACTAATTATTTATTATTTAAATGGCTAAAAATTTTAAACATATAAGAAAGTAAATTCGGTTAGGTCCATATGATACCCTACGGAATGATTTTAAAGTAAAGACCTTTTTTTTGGGTTCCATAGTCAGTTATGCCCCTATCGTAAAAAAACTGTTTTGTGAAGTCTAAAATAAAGTCTTTTGCAACAAATATTATTGTGCTATTAATATTTATAAGGATTTTATCAGGTAAAAAACTGTCTTGCGGGAAAAGGCATTAAAAATGACCTCCAGGGAGCTCTAGACCGACCATAAAAATAAATTGTTAGAGTTTGAATCAACATGAAACACAATAGACAGCATTAGTCTTCGAGTGGAGGTGTGTCCTTGGGCGCATAACCCTTCTCAACCTTACCTAAGGGTTCTTAGATACGAAAAACTGAACTAGGCCTATAAATGTTAAAGTGATTTTCGAAAAGGAGTTATGGTAAAACCAAGAATTGTAGGAGGCGTGAAATAACCCTCAATATTTATCCCCCGTCCCCCACCCCAAAAAAAAATATTCATAAACAAAAGTTTGTACAGAGAACAACAACAACGATTTTTGGGGGGTTATATAATTTTGTTTTTTCCCCAAACAGAAATGAAATAATATTCCAATTTTTGGGGGCTTATTTCATATGAAATTCTCCCCCAAAAAATCATTATGAAATAAAGTACCAATTATTTTTTGGAGGACTATTTAATTTTTAAATTTATAACGAAAACCATTTTGGGCGCAAGTATTTTCTTAGATGGTCGGCTATGCTGAGAAGCTTTACAGCCATACCTAAACAAGAGCGGAACGCGTTTTCTAGCTGTCAAAAATCCTCATGCCCATACAATTTGTATGAAGCATCCCTAAAAAGCGAAGCGTCAACGCTTTGCAATTGGAAAATCCGATTTTGACAGCGCGTTAAAATAAACAGAGCTGATATATTTGTTGTTTTGACAACCCTGTTTTTATTATTTGATAATAAATAATGGCAAATTAGCTATTTTTAGGTCAAACTAGCGGATTTAATTAAATTTCTTATGTCTGTTATGAGGGTTTTAGTCGGCACGAAAGTTTATGGCACAACGCTGACGCTCTTATTTAGGTATGGCATATCAACGTAAAAGCTACGCTAAAGAAAACGTTCCGCCTTCCGCTCTTGTTTAAGTACGGCTGTTAGTTTGAGAAGTCGGTATTGTTATACCATATTGGCGGAAATTCTGCGCCCGGTCGAAGTCCTAACCGTGCTATCTATCGCTAGATTCTTTAAACCAAAACTGTTCAATTAATTGTCTTATTTCAATTAATTGGGGCCTTATTTCATTTCAGAAATTGGGGTCTTATTTCATATGAAATAAGCCCCCAAAAATTGGAATATTATTTCATTTCTGTTAGGGACTTTCTTTTATTTCGGTGGAAGTTTATTTGATTTTAAAAATTTGGGTTGTACTGCATTTGAAATATTTCATGCCGCAGTTTTGAAAGATATTGTAAAACTTATTTGAGCAATTTGTACTTCACTTCTTTAAGAGATTTATGATGATATAAAATGATTCTTGAGTCTGGCATTTGCATGGACGCTTCCGTCAAATAAATATTTTTATACATTTTATTAAAATCAATTCTCCCTCCTCTATTTTGGCAGGACGTTTTAATGATGGCTATTAGAAATAATAAAACATACAATATTCGTGTTGGCATTACGTCGAGTGTTAGACACTTCATCCTAATGTCTGCTTACTGAAGTTCTTATTAGGATGCTTTAAAGCCAGGTATACCTAAGGACTTTGATAGACCAATTGGCCTATCAACGTATTTTACATTGATTTTTTCCTGTGTGTTGGAGGTAAAGATTAGCTGGAGTTCACACGTCGCTGTTCTGGAATCTTCTATCTTTTCATAAAATGCCTATGGTTTTGCCATGGAATTGTATTGATATTTTGAATTCTTGTTTGATAGCATTTCATAATACCCCAATGAGTAAAAAGGTCTATGTATCTATCTAATTGCGTCGCCCTACCCCAAATCCAATGAAATTCTAGGTGAAATAATTGATCGATAGTTGCATGTACCGTTATATTGAAAAATTTAAATTTTAAACTTTCATTTGAGTCGTCGCGATATTTCCTAACGACTTAACTTGAGTCAATTATACTCGACGTCGCCATAAAAGTGCCGTAGAAAATACCGAAATTTTCTGTCGACTTAGTCGGAGTCAATTATACTCGACGTCACCTTAAAAGCGCCGTAGAAAATACCGAAATTTCCTGTCGACTTAGTCGGAGTCAATTATACTTGACGTTGCCTTAAAAGCGCCGTAGAAAATGCCAAGGACTGTCAATAGTATACGATTGTTGTCAATGTTGACTAAGAAAATACAATATATGTTTCGTTGTCGTCGATTTGTATAATAAAGGTGATTGTGATGGGGTTATTGTCCAACCATATAAGATTTTTTACTATTCAGGTAATTTTTGGTATTCCGCCCAACCCACCAACCAACCAATAGTTGTAAAAAAATATATTCCAAATATTGTAAAAGAAGATGATGCTTTACCAATTAAAATTGTAGTGTCTGTCAACAACTGCAATATGATAAAAATGTGTTGTAGTTGAACATGGAATTTAACGCAATATGCGTTGTTGCTTTGCAAATAACCCAACAACAGCGATTTAACAATGAGTTGATGCAACAACAACTAAAAAAAAAAACAAACACATGCTTTAAACAAAAATACCGAACCACATCCATTTTATTATAATTTACTGCACTTCCAAATTGTTGTGGTCAATTAATGTCAGCATGTTACCATAAAACATACCATACACCAACATGTTGTTATTATAGATGCAATATAAAAGTTCTAGCTGTGGACTAACAGCAGCAACAAAAATGTGTATAAATAAATATTATGAAATAACAATTTTACGTTATAAAATTTAATGCAACAAGAAAGTATTTTACACTATAAAAGAATATTGCTTTAATTTTGAATGGGATGCAAAAACTATAACTTTTAAATATAAGCTTTCTTTTACTGTAGGGTCATTTAAATGTTTAAAAATATATGCTACCATTTTAAGTGTATAATTCTGATTTTTTAAACGCTGCGAAGATTATATACCTCAATTGGTTTAAATTTATCAAATACATAGTAGAGTTCTAATTTTGAACTTTTCCGTGGTATCCGACTTCAACTTTAAAAACATTTTCATAACTTTTATTTTAACTCCTACGATTATATAAACCTTTTTTTTAGAAAGAAGATAAAAAGTGCTTTTAAACTCTATACATATTTTTGCTAACTATTTTCTTCCGTAAAAATCATTCAGAAAGCAACCGTGAAATCAAATGTAACACTCAATACACAAAAATGTTTAAATTCGAAAGATATAATTTTATTTCACAATTTGTACCCAATTATCGTTTTTTTTTTTTTTTTTGAGATTATTTATATAAAATATTTATTCTAAAACCATTTTTCCGAATGTGCTTCTATGAGTTGTATTTCAATTTATTAAGCTTTTTACAATAGTCTTATTCCCTCAATATTTCACATATTTGTTTGCTTAAGCCAACTTTTGGTTAACATTGAAGCTATAGATATGTACTTATAGTTAGGAAAAAATGGTTAATATAATTAAAACTAATTTATGAAAAAGAAAAATTCCCATATTATATTTGTTCTAAAACTTTAAATAACCAAACAGTAATTATTTCTTATGGCGATTTCTTTTCTGAGAAAAATATGTTACAGTATATACATGTAACACTTTCTAATGTTACCCATAATCACTCGAAGTGTTACATGTTGTGCAACTTCAATAGAACAAAATTAGCTGCTTTTAGTTAGAACTATTACACTTTTATCGTTAATGTACTTCATTAGCGATTTTAAAAGCCATTTAAGCGGTTTTTACACACTGTTACGGCTTTGAAATAAATATTGACATCACTAATGGCTTGAAACAAATTGCAATGATATTAATATACCTAGAACTTTTTCATTTTAATATGTAAACATTTTTATATAATGTTTTTTAACAATCTTTTCACAAAATTATAAGTGGTATGTGTTATGACAAATAAAATAAAGTCATGGTTGTACAAACAAAGTACTAAGTACCAAAGTTGTAAAACAGGGCAGTGTGAACACAATAAGTAAACGTGAGGGTAAAATAGGCAACATGTTTTGCATGTTTTTGATCAACATATTCACAAAAGAACTTGAAAATTTTTCGCACAGTGGTATTTTTTATACAAACGAACACGAAAAAGTAGATCATGTAACATTTATTTAACATATTTCTCAGAAAAGAAATCGCCATTGGTATACACTAGGGTTATGACTTTTAAAATTTTTTTTGCAAATATTTAATTGCACATGCCATAGCCAAAATGTCAATAAAAAAATATTAACAGACGCCATCTCTCTTTTTCGCTGCTTTAAAAAAAGTTCCCGCACCAAACGAGTTGAAATTTGTTCTATTTAAAAAAAAATATATATGGGGGATTTCATGTCAAGTGACCCAACTTTTTAAATCGATATCTCCCGATTTGGATGAAATTTAGTCTTATTGGATATTAGCTTAGACACAAATTTTCAACAACATCGGTCAAAAAACTTCTGATTTAGTGGGGGTCAAAATTTGACATTTTGGCCAAACCGGTGTTCTTTCTCATCCATGTAACTAATTATCTTATTAAAATCATTATTATTATTAAAATCATCCAAATCGGAAGACATCGATTTCAAAAGTTGGGTCACTTGACATGAAATCCCCCATATATTAAATTTAACATTGTCACAATTTTAAACGGCTAAAGTATATCGTAGCTTTTTTAAGAAATCTAACGGCAACTTCTTGTATTTTGTTGTTAGATTTAATAGAAGAGCTACGATTTTTTAAATTTGCTCTTTCAGACCTCCGCTATGAATTAATACAAAATATTTTTTATTATTTTTTTATTTTTTATTTTACACAATGTAATTGGCTTTCTAATACAACAAGATATGATATCTTATGAATTATAGTATTAGAATCAGGTAGGTTATACTAGACAGATAGGATATTAAGCAATAGTATAATAATACACAATTTTAACTAAATAAAATAATAAAGATTAATAATATAATAAATAGGTATACAATCAAACAATAATAAAGATTAATAAAATACTAAATAATAATAATAGGATACTAAATAATAATTAGGAAAAATAATCAGTAAGTAATTTTCTGAATTTTATTGCGCTGCAAGTTGTTTGCAAATGATTTGGAAGTTGATTCCAGAGACGTATACTAAATATAAAAAATTGGCGTTCTGATGCATGATTTCGATGACGAAATTGTATAATAAATTTTCCTCTAAGCGATCTTGCAAACCGCAATCGATCAAACAGGTACTTCGGTTCCCTAGTTATAATAATTTTGTGTAGGAAGATAATGCTCCTAAATTTAAGAAAGTTTTTAAATAGTAAATGAAGTAAACGGCAGGAATACGAACTTATTCTATCAAATTTTTTCAGACAAATAACGTAACGGACAATGTTGTTATACGTGGCGGTAAGTTTCCTCATATCTCGGGAGTTACAGCCAGCATATATTTCAGAAGCATACAGTAGCGTCGGTAGTAGACAAGTCTTAGCAATTAAAGTTCTTATTCTAAGTGGTGTAAAATATTGTGTGATCCACAATCCCCTTAACATACCATATATCCTGCCACAAGCCTGATTGATGTGATCCGACCAAGTCAAAGTCCTTTTAATTTTTATACCATAAATTGTGTGAATTTTTAGAAATTACATTTGGTGCGGAAGGTTTTTCTGCCAAAATGACCAGCAAACCGATTTTTATGACCTATTTAGTATTGGATATCACGTGGTACTTGGTACATTTTTTGTAAAAAATTATTCATAATCCTAGTATACACTGTCCCATAGTCAAGATCTCTTGTATATTATCGTTTAATTCAGCATAAATTAGTTTTACATAACTATTAATTTTGATAATGATTGGTACGTCATTAACCGCAGGTTTCCCTTAAAGCCTCCTTCCGAAAATCATTGTAATATGCCTAAAACACTAACCTATTACTACTCTCATTCAATTTGGTCCCAATTTGTATTAAAAGAAAAGAAATCCCACTGCCATTTCGTGATGATTCGTCCATTATTTGCCATGTACGCCACAATAAGCACACTTGTGTAAAACAAAAGGGTTCGGCTAAAACGTAACACTATTGTGGTAAAATGTTTACGCTAAAAAATCAAGACAATATTCGATCTCTTGAAGTACGGCGAATTTTGTTGTCAATACCATTTTTTCTTATTTTCTTATTTTTCTTTTAGTCTTTTTAATAAAACTGAATGTGTTTTTTTTTTGTAAATTCAGATAAAATCAACACCCAAAGTGTAATTGCCGTTTTACTTACAGGAGCTACAAAATATAATTATAGTGGTCAAGACAACACATTGAATCCAGAACGTAAAGTGCGAAACTTAAAGGTTGGAAAAATGTTCCAAAAAAAATTTTAACTTAGACTTTGAAACTTTTGTAATTTCTCTTAAAGGGTGGCGCATAAGTAACTTTATAATTTATTTAACGAATAAAATTGTTTCCTTTTAACCACGAGTAGTAGGGTATTCATTTAATCGGGCTTTTACTTTAATCGGTTAATCGCTCGATTAATTAACCGAGGTTTTTGTTTAATCGGTTAATAATCGGTTAATTTTGTTTTTGATCGGCTAATCGATTAATACAATTTGTTTTATAAATAAAGTAATTTCAATAAATAAAAATACATAAATTATTTATTATTCGGAGTTTATTAGTAAAAAAAAACAATAACATAACAAACATGACAATTCTTGAACTAAAACGAGCAAAAAGGAGGTCTTTTAAAATAATCTTTTAGAAAAATAATTTGGTTTAAATATTTAGGATTTAAGCGATTCTTTGCTTTGGTTTTGATAAAACTTGACGTGGAAAAAACTCTTTCACTTATCGTTGATGTTAGAAAAATCGAAAGTTACCGATAATACAGAATGTCTAATACCTCAGTCCTTTTCCTGGATTTCTCTACACATATAAAATCTTCCATTACGTTATCAGAGTCCCGTTTCTTTTTTTAAATTTTTAATAGTTCTAATCAGGGACCGTAAAAGTTATTCCTTTTTTCATAAAAGTCAGGTGATCACAGTTATTTTTTGATTTTGATTTTTTTAAACAAAAATAACAGTTATTTTTTGATTTTTATTTTTTTGAACCAAAACAAGAGTTATTCTTTAAAGAAATCTACGTGTTATAATTATTTAGTATTTTAATGCGCATAAGAAATCCCAATGACGATCACACATTTAAATAAATATTTAAAGTCACTACTAAAGCCTATAGTACACGGCATGTAAAAAGACACATGCGCATGTGGTTCTGACGTAATTTTGACGTCAATGCAAAGCCACAATAAACATTGCGTGTTGTGTAATGACGTCAAAATTACGTCAGAACCACATGCGCATGTGTCTTTTTACATGCCGTGTACTATAGGCTTAAGTGAAGCACTACTTTAAGTGAAAAATATGAACAACAACAAAAAACACATAGAGTATATTTTTGGACGCATTAAAAATGTACAACAATAAAAAACATGATAAAATAGCGTGGCGAAGTTTGTTTAAAGCAATAACAAAAAGAGGTAAAAACGATTCAATACTTGTGTTGCCACAAAAACAAAACTAAAAAACAGAATGTTTAAGTTGGTTTCAAAGTTGATAAAAAACAATGAAAAAAATCCCGTATTCTATTTTGTTTAATTTTTTAGTTAAAAACATCATATTTAAAGCAAAATGATGATGAAACCCATATCAGGCCGTAATGCTGCTGTTTTTAATTGAGATTTCTTTTGTAGCCAAGGAAAGGATACATCGACAATGAGGGAAAAAGAAAGATTGTGTACAACAAGACGAATGGTGTTCGGAAATTATATAAAAAAAAGGTGTCCCAAGGTCACCCGCTCTTCACTAATTCAGCAAAATTATTTGTTTTTAAATTTGTATTAATTTCAGTAAACTTTTTTGTTTGATTCAGCTAAATTTTGTGTTTGAAAAATGTTTATTATCAAACACAAATTTAACCAATAATAACAACTATTTGTTTGAAAAAATCCGAGTTTCTTTTTCGATAAACGAAAGGCAAAATAAATTGTTTGAATATGCAAATTCGTTTGTATTTTATTTTAAACAAAAAAGGTCTTGATATTAAAATTTTTTTTGTTTGAATTGGAAAAATAATTTTTTCTGTGTATCTAAAGATCTCATTATTTATAAAACTAAAATCATAGCGAAGTTTTTGTAATTTGCAACCTTTCGAAATTAAATTGAACAGCATGGGTTTTTTCTGGGTTTTCCATCATAAATTTTTAAAATTCTTAAAAAACGAGAAAACACGTAAACTAAAAACTTATTCACTAAATTACATATAACGTAACTTTTGCTTCACCCTGTAGCTTTTTGATTATAAATAAAAAATCAGCCACTAGTTGAACAACTTTTTGCCTTTTATTAATGCATTTTACTGTAATTATAAGACTCTTCTTTCGGACACCAGGGCAAGTTCTTCAAGCTGTTTGCCCAAAATGTAAATTTATGTATATCTCGCAAGATTCTTAAATGAGGCAGCTAATTTTTAACTTAAGTAGGATGTTATGCCTAAACGACTCGAAAGGAAAATTTTAAGCTAACTCATGTCATTCGAAATACTATTGCTAAATTAGAATTATTTTATGTATTTGGCAAATACTTTATTTGCCTAAATAATTAATATTCACGACGTTTTCTTATTTTAACAAAGATATTTAGATTTTTATTGACTTAACAAAACTAACTAAAATTATTAATTTAATTTAATTTTTGTAATGTTTGGAGAGCTCTCGACTTTACACTTTAAATATCAAACTAGAAGTGAGTGATAATGCAATAATAAAAAAGAACTACAACTAAAAGCTTTTTTACATAGTTGCATGGAAATGTAAAAATGATTCGGAGTAGGCACACAGGGTGCCACAATACTCCCCTGCTAGATGAAAGCTACCGGAACCTTGCTGGAAATGTGACACGTCTGCCGCATTTAGTAGATTTCATTGGTACAGCGGAATTATTATTTTGAATTGTTTGCGAATGATTCTCTCTTGCTGCGTTGGTTACAGGAATTGGATCAGATGTTGATTCACTTTGCTGAGTCAAGCTTGATGTGACATCTTCACCAAGATTCGAACTTGCACCACTAAATTTAACGGTTCGTGGTTGATTTCTTGCAACAAAAATGTCGATATCGGGGTTTAAATTCATAGTAAACGCTGGCTTAAGTCGATCGACGCTTATGTTTACTGAACGGCCTCTGATGGTGATCGTAAAAAACTTCGTAGTTTTTCGAGTGACGGGATAAGGACCATCATAGGGATGAGTTAGAGACGGACGTATTGAGTCGTTGCGAACGAAGACGTGTGTTGCTGAAGTTAGAGCAGGACTTACAAAAGTTTTTGCCTGCGTGTGATGAGCTGTTTGTGTAGGTCGTAAATTTCGCATTGCCTTTCGAAATTGTGAAACAGCTTCGCTGGTTATTTCGGATGGTGAATTCTCACAGACAAATTCGCCTGGTATCCTTAAAGTCGTGCCGTATACAAGTTCGGCTGGCGAAGCATCTATATCTGGCTTGAAAACGACCCGTAGACCAAGCAAGATTGACGGCAAACTGTGAATCCATTTTGCTGGGTCACTACAAAGTATAGCTGCTTTAAAAACTCGATGCCATCTCTCAATAATACCATTCGATTGTGGATGGTATGGCGTAGTACGCAAATGAGTTGCACCAATTGTTGTCATTAGCTCACTGAAAACAGCTGACTCAAACTGTCTACCACGATCAGATGTTATTCTAGCTGGAACACCAAAGCGTGCTATCCAGTGGAATAAAATCGCTTTAGCCACGGTTTCGGCTGTCATGTCAGGTATAGGCACAGCTTCGGGCCAACGTGTAAAACGGTCGATGATCGTGAGGCAATACCGCTGCCCTTCGCATGGTGGAAAAGGGCCAACGATATCGATATTGATGTGCGAAAACCGTTCCTTTGGCGGCTCGTACCGTGCAGTTGTTGACTTGGTGTGGCGTTGTACTTTAGAGCGTTGACAAGAAAGACAATTCCGAACGAAATCGGCTGTGTCCTTCTTGATTGCAGGCCAAATAAATCTTTTCGTCACCAACTTGACTGTGGCACGAACACCAGGGTGGGCCAAATCGTGCACCGTCGATAATACCTGCTGGCGGAATTCTTTTGGGATAAAAGGTCGAACATTACTTGTGGAAGTGTCGCAAATTAGCTCAAGATCGCTTCCTGTAATTGTAAAAAACTTTAGTACGAGTGAATTAGAGGAAATACCTGACTTAAGCTGGGCTAGCTCATCATCATCTTGTTGAGCGGCGGCGATTTTTGTGTAATCCACAAAATGGCTGAGACTCTGAATACGGGAAAGAAAGTCTGCTGTGACGTTCTCTATTCCAGGAGTATAACGGACGTCTGTTGTGAACTGGCCAATAAAATCGAGTTGTCTTGCTCTTCGTGGGGATGCTTTTTCGAGACTTTGATGAAAAGCGAAGGTTAGAGGACGATGGTCGGTAATGATGTAACATCTTCTACCTTCGATCATATACCGAAAGTGACAAACACCTTGATACATTGCAGTTAACTCGCGATCATAGGTGCTGTACTTTCGTTGAGCGTCTGTCAGCTTCTTGGAATAAAATCCTAGCGGTTGCATGTTGCCATCTATGCATTGGTGTAGTGCAGCACCAACTGCTGTGTCTGAAGCATCCACGTATAGTGCCAATTCTGCGTTTTTAGCGGGATGCGCCAACATTGTAGCCTGTGCTAACTCTTCTTTGCACTTTTGAAATGCATTCTCGGTTTCAGATGCCCAACAAATTGGCGAGTTGTCATTTTTGCTATTGCCTTTGATTAATTTTTGCAGCTTAGACTGATGTTTAAGGATATGTGGCAAAAATTTTCTGTAAAAATTGATCATGGCTAAAAATCTCTTCAAATCTTTAGCCACTGCTGGTTTTGGAAAATCGCGGACTGCAGCAACCTTTTCTGGCAAGGGTCGAATTCCTTCAGCGGTAACAAGATGGCCAAGAAATTGGATCTCGGATCTTCCAAACTCACATTTAGACAGATTTATTGCCAGGCTGTTTTCCCGTATTCGCTGAAAAACCATTCTTAAGTCCTTACGGTGTTGTTCGGCAGAAGATGATGCAATAAAAATGTCGTCTATATACGGGAAAACAAAATCAAGGCCTCGTAAAACTTCATGTATGAGCCTTTGAAACGTCTGCGCGGCGTTGCAGAGTCCAAATGTCATGAATTTGAACTCATACAGGCCAAAAGGTGTCGTTATGGCCGTTTTCGGGACATCGTCGGGATGAATTGGCACCTGGTGAAACGCTTTCTGAAGGTCGATTTTAGAAAATATAGTTTTGCCATGTAAAATGCTGGTGAAATCTGTCAAATATGGCAGCGGGTATCGATCAGGAACTGTTTGAGCATTTAGCGCACGGTAGTCGCCACAGGGCCTCCAAGAACCATTGCTTTTCCGTACTAAATGAAGGGGACTCGACCAGTTACTGCTTGATGGCTGACAAATTCCTGCCTTTCTCAAAGTCTCGAACTCAATTCGTGCTGCAGCTAGCTTCTCAGGCGATAAACGCCGTGGTCGGGAAAAAACTGGTTGACCAGTAGTCTCGATACGATGATAAATGGTAGATTTAGTTACGGAACCATAAGGCGATAATTTTGTAATATCGGTGAATTCGTTCAAAAGGTTCCCAAAATCAAATGTTGGAAGTTCTGCAGCATTTATTTGGGCAGACGGCTTTAAAAGAGCTCGAGATTGCACCACGCTGTCGATGAGTCGATCCCGCCGTAAATCTATTAGCAAATCATAAAAACGGATGAAATCAGCTCCTATGATTGGACTCGTAACATCAGCTATCAAAAATGACCATTCAAAAATGCGTTGTAGACCGAGATCTAAATTAATTTTCTTTTCTCCCAAAACCTTAATCGGTGCACCGTTGGCTGCATACAATTGAATTCTGGTCGACTTCATGTTTTGACTTTTTGCAGTGAGTGGGAGGACGGACACATCTGCACCTGTGTCAACTAAAAAACTTTTTTTAGAAATATAGTCTCTCACCTGCAAGCGAAACATTTTGCGATTTGTGGTCGAGTTTTCGCTAGAGCTCGCCACATGCACCCGGCTTCATGATGACGTCGCACCAGTGTCAGAAGACACGGAATTTACAGATCGTTTCTTATGCCGGCAAGGACTTCTGCATTTTTTGGCGTTTCGCCCATATTTGCGATGAAACCAGCACTCATCGGAAGAATTTTCGTTTGTTGAAGACTTGTGTCTAGATCGGCTTCTAGGATCTCGGTTACGGGAACGCGATCTCATTGTAAATTTATCAAAGCGTTTTGTCAAGCTTGCCACTTCTGCGCGTAGATCTTCGATATCACTGTGTGTGTGTGTTGCGACAGCATGAACCTGATTTGTTGAAACAGCATCCAGAATAGAGTCGGCGATTTTGGTAAATTCAGCAGCACTACCAGATGAAGCAGCAACGACCGGCTGTACGAAGTCAGGCAATCGCTTTATCCAAAGTCCTTTTAAGGCTGCTTCACCAAGAGTAGTACCGGCAACTCGTTTCATCTCATAATAGAGTTCCGATGGCTTTTTGTCCCCAAGTGGCAGATCAGACAATAAACGGTTGAGACGACGTTGCTCACTGTCGGCGAAATGCTCTGTTATTTTTGTGCGTACAAAATTATATCGCTCAATTAGAGGCATGGTTGATATAACGTCTGGCAACTGCGCTATCACACTTGGGTCCAATGCCGCTAAGACAGTGGCTGCCTTTTGCTTATCCGATGTAATACCAGAAGCAGTAAACCAAAAATCCATGGTTGTGAACCATGATTCTATATTTGAGCTGGACAACTGCGGCAATGGAAGCCTAGCATAGACAACTGCAACGTTGCTTTGGACTTGAGGAGCAATGTTTCGATTTTGAGCATCACCATCTGGTGGTAGACCGCTGTCGCTGTCATTCATGCTTCGTTTTTTTAATTTTTACCAAAATGTAAATGAAGGTTATGTTGAGGTTATACTGAATGCAATAGACGCTGTAAACTTTCTCGAATGTTCGCCAAAGTCAGCGGTACTTTTTAACGGTGCTATTTCTATTTCATTTCATCTCGTTTGTTGGAAAAAAGTTCACACACGCACACTCGATGAACAAAAAAATAATGCCGGTTCCACACACGAAGATCGGGGTCACCACTTTGGCAAATACTTTATTTGCCTAAATAATTAATATTCACGACGTTTTCTTATTTTAACAAAGATATTTAGATTTTTATTGACTTAACAAAACTAACTAAAATTATTAATTTAATTTAATTTTTGTAATGTTTGGAGAGCTCTCGACTTTACACTTTAAATATCAAACTAGAAGTGAGTGATAATGCAATAATAAAAAAGAACTACAACTAAAAGCTTTTTTACATAGTTGCATGGAAATGTAAAAATGATTCGGAGTAGGCACACAGGGTGCCACATGTATATCCTTGCCTAAAATTTGTGCCAATTGTTCCAACAGACTGGTCCTGGGTTTGTGAAAACAGAACAAGTACAAAGAGAAAGAACTCATGACCAGTGAAAGGAGAACCAATCAATCAACTGGTATATGAAGAAACAAAAGGTAGAAAAACTGATATATTACAGTACAGTATTCCCCGGTGTGTGATGCATTTTTTTGAGGTTTTCTAAAATGTGGTTCTTAACCCCAGGATTACCGTCTTGGTTTGGCCAGACCAAATTTGTGTTTTGCTTGTAATATTTTTCGCATATAACAAAAAATAAAAAAAAAACGGGGACGTGAATTCTATAAATGATAAATATCTGCTGAATCGAATGAAACTAATTTGGATTCTATTGGAGCAAATAAGTGGTGCTAAATTCCATTTTTATGTAAAAATCTATGAAATGACCCTCTTGGTCTGCCCAGACCAAATTTTTTTTTTTTTGCTTGCTTTATCTTTTAAATAGGACAATATATCAACAAAAAAAAACAGAAACGTGAATTCTAGAAATGATAAGTTCTGACTTAAATGAATCAAGTTTGAATCAAATCAGAAAACTACGGCCCATAATGCGCTTAGTTCAATTTAACTACAAAACCCTAACGCAAAACTCGTTTCAGCTGTGGTAGATGCGAAATAGCAGTGTGCGAAATTAAAGACTACATTTTCGATGACTTGCATACGCAATAAAATAATGAAATTATAAAATTATATAATAAATTTAATCCAAATTTTGATATTTCAATCAGGCTTAAGTTCATTGAATTTAATTTTCATTAAATTATTTTTATGAAGAAAGGAATTTTAAAACATGAAATGAATTAAAATATATTGATAATTTTTCATTCTTGACTGAGCTGGGAATTGAACCCAGGTTTTCACGGACAGGTTGCTTAAATTAGTTTCGATTGTAACCACACAAGCTCTTCAGTGGGGTTTGCCGTTTAGCTCTCACCGCCATTGACGACGGATGACGTCATTAGTCAAACATCAATATTCAAACCAAATGGTATTTTACCCTGCTAGATCGAAATTTGCTTTGAATGAATGATTATCTATTTTAATTGATTTACATGTTCTTCCTAACTTCTGTTTTTTCGTACTTTTTGTCAAGAATTCTTTTTGAAACCCCAAGTACATTTTTTGATTTTCATGTTTTTGTCTTTCTTTTTACTTGTTGACATTTTTCAGCACTACTTGAAGAACAAATGAAAACATAGCTCGGCCTTAGCTGTTAACAATAATTAGTATTGTGGTACAATAAATTGTATAATAAATTTGTATAATCTAAAGTAATAAGCATACGTTCAATAAAAAATATATTTAGTTATTTTTTATGTAATTGGGGTTTTTAGCTGTACTAATTGTGGTCTGGCCAGACCAAGAGGAGAACGTAGTGGTAAAAAGTTACCGAGAATCCTAGGGTTAAATTTAGGTCGAGGACTTGTTTTATTAAAATAATTGAAATATTACATTGAAATAATACTCCATTGTAGTAACTTACATTAAACACGTTCATTGAGAATTGATGTGTAACTTGTCAAATGGTGGCTGTTAGGTGTTAATTGACCCCCTCCTATGGCAACCCCATGTCAAAGTGATAGGTCCCAATCATTTAAAGTGCTAGAGCCGGTCTCTATCACCAAAGACCTATCACGGGACTACTTTGGTGTCAGTTCGCTTCCCTCTAGGGATCGAACAGACTATAATTGAAAATTTAATTTGAAAACTTTATTAAAAATTATTATGTTTTTTTACTTTTATTGCACATAAAGGTTAACCTTATAACATAATTTAGTTCTGGTGGGTCCGTTATTGCCCATGAGTCCCAAATATTTGTTAATATTGTGGTGTAGGGTATCATAGGGTAAAGTTTGTTCGACTATGCTTTATTACTTGTTTTGAATTGCTTTTGTGCATATAAAAACATGCCCTTCTGATTGCAAAAGATATATGTCAAGTGGTTTTTTTTAATTTGTGTAGTAATATTTCGTTATTCAGAATATGACAGGTAAATATCATAATGACAGTCTTGTTAACTCAAAGGTTTCACCAAATTAAAAAATTTGTTTATGTAAAGTAAACCATAAAACAGGTAAAGTCCATTAACATGTCACAGTTATTGGCAGCTCATAATGGGTAGATGAATGGGATGTTTAAATTAGTATTTTAGGTTTTTCTTTTATAAGAGCAATGAGATATTTTATTTGCCTACATATTATTTGAGCTTATGAGCTGGTTACTTAAAAAAGTGTCTTATATTTATGTATTTCTTACTAAAGTATTTATGTACTTAATGCATATAAATATTCAAACAAATAACGTTGTTGCAATATTTCAATTTAATGCATTTATTTTTAATAGTATTAAAACTTTATTGTGTAGGAGTAGGAGTGTTTGAACTAAACTCATATTTAATTTTAAATTTTTTAGCTTAACCTAAAATTAAAAATGATTTTACTCAACTTTAGCATGGCCCAATTAGTAGGTCTGCGCACAAAACAACACGCATTTAGTTTGTGTATACAAGTGGTAAAAAATGTTAAAAACTTGTCACCTGTTAAGAAAAATTGGTTTATTTTTTATCATGTATTTATTTTGTGTAATGAAAATTTCCAACCGGAATTTTGGCGTACAATGCTTGCTTCCGAAAAATGGTATGCGGAAATTTCATGTGATGGGGCCAAATTTCTGCCACAAATTTCACCCCATTTTGCACTTTCAACAATCTCTTTTGGCACTGAAAAAACGTACCGCATCCACTTTTAAAATGTTTTTTACACACTGCACAATAACGCATTTTAATGTTATTACACTTTTTTATTATTATTATGGTTATTTAAACTTTTTATTCACAATGTTTTTCACAATTATTTTATTTAATTTTTATTTTAACAATAAGAAAAACCGATTTCTTGAAATCAAAAAGAATATTAAAAAATATATAATAAAAAATGTAAACAACTTTTGACATTTTGCCCATTTATGCCTCTGTATTAAAATAGTCCCAATTTACATTATACGATTTTTGTCGTTGCGATTCTTACCTTATAGGTGAGAGGGGAGAGAGGCATTAAAAGGGGTACACAAGCGAGTCTTCTCTTCGATTCGTTTTGTTCATTCATTCGCTGTGTAAAAATGAATGTATACACAAGAAGTTGTAACGACAAAAATCGTACAATGTAAACATTAGACCGACTTCAAAGAAGAAACGACAATAATCGCAACGACAAAAATCGCATAATGTAAATTGGGACATACATAGGTATACTTTATATCAAAATTTATATCAACGATTCCTCCGTTTTTTACTTTTAACTTCCAAGGAAATGAGGCGAAGTAAAAAAAATTTAGAAGTCACAAAAACTATGACGACGCATGGCATGACAACGAAAATTTAAGTCTAAAGTTCATGGCTTAATTAGTAGATCTGCTCGAAACGCCTGCTGATTATTTGTAGAGTTGTGTTTTTAATCATAATAATGATCAATCTAAGGTTCATGGCCCAATTAGTAGGTCTGGGCCATGAACTTTAGATTTAAATTTTCGTTGTCATGCCATGCGTCGTCATAGTTTTTGTGACTTCTAAATTTATTTTACTTCGCCTCAGTTCCTTTGAAGTTATCAGTAAAAAACGGAGGAATCGTTGATATAAATTTTGATTTAAAGTATGATGAAACAAATATGTGGCATTACTAGGGAAATTATACAACAAAAATATCTAGACTGTACCAACATTTTGGGGCCAAAGACAATTTCTTTATTTTTTATGACATTTATTTATTAAAGACGATTTTTTGTATGATAATTTGATTTTTTTAGTTTGTTTATAGTTTTTGTAACTAACTACTCCCTTTGTTACGTTTTAGTTCTTAACAAAATAAGTATTTTAAAGATATATAAAAAGTTTTAAATCCGATTAAGGTCGTTTCGATATATAAGGTGTTTTTTTAGCTGCAAGAGAATGAACTGCGCTATGAACTTCGTCAGCAGAACCAGTGATGCCAACTTAATGCTTTTGGCACTACTAATGGTGCTTTTGATGCCTCGAAACGCCAAAAATTTTATCTTTATTGCAAAACTAAGAAAAAACACTAAGTTGGTGCTTTTTCCAATTTTACGTTAGTGCCTTTAGTGCTTTTTACAATTTTTAGTTTTTTCTACAATTTTTTAATTAGTTGTGCAGTAAAAATTATTTTAAGTGTAAAAACATTATTTTAGTATGGCAACTGTTTATTTAGTAGGATCACTACAAAGGCATTGCCCAGACTTGCTGTTTTTGTTGTAGCAATTCTTCAGTTTATTGGTGAGAGAGGAAAATTGGGGAGGAGTATTCAGTTTCATGTACTCTGCAATCCTGCTTTGTTTTGTAAATCTCATATCTCAAATCTCAAAAACGTAGTAATTGTTTTCGTTACACATTTTATTAAAGAAAATTGCTTGGAAAATATTAAAAATTGTAAATGGAAAAATCCACAACGAACAGATCTTTTTGAATAGAAGTCAACGATTTTAAAGATTCAATAGGACAAAATCCATTTTTAGATTTGTCTAATTTTGTATTAAGAATTTCAAGCTTGTCATACTATTTATTTCGATGAACTACAGTAAATCCAAAATCAGAAACGGATTATCCTTGAACTCTATTAACTCAATTCCTCACATTTAATATGAACTTCGTCGACATAATTCATGCTGTTATGATTGCACTCTACCACCGGCAGTGATATCCATTCCAATGAAACATGCAAAAAATCAAAGTATTACCTAAAACCTGTTTTATGACCCTATTCAAACTCAACATAAGATTATCCAAATTAAAGTTATGTACGAAAATGGTTCTCCAACAACGACGTCGCTATTTTTTAAAATATTTGGTAACTTGTTTTGTGTTCAAATACACTGTACAAGAAATTGACACTATTTTTTCGTAACAAGCTGGGCACCTGGCGTTTTGACATTATTCGGGTACGCTGAATCCAGTGGTGCCCGCGGTTGTTGTCATCTCTTCAAAAACCAAGACAAAACTGGACTGTGTAATCTATGAAAATGTACAATGGAAAAGCGCCATTATTTTCTTACTATTAGTTAAAAAACATATGATGCAATTCTTAAAAAACAACAATACTGTAAGCAGTTAAGCCACGGTTAAACTGTTAAATCGGTTAATTTCAGTCGATTAACCGATGTAACAAAATTTTTAATTATTTGTATTATCATAAGATATTTTTTTGTGTTTAGAAAGTATTTTTCCCATACAAATGAAGAATATGTTCGGAGATATTCATTTTAAATAAGTGTTTGCTGTCAACAGCTTTTTGCTTAACGTACTTTTATATATATGCGTTTAGTTATTTGTTTCTTTTCATATCTTCTCATATCAATACTTTAAGAATTAACCGAAACAATTAAAAGCGTAAAAAATTTAAAAAAAATTACACAGGACTCTTATGGCACTCTTATGCAACACTACTCCCATCAAGTACCACCTGTTAGTAGAGCACTGTCAAGTTTTGAGCAAGTTCCGTCATATACTTTACAAAATATTTATGTTTTAAATAAAAAATATTTTGCGAGGATTTAAAAAAAAAACCACCCATATCAAGATAATGCACGGGTGCACCCGGGCCACGAATTGGTACCTCTCCGGATTTAGCCCCCAGTGACTATTTCCGAACCTAAAGAAATGGCTCGGGGGAAAGAGATTTACCTCCAACGATGAAATTATTGGTCAAACAAATGCGTATTTTATGGACCTCGAAAAATCCTATTTCTGGAAGGAATACACAAATTGGATAAACGTTGGACTAAGTGTATTGAGCTAAAAAAAACTGTGTTTCATTCAAAAAGTCATTTACTTATTGATCCGCCCTCGTAGTCGCTTAAGGTCTTAACATTCAAACCAAATTATTTGCCTAGAAGATTATTTTAAAAGATCTCCTTAAGCTATTGAAATAACTCATAAAATTATCTTACAGATTATTTTTTAATTACTACATAATATTTATGTTTTAATTAAAAAATAGGTATTACATATATATGAATTATTTTTTTTTTTTTTTTTGTTTGCTCGTTTTAGTTCAAGAATTGTTATGTTTGTTATGTTATTGCTTTTTTTACTAATAAACACCAAATAATAAATCAGTTATGAATTTTTATTTATTGAAATAACTTAATGTAAAAAAAGACATTATTTAATCGGTTAACCGATGGAATTACAAAAGTAACCGATTATTAACCGATTAAACCAAGGACTTGGTTAAATAATACAGAGATTAACCGATTAAAGCTAAAGCCGGATTAAATGAATACCCTCGTAAGCACAGATTCGTGATTGCTACTCCAGAGAAGGAGCTTCTAGCGATATAATTAAAAAAAATATATGTCATGAAATTATCTACCAGATTATAATAATAAAAAAAATCATTGCAACAATATTTCTGTCTTATTACTTCTGTTCAAAATTAACAGTAGATCTTATTTAAGCCTTTTCCTCAAATCACTTAAAGGCAAACAGACCTCATATAGATGAAGGTATCAAAATAATATTCGGCAAAAAGGACTTTTACTTCTATCCTCACCTCATAATAAAATTTTTTTTTGGCAGTTCCATGATTGCCCATAGGTTCCCAATAGGGTAAACTTCTGAACATGTGTCTTAATATTAGGTGATGCAAAGTGTCAAGCTTGACCGTCTTGTTTTATTTTACAAAAGTAACTTTGTAAAACTTGGGAAATTTATAATGAAAAGACTCAGCACAAATTAAATAACCAATGATGTAAAAGGTATTATAATAATCACAGCTCGAAATTTTGCTATCAAGTTGATAAAATTTGGTACACATGCTCAAATTATTACAAGCACAAAGCATAATTAAGGTTTCGATTTCATTATAATGAAACCGGATTGGTCCATAAATGCACAAGGCTTCCTTCCATTCAATCTTCTGTGGAAGAGGGTCTTTGGACCAAAAATATGTTATTGAAACCTTAAACATCTTACTAAATTTAATTGGAACAAGTTCATTACTGTAATACAAATAACACTTCCGAAATTTGCTTTTAATTTCGTAACTTTCTTGCAAAATTATGGAACTGATATATTTGGCGCCCTATGCTCCAGTGGGAGTTAGAGGAACATATATATATATATATTTCAGGCTGTTGGGTACAGATTTGGCAATGAGGCCTATAAAAACCCCTCCCTAAAATCACAATAATTCTCACATATATGTATCTGTAAATGTATTTCGATATCTAGATAATATTCGACACAAGGCAATCTTATATAAACATCATAACATAATTTTATTTTGCCAGGTTCATGATTGCATATGGGTCCCAAATTATATTCCATCTCGAAAATTTGTTTGTTAATACTGTGGCGTACGGCATCATAAGATCGGAAACAGTCAAATTTACTGCTATTTTTGAAAAAAAAAAACGAAAAAAGGAATCATGTCCTTAATTTTTTTTCATATATTATTTGATTGGTGTAGGGTTTCATGTATTCGAGCTTGTCTGACTATATTTTCTGATTTGGGTAGTTATGTAAAAGTTTATTTAATTTATCAAAATAAAATGATAAGCAATTCTTTAATTAAGTACTGAACGCTGTTTGTTTGGTCTAGCAAACTTTACGTTAAACCAAACAAATCAAAAAAAAAAAAAACAAACAAAAGTACACTAGACGTTAAATTATTCAAGATCTTAAAACAATATTACAAAAAGTTACTGCTTAATGGACTATTTAACAATAACACAAATATGTATTGTGGAAGTGTCAGTTTGACAATGCCTGCTGTTGAATTTATGGAAGTTCAAATACTATCTACTATCATAAAGCGAAAACATTTGTATACTAAATAAACTAATTTACTTTTAACGGGGTTTTTACTAATTTTATTGTTAAAATTTCTTTGTTTATTGTGTTTGGATAAAAGGGATTAGTTTTTTTTTATAAAGAAATTAGATAGTTTTAAGCTTTTAAAAGATCTCTCATTTGAGTCGATAACAATTAATAAGTTTGCCACATTTTATAAATATCAGAAAAATTTGTATATTGTTTTTCCAAATCAATGAAATAAATACCGAACGAGTAGAAAGTGTGGAATTAATTATAATAAGCATTTTTAATATATCGAATTTTTGGGTACACAGCAAAAGTGTTTTATCAATTAAAAAAATGGTTAGAAAGTATTTAAATTTAATTAATGTGATAATTTAATCACTTAGTTTTTTAGTTGAAAGAAAACTAAAAATTTTATTTTAATGTTTTGAAATAAATTTTCAATTAAAATTTTAATTAAATAAGAAAAAATCTTAATTGATTTTTTTCGTTTAAAATAAAATAATTTAAACATGTAGAATTGTTTTTGGGAATTGCCAATATTTAAATTAATAAATTAAAACATTGTTTGAAATGGCAAAGTTTTTTGATCAGTTTTTAATAAAAATTAAAAATATCGTTGATTGAAAAAAATATTCACAGTTTTAATATTTTTAGTAATCAATATAATCATTTTGGTAATAGGTGCAAAATCAACAAATTGTTTGCTTGATATTATGAATTTGGTATAAATTTGGTGATTGGAGAAATTTAATAATTTTTGCTGTGATTGAAGCAAAATAACATTTATTTTACCTAGAATCCATACTATTGCCGCCGATTTTGATTTAATATGACTTAAAATTTTGGTAATCAAATGGACTTTACAAAAAAGCTATTAAACTATGCCCCTTTATATTAATTGTGGTAAAAAACCGAAATGACAAAATTTGTGAAAAACATTTAAAAAAAATTTTAGATTTGATCCACTATTACCCAGCCATTTTTAACCTAATTTAAAGCTAATTAGCCACTACTCGACGCGTAATTTAGTAGCATTTCAAATAAGATATCACTAATCTCCATCCAACCAGCATCTGACTCTGAGTGGCACCTGATAGAGAAGTATACATCGAAAAACAAAACTTTACCGTTATCTGGCAAATATGACGTGCTATGAATCTACCATTATCGTGGTCCGTTGCCTTTACGACAGTTACCAACAATAATAATAGTTGGAGAAAAACATTTTCTAAAAATGCAATTCGGGAGGCCTGTGTAATAGGACAGATCGGCCTCTAGACAATTGTCCACCAGAATAAAAAAATTGTTTACATCGACAAGGAGCAAAGTAAATGAATGAATATATTTAAAAGCTTTTGGCAAATGAATAAGCCAAATCGACAAACTATTTTGAAAATCTGACTAGATCATATGTTTTTTGATAAGGACTTTGAGCACTACAGCTGCTACAGAGTATGAAATTCGGAACAAATATCCTTACATAGAAATTTTGTGTTGGATTTTAAATGGGTTTAATCTATGAATTATTTCACAAAGTCCTCATACTGCAAATCAGGCATATTACTCATACATAGAGATAAACTAAATAAGCTCTAATTTACCGAAAATTTTAAGGTTTTAAAGGCTAATTAAATCAAATGGCTGTGGTTCTAATGGCACAACCGACTATAGCCATCTGACTTGTTATGGGCTACAAACTTTTAACGCGAATGCATATTAACATCCCCACCTGTAATGATAAAGGGCATATACTCTTAAGAAAAGCCCGAAGTAATAAAAAAGCAACACTATAAATTTTGTTACTTTTATAGGGTTTCTACTTTCCCGGACTTTCTTATTGCGGGGAATATTCTTTTTTATTCCCGTTAGATCCTTGATTTTTTTTTTCTTTCTTTTTTTTTAAATAATGTAAAAAAGTATACAAAATTAATGCTATTATCGACAGATTGGTTTTTTTTTAATTTATAAATTACTAATTTTTACTCGTGACTTCGTTCACATGAAAATTAAAAATTTAATGAAAATGGTTTATCCGATTAAAAATTTACATGCATTTTATTAACTGTTTACATCCTTACTTACACATTTAATGTTAAAATATTTCTGTAAACAACATTATAAGATTTAATATTTTTCGCCAACACATATAAGTTTTGAGCAGCATAGAGCTGTCCATGTAAAAAACAAGGGGCGTATAAATATATTCCGGCCACTGGACCATATGCAATCTGTATGCCAAATTTATAAGGAAGAGAAAAAGTAGCAAAAGTTCCAATTTTTTCGCGGTGTTTACCTTTTAAGAATATACTCTATATTTCATTCTGCGTCATATACTATCTATATACTAAACTTATCGAAAACAGTACCAAAGGTGAAAGAGTACCAAAAGTACCAGATTTTCCTCATTTACACTGTATGTCAATGTAGGCTATAATCGGTATGTATACCAAACTTATTAAAAAGATAAAAAGTACAAATTGTATCCCTGTTTTTTACTCCTCAGAAGTACCCTTTATTTTAAGCTGTAGTCTGTTTATCCCAATTTTTTAAAAAAGGAGAAAAAGTACTATAAGTCAAATTTTTTCCTATATGTTTTACCTCTAAAAAGGACCATTTATTTTAATCTGGGCCATATGCTATCTTTATAGTATATTTTCGATATAGCGCCATAGGTGAAAGAATACTTAAGGTACCAGTTTTTCCCTCATTTTAGTCCGCCAGAAAGTACATGGTATTTTAATGTGAGTTGTAATCTGTATGTATATCAAATTATCAAAAAGAGAAAGAGTACCAATTTTATCCCTTTTCTACACCTTAAAAAGTACCCTATATTTTTTTTCTGTACGCGGTATACCGAATTTATAAAAAAGAGAAAAAGTACCAATTTTCCCCGTTTCTAGCTCTTAAAACGTATACGATTTGCATAAAATACGAAAAAACATTTTAAAAATTCTTGAAAACTAGTTCTAACTAATATTGGAAGACGAATATAGAATTGAAATTCATCTTTCATAGACCATTGTAAACTTCTGCGAATGGAACACTTTACTTTAATAACATTTTAGTTGATCTCGATTAATTCGCTGTTAGTACCATAAATGTTAAAAACCCTTTACATATAAGCAGGGACCGAAAATAACAGTTATTTTGAAATTTTAAAACGAGAAAAGCATGTAGAAGCAAATGCCGGAAAACTGATTCAACTATACCATTTTGATCTTTATGAACTTTTCTGTGATAAAATATAAAGAGTTTTGATTTTTCGATCAAAAATTACAGTTCTTTTTTGATTTTCATTTTTCTTGACAAAAGTAGGAGCTATTTTTGAATTTTTATTGTTTAGATCAAAAGTAACAGTTATTTTTTTTATATTTATTTTTTTTTTTTTTTTTTTTTTGAACAAAAATAACAGTTTTTTTTTTTTATTTTTATTTATTCGAGCAAAAATAAACTATAACTATTGGGTTGACTATAAATATTTATTTAAATGTGTGATCATCATAGGGATTTCTTATGCGCATTAAAATAAATACTTAAAGTCAACTAAATAATTATAACATGTACATTTCGTTAGAGAATAACTTTTATTTTTGCTCGAAAAAATAAAAATCAAAATATAACGGTTATTTTTGATCGAAAAAATAGAAATCAAAAATAACTGTTATCATTTGACTGTTATGAAAAAAGGAATAACTTTTACGGTCCCTGTATTTAAGCATTCTGTCTAAAAAATTTTTAGAATTAAAAAATACCCAGAAATTCCTGAGAATTTTATTTTTTTGAAAGAGGAACCCTTCACCTTTAGCTGTTTAGCATTTTGGCTTTACAAAAGGTGTTAATACTTATTTGTTCTTCTCGTACTTTTTTCCATTGTTTTTGTTGTTGTGTTTGATGATATCTCTTCCTTCACTTGTTCGATGTCATGTCAAAATATGTTTTCCATAATTTTTGACACTTGATGACATTCTTGTCGTTGAGTTGTTTTATGCAAATGAAGGTATAAAAACAATAACAAACAAACAAAAAAAAAATATGGTTAAAAATATTTACAACAACAAAGATACATATTTCTTTGTATTTGGTTAAAATGTGTGTGGTCTGGTCTAAACGAAAAGACAAAAGAAAACAAGCGGTTGACTAAAAAACAATTTCACAGTATTTAAGTAAATTTCAATCAAGTAGGAGAAAACAAAGACATCCACGATAACAAAAATAGAAGTATTTTGAAATTTCTATTCAAAGTGATACGGAAATTAAGGTCCGTCCGCTGGCTTTTAATGTGGGCATCGACGTGAAATGAAGCAAAATAATTTAGTATGATTAGTTTAGGTTTTTGTGGATTTCGTTATAGAAGTTATGGGAAAAATTAATAATTTTTTTAGTTTTCAGCGTTATTGTTTTTTTTTTTTTTTTTTTTTTTAATTTATTGTTAAAAAAGAATAAATAAATTTTTTTTATAGCATTCAAAATGGTGTTTCTATTATTGTAAAAAAAGCAAGAAACTATATAAAATCTGAAAATCCATGTTATGCGCTACTAGAATATTTAGGCCTGATCGGTTGCGAATAGTTTTTATTTTCTAACAAGCCCACGAGCCGGTTTTTAGGATCGGTAAGCCGGCTTATTTTAATTTTTTAATTTGTTTGCTTTTACCATTTTCTTTAAAACTGGTATCTCATTTAACTTTGAAAATCGTTGTTGAGCAATTCAGCAACTTTGATAAAATCAGTGGCATTTTTTTACCTATTGGCAATAAATTCTAAGTTATTTTTTTAATTAGTTCAAAAATGAAACTATGAGGGGTCCTAGTCATATTTTACTTATTTTTGCGAAACGCATTAATATATTAATAGTTTTTTTAAATAAAACGAGTTTTAAGTCCGATAGACCTAACGAAAGTGTAAGCTGTCAAACGAACAGTCATACAGAGCTTACTCGTTGTTATGCATGATCTGGCATATCACCATAAATAGATTCACCTTAAACAACACTAATCAGCTATAGATTCCAGTGCAACCTTTAAACGACTTCGTGATCTTAATGGCGCACATGCCCAGCGGGAAAAAGAAGGAGAACGGATGCACTGTAGAAGGCCTCTGTATTTAATGGACCGATTAAATACATTTTCAATACTCCCCACTATTTATATATTTATACAAATAACACTGTACAATACAGAAAAAACTAACGGTGTTCTGACAATGGATTATGGTAGAAGAGAGAAAAATATACGTGTATCAGCGTTTTGGTAGATTACATCGAAATTTTATTTTAGGGGCGTTAAGGTTTTCCCCTTTTGGACTGTTTGTGCAGCATATCGGTATATGAAACTATGTGTTGTTTACATTTGAAGCAAATATTTTTGTGGAACATATGTATAAACTCTATAGCTCCCTTTTACTACGGCAATTTTTGGCTCTTTCCTAACAAATCGTAAAAAACACCCCTAAGAAGTGTTGGGACAAGGATGAAATGTTCTCAAATAAAATTTTGCACACACAAAGTCAAACCCAAAGTCATAAATAGTCAAACTCAAGGTTAATCGGCTTTGTTGTACTGTACGATCATTTTATTAAGCCTACAATGTACAATGAGAAGGTAGAAAGTTTATATATCAGTAATAGGGATTGGCAAATTAAAAAAATATATCGATATTTTTTAAGAGTATCGATAGGTTTTTATTAAAAACATCGATATAACGATGTATCAAACGTATCAAACGTTGTCATCTCTTAAAAAACGGCGACAAAACTGAACTGTGTAATCTATGAAAATGTACGATGGAAAAGCGCCGTTATTTTCTTAATATTAGTTAAAAAACTTTATGGTGCAATTCTTAAAAAACAACAAAACAAGCAGTTGAGCAACGGTTAAAATGTTGAATTTTATTATTAAGAGATCTTAAAAATGTCGAATTCGATAGTCGTAGATAAATATCGATGTATCGATACATGGGTATTTTTAATATCGGCGATATAAATCGATTATAATTTTTTTAAATATCGGTATTTATTGCCCATCCCTAATTAGTAATATCCATATTTACACGCAGAGAAAAACATGTTTTAATATGGCCACCTCCAACAAAACTATTTTTAGACAAAATTTTAAACATATTATGTTTAAATTTAACCATATTATTGTCATCGACAACCATATTATTATTTAATTAGTACTCCATCAAGAAGCCGCAACCATATTATGATTGCCTCTAAGCATGTTATGGTTAAATATTACAAAAATTAGTTTTTAAATTAACAATAATATTTTCCTCTTCTCCAAGAGCAACATGCTATGGTTGAAAATCAACCATGCTTTTATAAATGTTAAACATATTTTAGTTATTATTAACCAAAACATGTTCGGAGGCCACCATAATATGGTTGTGCCTTCTTGATGGAGGACACATTAACCCATACTATGGTTGTCGGTGATAATAATATGGTTAAATTAACCATTACATGCTTACAATTTTCCTTAAACATAGTTTTGTTGGAGGTGACCATATTTAAACATAGTTTTTCTCTGGGTGTACCGCTGTAAAAATGTCGTGCTATTTTGTATAATTTTTGGTAATGAAATGGTTTAAATATTATTAATATATTTCATATGCCGTTAATATTAAATTAAAAATGATTATGCTTCCCCTGCAAATTTATAAAATTCGAGTTAATACCCTCTTGTTGATCAAGTGCGTTATATTTTCTCTGTAAAATCAATTTACCCACCCATTTTTCCGATAAGGGATATAATATTTTTTCATTTTGTTTATAACAAATCGAAATAAGCATCAATTTTAAATAATGTGAAGATGCTGCGATGTCCGCCAGTCTTCCTGTCAAAAGCATGATAGCGTTAGCATTTTTTATGACAGCTTTATAAGCACTAGGGGGAATTACATTTATGGCATGGTTAATAATAAACCTTCTAGGCTTACCAGAAATAACTGATTGTATGGCTGTTTCTCAACCATAAAATGTTGCTTTTAAAATATAATTTAAAAGAAAAAACGGTTACCCTTTACCATAATGCTACCCTTTACCATAATTTAGTTGAAGTAACGATAATATGTTTAAGTATTTTCTGTTAAAAATAGTTTCGTAAGCCATAATCACAAGACATATGTTTTCTCTACGTGTAAAGTTTTCTTTGTCCTAAATGTTTTCTGGTTAAACTCCAAGATGGCGATTTAAGTCGCAATTGGAGGCAACGTGAAATTATGAACCGATACTTTTAATGAAATTATCTCCAAAATTACGAACTGTAATTTGCGTACAATATTTTCATTCACAGCCTGCAAGCCAGCCGAACGAACGGATATCGATCGGTATACTAAAAGTAGGGTCTAGGACCAATATTTTAAGGTGTTACATACATTAGCACAAACGCATAATACCCTTTCCACTACATATTCAGCCCAATTATAAATAAAAATTCCCCGGGAGTTTTTTCCTTTCTTCCATTTTTCCTATTTAAATTCTATTGTAAAAATGGGCAAAGGGAAAAAAATCCCGGCGAAATATTATTCACAACTGGGGTGATTGTGTTTTTTTGATCTCATATTTCTGTCCGTTGTGTTTTTGGCAAGAAAAACAAAAATGTATCCATGTATAGATAGGAATAGTTACATACGCATGAAAAACCCAAAAGAACATTTCAATTAAAAACTGTGATTCCCCGCTTTTTGCTTATAAAACATAAGCAAATGAGGCGACGTAAATCGAATGGCGACTCAAATCGAGTTAATAAGGCACAAAAAATCTGAAGACACAAATCGAATGGCGACGCAAATTAAATTTAGAAGTCACACAAAATTTGAGAACGCAAACCGAAACAACGTTAATCGAGGTGACGTAAATCAAGGGATTACGGTATCTTATTTTTAATCTTTTTATGCCCACCTTGTCACCAATTTATAAGACGATGACGCTATGTCCGTCCGTCTGTCTGTTTTAAATTACAATTATGCTCGTAATACAAGACTAAGAAAGATGAAGTAGGGACATGAATTTTGTTAGACGAAAGATTTATTTGGTACTGAAAAATGGCGAAATTGGTCTATTATTTCACTTAACCCCATACAAATGTTCTTTCGAAATAACATTTTTGCCACGATAGCGGCGCGGCTATAAGAATGGATTAACCCCAAGGCCAAAATATCTTATCTAATGTTACAATTTCCCAGCGTTTTCTTTGAACTAGTAATTTAATTGGTCGATTACGAATGGCAACACTACTAAAATTGTGTTGCCAGTTGCCAAATTTATATTACGTGTGGCAACTTTCAACTATCAACTTGTTATTTCTTAACTTGTTATTTTTTAAGTGAAAAAGGCGCAAAACTAATAAAATGGTATATTTTTATAAAAGGTGTATTTTTTTAAGTTTATGTTTGTACTTATTTCATTTATTGTAGATTTTAAAATGGTAAAAATAACAACCCGAAAACAGGTAAAACTTTTAATTCAAGGAATGGAAAATAAAAGTCAAATTAATTATACTCGTAGTGTTCGGTCTTTTGGAGAAACAAAAGACAGCACTAAAATTACATGGCAGAGTATCGCAGAAAAATTTAAATTGAACAGTTTTGGCGACGAGAACAGGCTGCAGCCGAGCTTGTACAGATAGAGGTGGCAGTAAATTTTAAAGGACATGTATTTAGGGAAAATAAAGCTTAAGTTTTGAAACAAGAGACTTAACTCCAAAATAGTAATGAGCGGCAAGAACAGACGGTAGAGGCTTTGATATACTATGTCTTAAATAGCGTCTAATAGATGCCACGTGTAATGCCTCCTCTTGGTCTGCAAAAGATAGGTCCACAGAACTAATCATACTTTTAATTTAATTTAATGAATGGCTTTATGTTTTGTTTTTTTTTTTTCAATTTGTTATATATTTTTAATGTTACCAAACTGTCAAAAGTGCATCATCGATAACGTTTTGGCAACTTAACAATGTTACCGTACTTAATACAAATTTTAGGGCCTAATTGCGTAAAAAGCAACGCAACGCCAAAATAACAATGAAATCAAAAACAAAGTCAAAAAAATTTCATAATTTTGTTGTTGCTTTCTACAGAAATTCATACTGCGCTTAAAAATTTTCAGCGCCACAAGATATGCAGCGTTTGAAATTTAAAAATGCAATATCAATTTCTGTAGAAAGCAGCAACAAAGTTATAAAATATTTTTGATTTTGTTTTTGCTTTCCCTATAATTTTTGGCGTTGCGTTGCGTTTTACACAATTAGGGCCTTAATGTCAGAAGCGTTGCTTTTTAACAACGCAACTGAAGTTGTATTGCCATCCGTAATCGACCCATAAATCATTAAGTCGGCACGGGCTCTTCACTTGTTTAATACTTCCAATACTTCCTGACATCCAAATTACTTTCTTAGCCTAGAAATTCTCTGAAGTTCATATATCACAACATTTTCAAATATTAAAATTTAAATTAAAACTGACCAGGTTTAACAAAAAAAAAAAAAAAAATAAGCAAACAGAAAGACACTTTTGCCAGTATTGCACTTATTTGGATACTTTTCATTGTGAATCAACATTTTTTTCTTGCGGACCACACAATATGTGAAAAAAAAAAACAGAAATATGACTGACTCGAAATGTTATGTGTACGAGTACAAATGTAGATTTCATTTAAATTGAGCTTTAAACATCTTTTAGCTTGTCCTGTCAGTGCAATAAATCCTACTTTAAGTTGTAAGACACAGCATGCTGCCATTTGGTGCTTTTCATAAGGGATAAACAATGTTGACGGCGCCAAAGCAAGTTTAACTTTTTACTTGTGTTGTTGCAGCATATTTGTGATCAATGTTACTGCTTCCTTTGGATTATTAAGAAACAAATGCAAGTAAAATGAATTAAAGTTATATAGAGCTTTTACTGAACTACCAAATGAATACCATCATCAAGGTCTGGCTCCTTTTTTCTCTCCATCATATTTTGTTTAATATTTTTAGTTACTTGGTGTGTGTCTGTGTGCGTTTGTGACTACGTATGTATGTGTGGGAATGTAAATGAGTCTGATCTCTTCAGTTGTTTTACAGAAATCACGCAAAAAATTCATAAAAAACGGTTGATGGTTTTTTAATTTCATTTTCATTTTGTTATGATTTCCTTATTTTTTGCTTTTATTTTTTTAATTTTTGTGTCTTGCACTTTTAAAGCATTTCCTTTGTTTGCTGTTTGTTTATCGTTTCTTTATTTTTGTTTTTAAATAATAAAATCTCTCCTATTAATCCTTCTTTTAATAACACTGCAGCATATAAAATAAACGCAGAACGTAATTATACAGGCATAAAGAATATTTATAACGTATATAAAGAAAAAAATCGGATTTAAGGACCTACAGACATACTCCCAAAAGCAAGGTCTTTTTATTAAACAAAAAACATTATTAATATTTCGTTTATTTCACAAAGTTAATTCATGTGCAATATAAAATGTATGTTGCAAGGTTGCCAAATAGTAGGCTAATATAATTTTCGCGGACTTTGTTCCCCACCATCCTGGCAATGTGTAAAATGTTTCTTTTACCAGCGAGAATTTCTTTTAAAGAAGATTGTAAAGAAAGTATTTAAGGTAACACATCGGCTGAAAAGTCCGTAGGATAACAACTAATGAAGAAACAGAATTGAGTCTTCAACTCCAGGCAAAAATCCTTAAGCCCATAATTAAAACGTCGACGGTAACTGCAAATTCTCTCTCATTTCTTTCGTTCTCTTTTGATCTTATTTTTCTTTGTTTACAAAGTGTATTAAATTGAACAAAAGTATGGTAGCATTGTTGGGAGAATAATTGTCTCCAGTTTTGCCACGACTTAAACAATTTTTACAACCAACATTTTTGAAAAAGTTACCAAATGTGAAAAAATATAACCAAATTAGAAAAGCCTTTTGTTAATTGAGAAAAACATTATAATTTATTTCAATTTGCATAGTAAAACAAATGTTATTTGCACTTAATAGGAAAATATTAATTTCGAATTAAAAAAACACAACAAGAAATACAAGAAATGTACTATTAAAAAACTAACGAAAAACTTATAGGTATTAATAGTTTTTATATATTTGGGACCTTTTTCATAAGATATATTTTTATTTTTTAACTGCCTGTTCAACGATTTCGAACGTTAACGTTCGCATAGAAAATTACATTTAAAACAAAAACAAATTTTAAAACTTTGTTGTTGTTTTAAATATAATTTTCTATGCGAACGTTAACGTTCGAAATCAATGAACTGGCAGTAAGATTTAATCAAATTTCCGTACAAAATTCAGTATATTGAAAGTTAATAAATTGAATTTTTGGAATATGACCTTTACAATAAACGAAATTTGTACTTCACAGTAATATATAACAAAAAAGGTAAAACTTAAGGTGTTTTCCACTTTTAAATTGTCAGTGGCAGTGTTGTGAAATGTGGTGATTTTTAAAGTCTTTTGGCGATGGACATTTACCTTTGGCGATATGGCGATTATTTTGGCGGAGTTGGAAACTGTTGGCGATATGTGAAATGCATTTTATGTGAATATTTTCCAATTTACATATATCTAAAATATTATTTTAATGGGTATAACTTGTTTCTCTTGTTTGTAAGTTGTATTTTATAATTATGATTGTTATTATTACTGTTTTAAATTATTTTGAAATATTTTGTGAATCATTGTCAAATTCGTATTTCAGAACGTAAATTAAGTGGGGAAAATGTATATGACAGACAGTCTAAGTTTTTTTTTTTTTTTTTTTTGTTATAAGTTAAAAATATTGCCAAAACATTATCTAAAAAACATTAAATAAATATACATATCTAGCGGTTATAATAAGTAAGATATCAAATTTCTTAAATTCAAAATTTTTAAATTTTCTTACAGCAAATACCATAAGTTCTAAAACTGTAGATTATATCAATTTATTCTAAAAATTAATAAAATTTCTATGTGTTTTTCAATAAATTTCAATATATACTAATGGAAATAATGAAAATTTAGAACATTTTACTTATATTAAAGTTTTTAGGAGACCTAAAACTTCTTGTTTGTGCTTTTTCAGTCATGTTCTGAAATCGATTCCGCGTGATATTTCTTCTTTAAGTACCACTTATCTTTACTACTCTTAAAATCAGAAAAAACTACGCTCATTGAAAAAAATTAATTGAAAATCTCTATCAATAAAACTTAATTTGATTTATATTTCAGAGGATGACAGTTTATAATATTGAAATCACATTCGACAATTTTTTTCTTAACAAAAATCCTCAAAAGAAAATATCTGGTATCTGATTTTAAAGGGATTTCTTGCTTACGATAAAGTATAAAAAACTTCCGGTCATTTGAATCAAATAATGAGAAAATCGTAGCGTAGTGCAAAGTACATATTGTTCGAAGTCGTAAATAATTACCTTCGAATTTACCCCCATGTAAATAAAAAGGTTAACAATTTATAAAATCTAGATTATAAGTGTATCAAGAAAAACATATTTATACGTATTTTATATTTTAGAAAAAAAGTAACTAAAATTAAAAAAATATTCACATCTCCACATTGAGAAAAAAAATAACCAATTTTGGTTAGAAATAACAAAGAATGGCAGCTCTGATTGTCTCTATGTGAGAGCATTAGAAAAAACGTTTTCAAAATAAAATTGATTTTATTTCTCGACCGCATTCTCTGGCATAATTTTATGTCAAACTGTATGGAAAACATCGTTAAACCACAGTTCTGTTTTATCATATAAAAGAAAAAATTTTTGGCAAAATTCGAATGTGTATTTGTTGTATTGATCCTCATGGCAATTTGTACTCCTCATTCTGAGAGTACAAATTGCTGCTTCGGCTTCGGTATTGTTAAGTTTTGACTGGATATCTGTAAATCTATGTGAAAGGAAGCAGATGTCATCTGTATAGTCCAAGTCTTTGAGGCAGCCGTTTTGGCGCCAGGTGATGCCTCAAGCAGTCGCTATAACTTTTGCCATGATACTGTCGATGACTATGTTGAATAGCAGGGGAATGGTGGGGAACCCTTCCATGCACCTACTTTGGGTATGAAAGTATGAATAGTAAAAAGTTATTTATTATTATTAACAGGTATCTTTATTGGCCCACAAATACGAAAAAAATTGAAAGATGAAAATCTCTTGAATGGAATGGTTTGGTTTCCATTGGTAAAAATTTTCCTAGAAACACAAAAACTTAAAATGCAATGGGTTGCAGAATGTCAATAAAACTACACCAAATTTAGGACTGATGAGTGATGAGCAAGGACACTGATTTTAGCGAGAAATATATATTATGAAATTTACTTATAGTCAACTGCTTGAATTTTACATTAGACATATATATAAATTTATATATAAATTTGCAAATCATTATTTATGATTGCTAATACAGAAACAATTTTAACTTTGATATTCTATGTGAAAATATTTTGGTTGACTTATAATATATATTTCTTCGAGGATAAACACTTATTTGAAATAATCAGTTATTTTGGCACATATAATTTAACTGAGGTATTGAGTACTTTGTCCCCAATTTCTTAAAATACGAAATTACAATTTTAGTTCCTAAACGTTCGTAATATATTGGCCAATTTAAATACTGCTGTATATTATGGTTTAATAGTGTTGTCAAGAAATACTTAAAAATTAATCGAATCGAAAATTGGTACAATTTAATTTTATTGGAATTAGCCTTTAGACTTTCATAAGAGCAGGCATCAGTAATTAAAAGCCGAAAATTAAAATTGAATGTTTTCATTTGCAAAATTCAAAACTCATACCAAATAAAATTGTTTCCTATCAGTTAAAGAAAATAAAAGTATATAGTTATGGTTTTTCACACCACAATTGTGTGGCGTATATGCGAGAATGGACTGAGCGCTAATATACATTATAACAAATATTTTATAAGTATTTTATTTATCGATGAAGGAAACTTCAACAAAGAAACAATTTCTGGTTCTCTACTTTTTATGTACTTCACACTCAGTATAGCACTTAAAAGACTAGAAGAAGGAAGAAAGCATACTGATTTTATTTGTACCTACATACGCTGTTTCAAAATAAATAGTGCCATGCTAATTTAAATTAATATTTAGTGCACTTCTTCAACTACAAACGAAAGGACAAACTTATAAAAACACGAACTTAATTGTACATACATATATAGCCTGGGGTGAAGGGAATACTAAAACATATTTACATGATTTTTAAAAAATTACCTTCAAAATTCATGTATTGCAGTATTTTCTGCAAATATTTAATTTTTTTTAGCCTAACACTTTTTTTTTTTTTTTTTTTTTTGTGTATACCATCTTTTTATTCATTTACACAATTGAAAAAATATAAACAGCTGTGTTTTTTATTATGTATTTACATTTCAGTGGTGCCACTATCATTTTTAATTTTTATATATTGAACAACATGCATAATTGCAGACTCGTACGCAACTTAATTTAAGCCCACAAAAGTATAAATACTTATTTATGATACATTTTGTAACGTAAAAACAAATGAATTTATTAAAAAACATTTAAAATATTTTAATTTTATTGTTTTTGGAACTCATAAAGAATATCAGCTTAACAGCAGGTTAAAAACAAAATCCTAATATACAGTAGATTCGCGAAAAAGTTAACCGAAAAGTCCTAATGGTGGTTAACTTTTTCGACTTATGTATTAACTTTTCTAAGCGGTTTTAAATTGTAAAAAATGCAATAATAAACATATGTACCTATATATTTTTCAATAACTTACTGCCTGTTTGTAGAATGCGAGCACAAAAGTTACTCGCTCAACTTACATTTAAAGCAAAAACAAAATTTCAAAATTTGTTTTGTTTTGCCATTGCAAAAAAAGAAACTTAGATCTAATTTTTACCGGCTGTTCAAGTTCATAATTGCTCTTGAACTACAATTTATAATTAATAATCAGTCACGTATTATGTGTTAGGTGCTGCATCTGACGTTTGTCAGAAAGTTTAGTCGGCCAATCCCGACCATTTGCAAAATTATGTTTTGGGGTTAAGATTCATATCTGAACTTTTGGTCAATTCCGTACGTATTAGCTTAGCTCATAATTTAGCCAAATTTAGTCTAAATGACAGCAAAATAAGATAGTTAATGGGAACAAAGGCTATATTTTGGAAAAGAGTTTGTATGGGGGTATGTGGAATTATGAACCGATTCTTATAATTTTCTGTCCTTTTAGTCCTTATGACAAGGTTTACATGGACAGGCAACCAGCCAGCCTGGTGGAGAGTCATCATTAGATAAGCTTTTAATTAACCCCCCCGTCAAGGGTCAAAGTTTGCTATATACCCAGCCATCGGCCGAGCGTAAATGTTATTTCTATTTAACTAAAGGTATGTTCAGACCTAACAAATATTTGACGAAAAAATCCAAAAGAAAAAACATGACCAGCAAATTGATCAAACTTTAGCTTTATTTTAACAATTTCTATTGACTTCCTTATCTTTCTTTGTAAGAAGATCATTGTATAATGTAATTGACAAACTGGTAAATGATGTTTGACCCAGCAAACGTTTTGCAAATGCAAATAATTTTTTAATAAAACTAGTGGTTATGTGTAGGACTTAAGCAGTAGGATAAAAAGCATAGAGCAAATTTAAGTGATGTACCTTAAGGTATTTTACGTCGTTTAAGTATTTACAGAATTTTTGTCATTTTGGCAACTCTTTTATTTGCTGCCTGTAAATTGCCTGTCTCCAGCTCGTGTTTATTAAACCTACGGCTAAAAATATATTTCACTTTTATGTTGATTTTTTTTCGGCTTGCTGTAAATAAACTGCGGTAACTTAATGTACAGAGATGCATTCGGATAGTTTCTTGTATAAGAACGTCCACAGTAGATTAACAAGTATTTGAAATCATTAATCAGTAAATCATTTTGTATCTTTTGTGACCGGATAAACAGCCGTATTTATACGAGGAAAGACATCATATTTCATTGCAAATGGAAAAAGGTACAGACGAAGAGAAAATATTGCATGTAATTAATATTCATTTTTAATGATGACAATTTAACAATACGATAAAAGATATTTATATTTACTTTAAGAATATCTCCATATATGCGAATAAAATTCATTAAGTTTTTCGAGTCATACACAGGTGAGACATTTTAAATGATTTACAGCATTTTATTTTGTGACCTGTATTTATGGGAAGTGAAAACAGTAAAACATCAGAAGCTCTTACCGTTTAGTGTGAACGCAAGCCTGATACAAGGCTTATTTATCAATATAAATTTAGTTAAAGCATTTACATATATATTTTACATGAAGGGCTGAGTGTCAATTAGAACTACATATTGTTACGTTACCGCCTTTTCAACAACGTTTTTGGTTTATTTCCTTTATAATAAACCTCTTGAGTTATTTTATTGCAACTTTAATAAAATAAATAAAACACTTTACTTATTGCTGTACTATAAACTATTCACACCACTTTATTTAGAACTTAGTCAATTATACGACTTATACTTGCGATCTACACACTTAAATGTTCGTACTAATACTGACTATCGATGCCCACCTTAACGAGAACATATGCTCTCTTCGAGCGCTGACATCTAAGTGGCTCTAAAACATTCGACGTTTTCGAAATGTCTCTAACATTTTCGAAATTTCTGGACCATTTTATTATCTTAACAGCTTATATCATTATGCATAAAAACTATGGCTGAATATAAATTGAGCTATTATACATCAATAAACTAAAGCATACTTTATGGGTTAACAATAATCTTAACACTATAATGTTATACAATTATGTATAAAAATTGTAATATTACATTTGTACTATAAAATTCAGTACAGTGATTTTTACATTAGAAATATGCATAACTAATCCAATAACAATTTAAACAAATAAAATTACTAGAAAATGCAAAATAACTAATAAATTAAACTTATTCTTAACTAAAGTTACTTTCATAACAATATTATGTAAACGAAACTTTACGAGTGCGAATGCAGTTTTCTCTTTTGCTTCAAAGAAAAATATCAGACCCGTTTTCACAACTTTCTAATAGCTAAAGTTAGGACTTTATTAGCCATATAAAAACTGTATCACTATTACAACTTTACTTTAACCTATAGATGAACCTTCCTTTAACTTATCGCTCACTTTAGGCTAAAGTAAAATTTTATATTGCTCAAACGACTGCGCAGATTAAAATTCGGCTTTCATCGTTTGTGCAATAAGCTAACCCGTTTTTGAGTAACGCGAATATATGTTGTGCAACCTCCTCCATTTTCGAAATAACGGTTTATCTCGAAAACAAGAGCTAACCTTAAGAAACGGTTAGCATCACTGATTTCAGCATATTCGAATTAGGGTGCCCCGCTTAATAGAAAAAAGTCAAATTCGAACTCAGTGGTAACACAAGTATAGAGTAAAGGTATATTAATTTTATCTTTCCACGTTCCATATCAAGAGCTATTCTTCTAGGACATCACATCACATAAGGCCGACTCATCTTACATCGGCAAAAAAAAAAGTTAAAGCTGTACCCCCCTGAAAATAAACTTTGACATGTTTTATGAATATTCTCAGCTAAGCCCCGTCAAAAAGGTCCAAAAATTTTATTTTTCATTAATAAAAAATTCGGGAATTTTTTTTTGTCCAATCAATGATAAACAGAGAAGACAAATTTGCTTTTTTTGCTGTTTTGCTGTTTTTGCCCATTTTTGCTTTTTTTGCTGTTTTTGTTATTATGGTGCTTATTTTGCTTTTTTCCTATGTTTTTGCTCTAAAATAGCTTTTTTAACATAATTTTTACGTAAAAAATATTTTTTTTGAAAAAACATGAGAAAAAAAAATAATTGACAACTTTTTTCTGGGTTAAAACAAAAATATGTTAGTTGTGGACTCAACGTTTTTACAACTAAAATTAATAAACTTACCATCCCAAAAAAAACAGCCATGTTACTTATTTGAGTTTAAAACAAAATAAGTAAGCCGGCAGTTGTAAACGAAAAAATAATAAAAAAAAATGCCGAAAGAAAAGTAAAATATGTTATTTTTGCTAAAAATGGTTAAATTGTATCCTGAAGTTTTTAAAGTTGAAAAAGGTTGGCTTTTTTTGTAATGTGTGTTCGAGTAAAATTAATAGCGAAAAGAAGTGCAATGTGGAGCAACATTTTAGTACAAAAAACACAAATTAGCTGCTTGCCAAGAAAATCATCCACAAAAACTTATAACGGAATTTCCTGTTACTATTACTGCTAATACATTTCACGAAGATATATGTAAATTTTTGTTGGAGACCAATATACCAGTAAAAAAAGTAAGCCATCCCAGTTTCAAAAACATCTTTCAAAAGTACGCCAATTTGTCAGTTCCAAGCGAAAGTTCTATTCGAGGTAAATACATACCTCAAATGTATACGGAAGCTTTGGGAAAAATCACGTGAAAAGGCTAAGTATGAAGGTAAATATGTATGGATTTCTGTTGATGAAACAACAGACAGTGAACAAAGATATGTGGCCAACTTTATATTTGGTATTTTAAATGACGATGTTGGAAATAAACCTTTTTTATTGAACATGGGTGTTCTCGAAAATGCAAATGGGGCTTCTATTGCATCTTTCTTCAACGATTCATTACAAATTTTATGGCCTGATGGTAAGGGAATATTTGATTCATAATTTTTTTTTTTATGTTTTTTTTTAATTTAATATAGGCATTCAATACGACAAAATATTGCTAATGGTAACTGATGCAGCGCTTAGAGTTTCAGCATGTAAATAAATTAATATCTTGTACCAAATCCGTTTTTGTTAAGTTAATTTTTCAATAACTCGTATTTACACACATACAAACTAAAATTTTAATTTCCATAGGTTCCTCGTAGAAAGCAGTTATTTTTACAAATGAATCCCAATTTGGCTCTTCCACCGTTCTCATGCCCTACACGTTGGGGTACTTGGATAGAAGCCACAATGCATTATGCATAATACCTTGATAAAGTTAAGGCTGTTATTTCTTAACTGAAAAGTGAAGACTCAGATTCGATCGCGCACGCCAAAGAAATATATAACTTGCCACAATTTTTCAATTATTGTGTCTTCTATAAAAAAGCTACAAACAGTTGGGTTAGCTATTCACGAAAGAGTAAATATTGTGTCAAATGTACGAGAAGCTCTTGAGAATCTACATGAAAAAATATATATGAGGAAATTTAATGCAGTATGTATTTCAAAGAAATCCGGGGTTCAAACAAATTTTACAAATAAACAGCATTCTTCAAACTGGTGCTAAACCTGATGACGAAATGAAATTTTGAAATATAAATTTGCTCCAACAACATCCATTGACGTGCAAAGAAGTTTCTACTTATACAATTCACTTTTAACAGAAAAACGAAGAAAAATGACGTTTACAAATATAAAAGCCCACATGATTGGTTATTGTAACTGTTTTCACGAATCTGAAGAAATAGAATAACTGTAATTTTTTATATTCAAATGTATATATTAAAAAAATAAAAATTCTTTTTTTGCTGCTTTTTTTCTAAATTTTTGTGCTTTTTTATATATTTTTTTTGCTGTAAACACTTTGTTTTTTGCTTTTTTTTTGTCTTCTCTGATGATAAAATATAACTGGTATTTAGGGATTCTTTAATTCTGCGTAAAAACATTTTAAAAATCTTATCACAGACTCGAGAAAGCGCGATGTTGTCAGTTTTTTGATGCTTTTTAATTCGATTCTTATGAAAATTTAAATGACTTAACCTTGTTTTGTACGATTTTCCTTTCATATACGTCGTTAGAAAGGTGTTGACCACCGCTTAAGATTTTAGACAAAAATTAACCCTTTACTGCACCATACTGCTTTTTTAGAACATGCATTAAAACATCATTAAAACCCCATTTTATAACCATACAAGGCATTTATTTGTGCAACAAACACGGTTTATTAATACATTTAGCTACTATTAAATTAACCCGTTCATGACCAACATTTTTAAGAGGACATTAAAAAAATATTGTGGAAAATATGCAAGTCCAGTTTTTACTTAAAAAAATAATATGGGTAATTCCATGTCAAATTGACCAAGAGTGGGACCCGACCCCTTTCGATTTAAATGAAATATGGTGTGAAGGTTCCTTTCATCCTATAAGAAAAAATTTTAAACATTTTTTTTTCAAAATTTCATAATTTCGCCGAATTAGCCGAATGTGTTAAGTCTATTTTTCAATATCTCAAAAACTACTGCACATACGAAGATTTGAAATAGAATACTTGGGGCTACGAACAATATATTAACAAAAAAAGAACAAAAATCATATCTTAAAAAAGAAAAAAAAAACACCTCCTTTAAAGTTTCAGGAATTTTAAAGAACAGTTTGAAGGATTGCATAAAAATAATCAGCCAAAAAAAAATTAGGTTTTTGACTTAGTCCAATTTTAAAATTTAATATCTTTTTTTTCTTTTTTAAGATATGATTTTTGTTCTTTTGCAACCTGTAAAAAATAATACTAAAATAAAATTTTATTATTGTAATTTTGAACCATAAGTATTTATTAAATCTGATTTGTGTGATTTTAGGTGTTAAAAAAAAGTAACGACATTGATAAAGTTTTTTGTGTTTATTTGTTGCATTTATTGTTGGACCTCAAAGTGGGCACTTTCAAAGAAAAGTGCACTTTTTGTCACGTTACGTCTCCAAGAAATTAAATGAGTTTTATACTTGGCTTAGTCCATTTTTTAAATTTAATATTTTGTAGATATTACATTTAAAAAAAACTAATTTTTTTTAGTATATTGTTTGTAGCCCCATGTATTCTCTTTAAAATGACATACAAATCATCTTCGTATGTGCAGTAGTTTTTGAGATATTGGCAAAATAAACTAAACACATTCGGCTAATTCGGCGAAATTATGCCATTTTGAATATGACGTAAGTTTTGAAAAAAAAAAATTATAAAACTCTTGTTCGTTAATATATGTTCCTTATAGGATGAAAGGAATCTTCACACCAAATATCATTCAAATCGAAAGGGGTCGGGTCCCACTCTTGGTCGATTTGACATGGAATTACCCACATATAATTGCTATCAAGGCACATTTAACAAGACATCATTAAAAACCAGTTGCTTATCTCAAAAAAGTGTATCTCGTTTACGAATATCTTCATTTGATATAAAATAGTGACAAAATTCAACCGTTTATGGACAAGATTTTTTGGTTTTTTTGGAAGGCATTGAATAATTACTCTTCTGTGCCACTAGCTGAAATATTATTTACGAAGAAATTGAAAAATCATTCAGACTGCAATATTATTTGTTAAATTTTAATACTTTGATAATATTTTTTAATCTTGCTTACTTGTTTTTACCTAAAAATTATATATAAAATAATCTGAATAGCCTTAAAGAAATTAATAATTTTATAGTTTTGTTTTTTTTTCCTTTTTTTTTTTTTTTGAATCAGTCTAATGTACATATATATTCTGGGCCCTTGAGTATTTCTTAATGGAAGCTGCCATATTTTCCACTGAAGATATGGTAACTTCAATGACAGTTTATGTCAAATTGGATTATTACCTTGGAGATTTTTTCGTAAAAACTACAACTAAATTTAAAAAAAAACAATTTGCTATACAAAAAAAAAATAAAGCACAGTTAAAATAACTTTTTCATTCAATTTAAGAAATAAACAAAAGTAAGTCGTTGCCTCTACTTTTAAACAACCAAAAGAAATCGGTATCTGTCGCAATGTTCCCACAGTATATAAATTAAATTTTTCATTTTGTCGGACAGTTGTAATAATGGTCACTTTATCGTTTACGATAGAGCTTTTGCTCACGTTAACTATCAGGAACTTCTATCATTATGTTGTGATAATGGCCCTCAGAATATTCAAGGACCCAGAATTTTTTAAGATTCATTTAAGATCCCATAAAGTATACATATCGCACTTAATCAACATATCGCAATTAATTAACTCAAAATTTAAATTTCTTTCACTTTTTCAAAAAAATCAACACGTTATATTCGTGATAATTAGTCTTCTTTTTGGTAATGAAACGGTTTGTTTTAAAATTGTTTTTTATATGCCTCCAATTTTAAATAAAATATAGTTTTGCTTCTACTGAATATTTTTAAATTTTAAGTTAATAACCTCATGTTGATTAAGTGCAATATATATATAAGATGACTCTTTAAAAAGTCTCACGTATAATGACAAACTTAGTATACCATCATTCACCACTAGTGGTAAAGGGTAAACAAAAACGTGGTAACGGTTGGAACGTCAAATGTTTGTTTAGTGTACAGCTATATCGGAAAATCAAAAGGTCGGCTAAACTAAAATTTTTGGGCTTCACTTTAGCACAATCTTAATACCCTCTATATATATGTTTGCTAATGTAGGGTATATTTAAGCTGTATACACGTCATATCATCCACGTATTTGTTGAAATCTAAGTAAATTAAGTGTAATATCAATTTCATTATAAAGTCATGATTACTTTTTGAATATATTGACATTTTTTAAATAAAATTTTTTCTATTAAGTTTTCAAATTAAAATTTATAAACATAAATATATATGTATGTATGTGCACACCAACATACATATTTACACACTTAGTTTTTTTTTTCCTTATCGAAGTTTACACGGCCTACAGCCCTCTATTAAATTCATTTGTTTTCTATAAATCTGTAAAAAAAAAAAACTTTTTGTCAGCAGACAATTTCATTATGACAAGTAAAAATTTGTTTTATGACGAAGGTACACAAGGTGATGTCTAATGAACTTCTTAATAGTATGTTTGTTTGTCGATTTAAAAATGGTTTTTTTAACATAAATTTTGTTTAAAATTAAATATCTAAATCACTTAACCTTCTGTAAAGAACATTTAAATAACGGGCCGATGTTGAATGTGAACCACACGTAAACGTCAAGTTTTCTTCTGCATTTCATTTGACATTTCTCAATTTCAGACAAACCCAATTTGAATCATGGAAAGATACGCAATGAAGCAACGCGTTAAAATTATTCCGGCTTATTATGAAAGTGGCCGTTCAAATCAAAATACATATCGTGAAAATCATCTTCAGTGATGAGGCACATTTTCACCTAAGTGGATTCGTCAATAAGCAGAATTGCCGCTTTTGGGCGAATGATAATCCCAGAGTGATTGTCGAAAAACCAATGCACCCACAAAGAGTGACTGACTGTTTGGTGCGGTTTATGGGCTGGCGGTATCATCGGGCCATATTTTTTCCAAAATGAGGTCGGTCAGGCAGTTACTGTGAATGATGTTCCCTATCGTGAGATGAGAATTGGAAGTTATGGATGTGGGCGATATGTGGTTTCAACAGGGCGGTGCCACTTGCCACACAGCTAACGAAACAATGGCTCTTTTGTGCGACAAATTCAATGGCCGTGTTATCTCACGTGTTGGCGATGTCAATTGGCCGCCAAGAGCATGTGATTTGACACCGTTGGAAATGACAATATTTTCCTAAATAATTTGTGTTTTATTCAAAATCAACATCGGCCCTTAAAATTTAACCACCCTTTATAAATTGTTGTACACTTCGCTCTTATACTACTCTACGTATATAAGTATTTAGATACATATGTGTCTTTGCTGATGTTTGTTACTTCTGTAGAACAATGGTCCGATGATCAGTGTCTTTACCAGATGGTCAGATGTTCACGATCTACTAAACTTAGAATTGGGAGATCCAGTAGGGGTAAAATAATTATCGCCGCCATTAGATATAGATCGCTTGTATCTGAGTGGAAATAGACAGCCATGTCATTTAATTGGTATGCTTTACTGTACACAGAAAAAAGTGTTTTATCAATTAAAAATGGTTTAAAAAGTAGTGAAATTTAATTAATGTGATAATTGAATCAATTATTTTATTAGTTCAAAGAAAATTAAAAATTTAATTTTGATTTAATTAACATTTTAGTTGTTTTGAAATAAATTTTCAATTAAAATTTTAATTAAATAACAAAAAATCTTAATTGACTTTTTTCGTTTAAAATAAAATAATTTAAACATGTAGAATTGTTGTGGGGAATTGTCAATATTTATTTTAATAAATTAACACATTGTTTGAAATGGCAACAAAGTTTTTTTAATCACTTTTTTAATTCAAATTAAAATCAAAATTTTAAAATTTTTAGTAATCAATATAATCATTTTGGTAATAGGTGCAAAATCAACAACGTGTTTACTTGATATTATGAATTTCGAATAAATATGGTGATTGGAGAAATTTAATAATTTTGTCTGTGTAGTATTAAACATAATAAACATAATTAAACTTTAAACATAACTTGAACGTAGTCAAATTTTTTTAGTAATCCGCGTGTGATATGACCTAACCTTAATAAAAAAAAAAAAACTTTAATGTGTACAAATTATTTTACCTAAGTAGTTGCTTACTTTTGGACCTCTAATAAATTTCCTTGTAATAAAGTACTAAATTCAAGCTTACTTTTTTCATAATTTCATTAAGTTATTATTATTTTTCTAGCCGAAAAAAAGTTTTAACCGTATGGTGGCATTTTTTTCAAAAAGTAGACAAAACATTAAAAAAAGAATGTCTATGCCACAGCCTCTTGTTCCCTAAAACTCACAATGATACCAACATTTACTTATGCTGATAAAAAAATATTCCTGTGCACCATGCTTTCTATAGGTATGTACATAGCACACATTCTATAATGTTAAGTAGTCAATCTTAAAATTCACTTCAGAAACATATTTTCTGGTTTCGATCATTACTTCAAGGGATTAAATAAATTAAGTAAACTGATTAGTGTCAGCCAATGAACCAATAAAATTACTATATTTAAAACAAATTAAAGTGTTATATTCAGCTGTGCCGAATTGCTTATACCCTTGACCATAGTATTAAAAATCTTACCAAAATCTAAAATTTGGCAGTAACATGTATTTTTGCTACTACATCCAGAGAAAAATATTTTATAGTATGGTCACCTCCAACAAAACTATTTGTAAAGTAAATTTTTAAACATTTTATTGTTAATTTAACCATATTATTGTCAGCGGCAGGTGTGGCCAGTATACATTTTTTCCGTTTTTCTTTATATTTTCGAAGAACATTGATTTTTTTTATGGAATTTTTTAGCTGAATATATTTTCGAACAGTTTAAGTGGTCAAAGGAATACTATATGATCGGGATAACGTCAAGCCCCTATTTTCTCAACATCCTAAAAACCGGCCCATATGTTTGCAGCATTAAAGAAATTCGTGTGTGTGCGAAACTTGCAATAAGGGGGACAGTTTTTAGATAAGTTAAGTTATAAAAAATAATTATTATAATATTAATGTTATTATTATTATAATATGAAAATGAAAACATAAATTAACACTATCAATCTAAAAACATTCTTTGATTATGTAGTCATTTCATAAATTTGCATTAAAATTGGACCAAGTACACTTGCTCTTGGGTATACGTTCTTTGGGGTCTCGACTTTGGAGGCTCATAGCTACTTAATGCCTTGACCTAGGACAGTGGACTCTTTCCTCGTACCGCAAGAATTAAATACAGATTCGAGCCAGGTTAATATATTAATAAAAACAATTTAAATTTATTGATAAATTTACATTATTGACTGAAGCTGGGATTGAACCCATGGACAGGTTGATTTGACATGTTTCTATAGTAACCAGACTATCTTTTAATTTGTTGTTGTGAATGAATATCTACTTTCAATTGATTGTTTTCATACTTTTTGTAAAGAATTGTTGAAGTCCAAAGTACGATTTTTTGTTTTATATGTTTTTCTTGTTTGTCTTTCTTTTTTCGTGCTTAAATTTGTGCTGATCAACAACTTGGAGAACAAATGTAAACATAGGGCTTGTGCCTTAGCTGTTTAACAAAAATTAGTATTGTGGATATTTTATTGAACTGTTTATGGTTTTTAATTAAAATTTTTATATTTTAATCAGGCTTAAGTTCATCAAATTTAATTTCCATTAAAAACAATTTAAAAATAATTTAATGAAAATTAAAGCCTGATTAAAATAAAATTTTGAATTAAAAACCATAATCAGTTCAATAAAATAATCACAATACTAATTTTTAATAAAAAAAAAACTATTTGCGATTTTTGGATAAATAAATAAAAAAAACAAATAAAAAATCTGATTTCCAAACTCTTCCGTAGGTTTTGTTGGTGAACTTTTTTGACAAACACGAAAAAGCAATACAATTTTTTTAAATAATCTTCAATGGCCTATTCAACTGTGCTAAGGCAACTTTGATATTTGAAAAAAGTGTAAAATAGTTATGGCCCTAATATCAAAATTTTCGATTATAATCTTATTCTACAGAACAGTTTTAATTTGTTTCCAAATCAAAATGAGTATTTCCAACATAACTTAAGATTTCGCAAGGACTTAAAGCATATGTATACCTTAAAGCGTCCTGGATAAATATTTATTCTTACTCATTATATAATAAACCTATTTTATCCTCATCACATACCTCGTAATAGTAAAGGGTTTGAAAAAGAGTAATTAAGTCCTAAAAGCTCAAAAGAGTTTTAACATATTTTCATTAAACGAAAATAAAATAGAAAAACTTATTCTTTTTTTAAATTTCCCACGGCTTAAAAATTTATATCAGCCACTCTTTATCTTGTTGCACTTACTTTTCCGCACTGCTGGACATTTTTTAATGAAGTTATTTTATATTTTGTTCAAAAGAAAAACTCACCATGCAGTCATATGTACGGCAGGATGGGAGATTAATTTACTGAAAAGTAAATGTCACCAGGTTTTGTTGACTCAATTTTAATTAAAATTTATCTTTAAAATGTATATTTAAATTTTTTTTTTTTTACTATTCTTTTTGCAAACTTTTTTGGCCAACCACTTTTGTTCACCTTATAATTTATATTCACTTACATTCGGTATCCTTTTTGTTTCTTTGAAAATTTGAATAGTAAAAAAAAAGAAAAAACTTTCTATTTTACTTTAACTTGTAGGTTTTATAGAATTGTTATTCTCTGTTTATTTAGAGAATCTTAAATTCTATGTGTTTTTTACTTAAAATACTTTTTCAATTATTCCACTTTAAGTGGAAACGGAATACAATCATTACATTGTGTTGATTGAACATTTGAATTAAATTCTATTTGAATAACTTAAAACTCGTTTAACAAAAAGCATTTTATAAGCTACAAAATATATCTTAAAAATGTTAAAATAATATCAGTATATAATTGACTATAACCTTCATGAAGGTTAAAATTTATAACTTTATTTGAGTGGTGTTGCAAAAAGTTTTAGAAAAAATAATTTTCAGTATGGTGACCAAGGTTGCCAATTTAGCCATTTTCCGGCTAGATCTGGAATTTTTTTTTTTTCATCTAGCCATAAAAAAATGGCTAAATTTTATCTAGCCATTTTTTTCTTCATAGCCATTTTTTATTTTCATTTTTGTAATATTTTTTATGACAATTTTTTGGCATTTTTTATATTAAATGTGCTTACTTTGGTCTTGATTTACATTTAATACATTTTTAATGCAACAATGTAATTTACCGTAAATGAAAGTTTTAGCAGCATTGAAATATTAACGGTACATATCATAGAACCACCCAGAGCTTACTACTTGTTATCTGATAAGGACTATGAAGATGAAGATGGCAGTGGGCACCCGCAAAACATGCCGAAAGCACTACTTATACAACCATGCGAAATTTCAATTCGAAAATCCTTCGTCGTCAAGTGTCGATGATAATCAGGAAGACAAAAAATTTAGTGCTAGAACAGACATTGCAGGATGTTATAATAACTCGCCTGATAGTTAAAATATTGACTGCCTTAGGCCTAATGCAACTACAATCAAAGGCATACTTTGATTCTTACCTTTGTATGGTTTTGAAAACATTAAAAAGTGAATTGATTCAGTGGGTGAAAGATGATGATGTATGATGTCAACGGATATACACTGAGATCGGCTTTTCTGATTGCACTGACTTGCATTTTGCGAAGTTTTTGAAGATGACTTGGTAGAAATGCTATGTAAAGAAAGTAACAGTAAAGCAGTTTATAGTGGACAAGAGAACCAAAAAAAATTCGATGAATGAAATAGGAGTTTTTCTTGGTATCCTATGCTTCAGTTCCTTCAAAGAGGGATAATTGGCCAAATGAAAGCGATCTTTTAAATTCAATAGTTTCGGATTCTATTCGTAGAAATTGTTTTGATACGATATTTCGTCATTTACATTAAATTGATAATGCAAAACAACAAGATGATAAAATCTGCAAACTACTTTTTTTTCTGTAAAACGCATTAAATAATTAAAAAAAATTGTTTCTGTTACCTTTTATGTAATAAATCTTTTTTGTAAAGTTTTGTTCATAATAAATATAAGTTTTATTTGAAAAATGCAAGTCCCAAGAATTTAATATTCTTCCCACTGTTACGATTTTCTTAAAATAGTTTTTTCGACTTAGGTAAATTGCTGTTGAAAATGTCATTGATATATGAATGAATATCATTAAATATTTAGTTCCTGGGTTAAATAATAAAGTTTTTTAATAATTTTAAAAATCTAGCCATTTCTTGATATTTTTGTTTTAATTTCTAGCCTTTTTTGAACTGCCGAGTTGGCAACCTTGATGGTCACCTCCAACAAAACTATTTTTCATCGAAATTTTTAGCATATAATGGTTAATTTAAGCATATTATTTTCACCGGCAACCGTATTATGGTTAAATAAGTCAGTCCTCTTTCAGTAGGCCACAACCATATTTTGGTTTTCTCTAAGCATGTCACTGTTAGATACAACAATAATTTGTTTACCACTAATACTAGAAGCATTTTCCTCTTTACCAAGGTCGCAAACAGCGTTACCGTTGGATATTTTCAAAAAGTACCAAAAAAAAGGGGATATTTACAAAAACATTATCACCAAAAAGGGTATTTAAGAAAAAAAGGGCACCCATTTTAAAATCAAAATAAGTACGCCAAATTAGGTTTTTCCACGTATTTTGCTCAATTTATTTTAAATTGCAAATAACAACACTGGTCAGCAAAAAACAAAAAACGTCGGACGCAAGAACTTTTTTATGTGATTTTAATTGACTTTAGCGAACTATATCATAATCTGTTTACAGATTTATGGGCTAGACCAATATTTCGCCCAAAATAAGGCGGTTATTCTAATACATTTTATCATAACTTGAGATTTTTCCGATTTTCTCAAAACACTTGCAGATGATTAGGAAAAACATTTCCTTTGAGTCATCCAAATAATTTTTTTTTTAATATTTTAAACTGTTTCGAAGTTATTCAGAAATAAGTGGCGATACATTTTATGCAAAATTAGCACTATGCTAATTTTATGTTTTATTCAGTATTGTGGACTTGACTAATATTACGCCCGAAATAAGTCGAATATGCTTATATATTTCATTATGACATGAAAACGACTTGTCCGATTTAGAAAGAATTACCAGTGAATGATTTTGGAATTATAGTCCCTTTTAGCCAAAACAACCATATTTTGATATATTTTCAACAGTTTCGGAGATATTCAGAAAATAATGGCGGTTAATTTTTTAAAGCAAAATTAATGCTATTTTTTTTTTTTTTTTTTTTTTTTTTTTGTCCGCCATTTATATATAATATTATGAAACCAAACATTTTACACTTTTGTAATTTTTCGGAATGTTAGGTAAATAACGAATAAAATAAGCCATACCCTTGAAAATATTGATTTTATTCAGAATTCATTAACATTTTTATTTATAATACGTATGAACTTAAGCCTGATTAATGTATATAAAAATTTGGATTAAAAATCATCACAGGTCAATAAAATCACCACACTACTAATTATCATATGCAGAAATTTACTGAAAGAACTTTTATGTGCAAATTTTGCGACTTTTGGTGATTTTTTCTTAACAAAAATCATAATAAAATTAAATTTGTCAAATTTCTGCGATTTTCAGTGCATAGTTGGCGTTACAGGTAAAACATATATGACAACCCTGATGTATGCAGACATAAATAAGTATACGCCATGGTATAAGTATTTATTTCTTCATGGTATCCGTAGAACCAAGTGACACATAACAAGTGCACTTGCCCTGTCGGAAAATGAGGAATTTATTTTTGTACCCCTTTTATGTTCAGGTTACTATATGGTCTAATGAGCTAGTTCTAATATTTATTAATGTTAAAATGAAAAGCGTTCGTAAATCTTTTTGCATGAACAAAATTAAATGAATTTTATGTCAATAAAAAAAAATTGTAGGGGAATGTAAGAAAGAAAAAATTGACGGTTTATTGTTGTGACTTTGTTGAAGCTTTGATATTGTTACATTTAAGACCAGAGTGTTTTAAAATTCTTATTCACTTTATGGTCTTACTTGTATAATATTTTTAGCTTTTCTAAAGTATTTGGAAAAAGTTTCCTGACGAGCTGGCCTAAGCAACCAGCGAAATGCGCATAGGAACTAGCTTTCCCACAACAATAAATTTCAGTGTTTTCAAAAATTGGGATTATTAGCACATCATTAATAAATGAATTAATTAAAAAAAAACTATTGCTTATGCAGATCCTTACAAAAATTTTTAAGTTTTTTAATTATTTGCACCCAAAATAGATAATAGTTTTAAGTTTAGCTTATCCATTTTTTATTTCTAGTTAACTCAACAAACATAAATTACAGATTTGCCATCATTACAAGTTTAGCATGATTTGCTCTAATAGAAAAACTTGTGCCATTAATTTTAATTTTCAGATAATATTTATTGTTAATCGGGCCATTAAAATATTATAGTAATAGTTCAGTTTTGCGATTTTTTTGAAACTTTGCTATAATACCTACATATATTTGTATTAAATGATAGAAGCACACTGTCAAGTAAGCAAAAACACAGGGTGAATGTTCAATTAATGTTAATTTGCTTTCTAGCAGACAAATTTTACTAATGCTGTACCCTAGACCACCATAAATCGACATAGAAGTATTTCTGCTGGAACTACCTTTTAGTATACGATCGACTAAAAATCTATCTACTCATTACGATTTCTGTTCTGATGGCTGACCGACACACGGTGAGGTGGCCTCATACATTTTTGTGCGAAAAATATTGGGTGTGGCCCTAGATCATTCAAAGTTGGCACCGAGCATTTTATTATCTAAATTCATACAAAAATGGTAGATCATCAAAATCGGCCATGACCACCGCCCATCTCCACTGTTGCCAACGGATTTCCAAAGAATATCGCTAAAACAGAATGAAAAATAGCTAGAAAATAGCTAAATTTTTAACTTTTTAAAAAATTTTGCGATATTTTGCTAAAAACACGTTTTTGCAAATAACTTTTTCGAAATATTTAAAAATTTAGCGACAAATCGCCGTTTTGCAAATAAAATCAATAACTTATGTTGAGTTTTATAAAATTATGAATGAAACAATTTGCTAATGCATCATCTAATGCTATTTTCAAGAACAAATTGCAAGAAGCATGTAGAACATACATACATACATAGGTAAATACAAAAACTTAAATAATATAGCTTAGCTATAGGCCTTGCTGAGATCAAATTTCAATAAAAATTTTAAGTACACCCTGTAAGTCTAAAGTTATCAATAAAAAAAAAGATTTGCTAGGATATCGTTGACGAAGTTATGCTAAATTTTATTTAAAACTTATGAAAATTATCATAATCTTCATTTAGAACTTCATATAAATTGTTGCTGTAGTAGAAGAAAGTAGTTAAAATAGTTTTTCATTTCTTTAACAAATTTTCAGTTACATTTTTGTACTTAATATTAAAAGAATTTATATAAATCATCTTGGAAAGATATGAGACATATGGAAAACGAAATGGCTGCTTCCATTGTGAATGAGCCTTTAAAGTCAATATATTTTTTTAAAAATAGGAACTGGATATAAGAATTAGATAGCAAGATATCAAATTTTTAATATTCACACAAGCACGATTCATGCTTTTTTATATGTTTGTGCAACAGTTTGTGTGGTTTATTTGGTTCTTTTGTTTATATCAAAGCAACTTTTTAACAAAAGTGTCAAAAAATTTATTAAAAACGAACAAACCCATAATAAAAATCGCTAGATTTGCCGCTAATAGCTAAAACACAATTTTTTCCGCAAAATTTGACAAAAAATCGCTAGATTTGACGAGAAAATAGCTAAATTGGCCACAGTGCACATTTCCCATACAACCCAATTCTGTATTTTCGCACTTTTCATATTCAAGCAAAAGTTTTCAAATTTGGTACATACACTTTTTAGAATCAACAAAATGTTAATTCTAGAAGTAACAAAATGTTTCAGCAACTTCAGCCATGTCCACCGTCCATATACAAGTAGAAACAAAATTAGTCCGAAATAATCAAACATTTAATTCTTTAACTTTCATTTCTTTAACTACATCATCTAGTTCTAAATGATGTATATGAGGTTGACGTCTTATACCACTTATATACGGATCCGATGATGAAAGCAAACGATGCAAAAAATCAGCAAAGCATCAGTTTTCTTTACCTAAAAATACGATTTTCTTTTTTTTTCGAGTTACCCCAGCTTTTATAAAAGTGACTAAGAAATCGCTTATGAATTAATTGTAATCACCAATATCTAGCTTTTATAATTAACTTTACAATTAACAATATGGCACAGGATATTAACTCGTTTTAACAATTACATATGGTTGTATATTTTACTAAAATTTTTATTTCTCAAATTTTATTGTCAATTCTCAAATCATATGAATTTGTTTCTTTATTTCGTTATATATATATTTTTATAATTGCGGTCAATCAATTATTAGCAAACAATTGTTAAATAAATAATTGCAATATCCAGTGATGCCAACTTCGCCCTTTTCGGGCAAGATTTTGACCTTAAAGTACCTGAAATACGAAAAAACGCTTAGCCCTAACCAAAAATACGCGCGTTTTCGGTTTTTTTTTTTTGTTAGCTTAAATTCGTGTTTGCTTTTACTCCGGCATGGTTACTTATTTTGTTTTTCTGGCTAAATCGAGTTGTGAAAACTGTCCTTAAAATTTAAAAAGCTGCGAATAAAAAAACAAAAGAGCCGATAAGATTTGGATAAGCTTGTAATTGCTTACAATGCACTCATAAAACTTTATAGTGTTGTTATATATATATTAATATATCGCTAATCAATGAGTGGACTTTTAGTGTCTTCATTGTTATGCAAGCTACGAAGTACCTGCCGACTTAAGGCTTTAAATTAAGTCCGAATTATATAGATTCCTTTGTTATTTATATGTGGTCTTTTTAACTGACAACTAAGCTTATATACAGGTTTTATTATGAGCTTTGTCCAATATCATACGTCTCCGTTAACGCAAAGTACTAAAGTTGGGCAACTTTTAATTTAATTTTTTGTTTGTTCTAATTTTTATGTTGAGTTATTAAAAGCTATCAGTTTTTTGCTTTGTTTCAATTTAATTTTTTGTGTTGTGATCAGAAAAAATAAAATTAAATACAAAATAAAACAAATAAACTTTAATTAAATAAAGAAAATGATATCGGGTTTGATAAAAATATCCGTCATCAAAGTATTCATTGTGTTCCATTCACGTTCGTGTCAGTTGAAAAAAGCGACGCAAAACGTTCAACGGATTCTATGAGACTCGGCTTCTATGAGTTCTAGCGAAACAAACAAAAAGTCAAAATATCATATAGAAAGTGATTTCAAGAAAAAGACGAGGATGACTAAGAACTGCAAATTTTATTTAACACTAATCAATTTTTAAAGAGCATAAGTGCTACTTAAGGCTTCAGTTGTACAGAAACTAAAATGACCCCTCAATATTATTTTTTAATAAACATATTTTATTTTTTCGCATTTATTCTATGAGCTAAATTTCAGTTATGTATTTTATAAAGCTTTTTGTAATTGTTATATTCCTTAAATCTTTAGGAATGACTTTTTCTTGTATCTTCTTGTTACATTTTACCTAAGCTATCCTTTGGATAGCAATGAAGTATATTGCTTTCCATTCCTAAAAATCATTCCTAAAAATTTAAGGAATAGAACTATTCCAAAAAGCTTTATAAAATACATAACTTAAATTTAGCTGAAAAGAAATAATTCCCAGATTCTATATTTTAATAAATTTTTTTGTTTAAAATTTTTGTTGTTTATATAAAAAAAATATAATTTATGCGCTTCTTTGAGTTTTATGATAAAATGGAATGAAAAGGTAATACAACCGTTTTTTTTTCAGTATAGCCCTTTTTAGCCCGATTTTCGTTTGTATTCAAGCGCTTAGTGTCCCAAGAGTTGGCATCACTAGCGATATCTTAAAAAAAAAAATAAGCCTAAATGTAGGCAATAGATTTTATCACAAATCAGCACTGCAATATTTCAGTAAATTTACTTTTTTCAGTAAATTTATAAGTTTGTTGAGCGATCGGTGAATTTCGTTGGTTTTTTTTTTTTTTTTTGGTAAATGCAAAGAGTACAACATCCTCATTCCTCACTTGGTTCCAGTAAGAAGACGGAGGTATAAGGACTTAACTTCGTTTTTTCCAAAGAATACTGCAAACGCATGAATTTATAAGGCTTTTTTAATTCGCTCATATCTGTTAAACTGCATATGTAATCTAAATAATTTTTCTGCAATTAACCCTGGAAGGTTACTCTCCTTTTTAGTACATTAAGATTACTAATCATCGTATCGACGAACTATTTAAAAGAAATTCTAGCGGAACGATTTTTAAAGTAAAATTAAAAAATAAAATAAAATAAAATAAAGAATAAAAAATAAAGGTTCTTCTTCTATCGCAAAATTTGATACGAATTAGAATATTTTTTTTTCAAATTAATTATCTTTTGTTGAAGAAACGAGCGTAATTTGAATACGCATAAAAATTAAATATGATAAAGTATAAATGAACTTCGCATTTAAATGTTAGCAGTAAAAATGTCTTACTTCCATTATCTACTGAGTTCTATGGAAATTTGCATCAGTTTTCGTGGCAAAATATTTAAGTAGCTTTACTAGATTTTTTCTAGCACAAAATGTGACTTTTAACGAAAACCAATAATTAATTTCTCTTATTAAGTTCTCTATAGAACTGCATCATTAGATTGTTGTAAAAAGTCCCCTGCCCATGTAAAGCTTGTGCGCACAAAAGTGGTCGTAATTTTTTACGTAATTTGTGATACATATTTAGTGTTGGTACATACGTTTAAATTTACATAAGAACCCAGAATCGTTCAATTATATAGGGTCGTTGTGCCCATAAACCATCTAATTTTAAATCACTTTATATAAATTTATTGAAATCGATTCATATTTGACCATTGCTGATTAACAAAAATCACTAGCAAAAATAAATTTTAATACCATTAATATTTGAAAAATATTATACAGGAAAAAATAAAAATGGATTAAAAAAAAATTTGTGATATTAATTAAAAAATTACTTAAATTTGCAGTAGTAAAAAAATTAATAGTATCAGTTAAACAGTTTTTGATATTAACAACATTTTCTGCAGTTATGTTGTTGATATTAGTAAAGGTTTAATTCATTTGATTAAATTTTTAATTAAAACTGATTTTAATTTTTAACTTATTAACTAATTAAAAAAAAAATAGCGAGAATTGTTTCGGTGTACTTTTTATAGAGGCTACTATTTAATGCAAAGTTTGTGATGGTAGGTTTAGAACTGATCATACGTTCCATATAAACCACGTCCCTAAAATCACTTTAAGAAAGCAAAAATTAATATAAATGTTTTTATCTAGATGATATTCGGCACAAGTAATGAGCGGGTCCCAAATAGGGTACACTAAAAATTAGGCTGTCCAGTAGGTTATCATATACACGGACTTGACCTCATAATTTCTATTATTTGTTTTTGCATATGGTTTTAGTTTCTTCTGCCTTTTTAAACACTTTTTTTACCACCATATGAAAAAAAATCTCACCCATGATGTGTATAATATATTTCTGTAAAAAAAAACTCCAACATACAGTCTTAACTCAATCCAAATTGCCATAAAAAGAAATCTATGGAATCTAGTGTATCTGCATATCGTTGCAATATTTTTTTGTCTTTGTAATTTTGGTTAAGTGGGGAACTTTTATTTTATTGCTTTCTTTAAGCCAAAATTTATTAAGTTTTCTTTGAATTTGCATGGTTTTTGGTCAGAGAGGGTGAAAGGATTTATCTTGTTTAATTTACTAGAAGAATTTGTAAATCATAGAAAAAAAATGGCAACTTTATTAGAACTGAAATTAAAAATATTAAGAAAGTTTAGTCAGTCAGGCCCGACCCTATGATTCTCTACACCACAGTATTTAAAAACAAATTTAAAAGAGTGACTTCACTTGGGACCCATTGGCAATAATGGACGCGCCAAAACAAAATTATGTTATGACGTAAGGATACATTTAAAAGTTCTTTGCGCCGAATATTTTTTAGAGATCTTCATCTATATGAGATTTCTTTGGCTTTATGTGATTTTAGGATGAGGGTTTATATGAGACCTTTTGTAAAATTATTGACAGCTTTTTTAATAGCAACATTTAAAAGGAAGTAATGGCGTTAAAAGCTATTTTCGAAAATGGTTTTTGTAAGGGAGTTATGGGGACTAATGGACCGATTCCAAACAAATTTGGTAGGATAAAATAAATTGCAGTAAGATAAATGTTTATCAAATTCAAACTAACTAACTCTCACCATTTTCCATAAGCTTGGTCCTTGTGACAATATGAACCTATTTCATTAAATTTTCTCCAAAATTGCGTTCACTGTTACTTTGCCCAAAAGGTTGACATGGACAGCCAGCCGTCCAGCCAGCCTGCCGTAAGAATGGACAGAAATTGTTAGATCGATTCAAAAACTGATTCTTAGGCGATCGGTATACTGCAAGGTGGTTCCAGGACCAATATTTTACGATGTTACGAACATCATTACAAACGCATAATACCCTATTGTGCTGTGTATATAAAACACAGAAAGATAAATAACTGAAAGTTTGTTTCGTAAACAGAGAGTCCTTGTATTACTTAAAACTGTAAGAAAGATTGTTGGATTTCGAAAGTATTACAAAGAAGAAATCACACTTTAATCCCAGAATGTAGTTTGACCCCCTAAACTTTTGAAACGAAATGTATAGTTTCCTAAGATTTATAAAATAAATTTTTTATTCTTTGAATTAATAATTAATAATTAAGCACTTACATATTAATTTAAAAATTTAAAGGGTCCAAAGGAATAAACCGATAACACATTACCTGTACAATTCGAGGGATGAAACGACAATTTCGGTTTATGGTTTCTTTAGTATTTTATATTCGAATTTCATACAATTTTATACAAAAGATGGTTTACAAAAAGAACGAATTCGCTCAGATTTGGTTAGATGTTATCGAGTTGATTTGTATAAAAAAAAATCCTTTCCGCATTAGAGTTGAAAAACCAGTTCAGATTCTGAAAGAAGTGCTTGTTTAAATATTTACATCTGCACAGCTGCAGTTTCTAGCATTTACAAAATTTGACAAGGGTACACGCAGAAAAAAAACTTGATTAAATATGGTCACCTCCAACAAAACTATTTTTAAAGAAAATTTTAAACATAATATGTTTAAATTTAACCATATTATTATCACCGACAACCATATTATGGTTAAATGTGTCCTCCATCAAGAAGGCACAACCATATTATGGTTGCCTCCAAACATGTTTTGGTCAATAATAACTAAAATATGTTTAACACTTATAATAGCATTGTTGGTTTTCAACCATAGCTTGTTGCTCTTGGAGAAGAGGAAAATAGTATTGTTAATTTAAAAACAAATTATTGTAATATTTAACCATAACATGTTTAGAAGCAACCATAATATGGTTGTGGCTTCTTGATAGAGGACACATTTAATCATAATATGGTTGTCGGTGATAATAATATGGTTAAATTTAAACATATTATGTTTAAAATTTTCTTTAAAAATAGTTTTGTTGGAGGTGACCATATTTAAACAAGTTTTTTTTCTGCGTGTAGTTTTGGTCATTTATAAACTTGTTCATTCCACTATCCGAAAGAATGTTTGTGAAATCATATAAGAAATATTCCGCGACTTAGAATATTTAATTTCTATGACAATAGTGTCTTTAAAGAAAGTCTACAGTCGTAACAAAACTTTAATTTCAGCAAGTAATTTAAACTGAAACTGTCTAAAGTTATAGACCAATGTGGCGTGATATTTGTACCCTACGCCGCCATACGTTAAAACGGAATTATGCTTTTCAGTGTTGAAGTTTACTTTAAATAACTTTCTTATTCAATTAAACAATGTCTGAAATGAAATGAGTGGTTATGTAAAGCTTCTTATTATGGTACAGGTCGAAAGTTTAAAGATCATTTTAAATCGGGATTCAGGATTATCCGACTCAAGAACAAATTCTATTAAATTTGGTAAGAATCGGTGCATGATTTACCTAGACCCCATAAACCGATTATTATGTTACCTAATTTCTTTGTAAACGGTCCCCTAAACAGGTTTTAAACCTTTGAAAATGATAAAAAAAAATCGAATTAATAAAGAAATTTGGTATAAGTAAAATTCATGTAAACGATTTTGGCCTTTCGTTTATTTTTTACTGTTGATATTATTTGAAAGTTAACTTAACATGGAAGGGTTATTACGGCTCTTATACAAACAAAATATGGAGGGCTCGCAGCTGACCCGAACTACCATTTATTTTTAATTTTCGAAAATTTAAAAAATGGAAAAAAATAGTAAATATGGAAGGGCCACTACCGGAACGGGCTTTTTAGCTGTTGGGTGGATAGAAGTTCAAAATTACACATTTTCAAACAAATCGAGAGATACACACATTTTTTAAAACACGATTTTAAATTTCAAATCCAAAAATCTTAATCAAAAAACTTGGAATATATTTTTCTATTTACTTCACAAAATATTCCAATTTGGACCATTCACAGAAAAAAAGTTTTTTTATCAATTAAAAAAATTGTTTAGAAAGTATTTAAATTTAATTTATGTGATAATTGAATCAGTTATTTTTTTAGTTGAAAGAAAACTAAAAGTATAATTTTGATTTAAATAATATTAAAATTGTTTTGAAATAAATTTTTAATTAAAATATCAATTAAATACCAAAAAATATTAATTGACCTTTTCGTTTAAAATAAAATAATTTAAACATGTGGAATTGTTGTTGGGAATTGTCAATATTTAATTAAATAAATTGACACATTCTTTGAAATGGCAAAGTTTTTTGATCATATTAAAAAAAAAAAAAAAATATTCACAGTTTTACAATTTTTAGTAATCAAAATAATCATTTTGGTAATATGTGCAATATCATCAACTTCTTGGCTTGATATTATGAATGTGGTATAAATTTGTTGATTAGCGACAATTTTTAATTTTTTTTGCGTTATAAAGAAAGTTTTGAACAAAAAAACAAAGAAAGAGTCCTTTGAACGAGTAATCAAATTAATTTCAAAATTTACCAGGAAAGCACTTTTGAATTGTATTAAATAAAATCATAAAATGGAGGAAATAAAAAAAAATGTATCATCCGATTTTGCGCGGAATGCCCCATAAACTATTCCGAAATTATCCGCAAAGTTTAACTCTGTTCAGTGCTGTAGAGCACTAAATTAAATTTTTTTTCTTTCCTAAGGTAAAAGTAATAAACCCAATCTAATGGCTCCAGATATTAATGGCTGTTCACTTACTCAACCTAAAAATATCTTCCAATTGTCTTTTTTGAATTGATTTGCTTCCGATGTAAGCTCTTCATATGTGGACTCCAAAGAGAAAGATATTGAGTGTATAAATTACTGTTACACCAGTCTAATAATCTTAATAATTTTATACCCTTCACCGAAGGTAAAAGGGTATATATAACTTTGTCCGTACGTTTGTAATTTCTACAATATTGATCTAAGCCCATATAAAGTATATATATTCTGGCTTCTTATGAGAAGGGAAGTTCAAATCCGGTTGTCCGTCTGTCCGTCCGTTGAAATGGGTTTTCCGAAGACCCCAGATATGATGGAGGCTAGGTTTTTATACATTTATGTCACATATAGTCCGGAATTGTTTGCTATTGAAATTCAGGAAGATCGGTCCATAAATGGCTGAGATATGAGCAAAAAACCACGACTACCTCTAATTTTTCCCACAAATCCCATGTTGTTGTTGTTTTTTAAATTCTTTTTTCTGCATATCTCGAGAGCGGCTGCAGTTTCAAATTTAGTACAAACATGTTGCTTGCCAATACACAAGCACGGGATTGGAGAAGTGGGTGTGGCACTTCCCATACAAAGACATTATTGAAAATACTCAAAATTTTAAATTGTAGGGCTCTAGTATGACATATGAACACGTTTTATATACCAAAATGTCAGAAATTTTTAGCAGCATATATTTCCCGAAAACCTTGAAACCTTTCTCCCAAAAATGGAAGAGTAATGCCCAAAAAAAAATATACCCATTTTCAGGAACAATAGATCTTCCCGAGTCCAAGTTTTATAATCTAAGTAAATGGTTTTTTCTTCCTTAAAACGTGGGTATATAAATCTGCCAAATCGGTTAAGAAATGGTTAAGTTATTAGCAAAATACTCCAAAAATGGGCTAAAAACCATCAAAATTTTTATAAAAACTAAATTTTTAGATCTGTTACATGAGCTATGGGTACGTCTTTTATATCAAAAGATCGGATTAGAAGAACATATTTGCTGAAAAACTCGGAAAAATCGGTTCAGATACAAAAAAGTTATTACCAAAATAATAAAAATACCTATTTTCGGGAACCGTAGACCTTTCCGAGCCCAAGTTTTATTACCAAGGTAAATGGTAAATTTCTTCCTAAAGACGTAGGTGTATAAATCTATCAAATCGATTGGAAAATGCCCGAGTTATGACCAAATTACTGAAATACCAATATTTACTTTTTTTATATATTTAAGTTGTTTTATTTGCGTCCCCCTCCCCCTTCCTTTCCATTTGTTTACAGGCACCAGCATCATGTCCAATAGGACTTTCGTTATCACTCTGATTTTAAACTGTGATCTATTTAACGAAATAATTTCTACAAATAGAGATTGGGAATCTTAAAAACTTGCAAAAACAGATAAATCTATGGTATGGCAACACGCCAGTGGTGGTGGTGTGTTTCCCTTTTTCGCATATTCACCTTTCATACCCAAACAACAAACTCACACAAAGATATTTGCTTATATGAAAAAAAAATTCCACGGCTTATTTACTTATATTAAAGTTAAGTTCGCATGCGTACCAGTGGTCGAGTGGTCTAGCCGTTATATCACAAGTAATCGTCTGAGTGTTGACGGGTTCAAATCCCATTCGATAATTTTTTTTTTCTTTTGGTATTTATAAATTATTTTTAATTAAATAAAAAATATATCAGTTTTTGCTATTTTTACTTTTATATCCTTAAAAAAAACACTTTTTTTTATAAAATTTAGAGTTTTGTTCTAAATAAATGCGCATTTTTTTATGTGGCTAATAATTTTATATAAAAACCAAACAATTTATTTTTGGTAATACCCTTAATATCTCAAAACAAGAAATTCCGACTTAAGCCATTATTATTTAATGCCATAGATATTTTATATATGTAGATTATTCTTATCGTACCATGGTGAATGGTATATAAGATTCGGCATAGCCGAATATAGCACTCTTACTTGTTTACACTCAATGTGACCTAAATATCTAAAGCTACGGTCACACTTGTCAAATATTTGACGAAAAAAATTGGACCAACAGGCAAAATAAAATATAATTTCCCTTAATTCCAATATTTATTTTGTTTCTAATACCACATCTTACATAAAACAATTTATTGATATGTCTAGTATTACTTGATTAAGTCATTACAAGATTCAATATGTAATTTTTTTCGCTTTTTTTTCTGACATCAAATATTTACATATAATTGTTTTTTTTTAATTTTTTTATATTATAAACAGCACACTGAATTATGGGGGGGATATTTTTGCAGCAGTCATATTTTTTGTATTATTTTTTTCAGACTGCCCCAACTATTTCTGCAAAAACATGCAATTGCATATTTACGGTTTCCCAGCTAATTATTATTTTTTTTTTGGAATTATTTTATTCTTATTCCCTTGAATTTAAAAATAATATCTGTAAAATAATATATATTTTTATGTATGTATATATGCATTAAGTTATAATTGAATTATAATTGGATGCAACAGTTTCCAATGGGTTTGTAAACTAAATTAACTAGTAAACAGTTTTCAACTAGAAGGGACGATGTGACAAAAGTGATAACAAAGTTTAATCAATTAAAATATTTATTCATAAAATGTTTGCAAATAATTTATTTACACTTTTTGCGCCATCAACATTGTGCAGATAAATCAGTTCGAAAAGATTTATTTGTATAAATGTATTTCTGTTTATTTATGAAGGTGTATAGTTTTTATTGTGAAAAACTAATTTAAAATGTTAATTAACATTCGTATTAATAAAAATATATCTGGTTTTATATTGAAATACAAATAATACAATTAAATAATATTAGTAGGAAAATAGTTATTTAACGCGAATAATAAATTATTTATAATGTGTGCGTGTTAATTTTATAAATTTACCACACATGTGTTAAAACAATGAAATTATTGAAAATCTCTTCTGGTATTAAAATAGACAAAGTGTTTGTATGCATTTAAATTTATTACGCATAATTTCATTATTTCAAATAAAAACATAAATATATTTGATAAAATATGTTTCTGTTTCATAATAAATATTAGAAAATACATGGTAATAAAGTTGATTTTGAACGCATAATCAACCAAAATACCCCTTCTTAAAAAATTCTCACTAATAGTTTAATAAGTATAGATATAATAATATCGCATTTTATATGCAAGTAAAAGTTTCGTCAGAAAATCTTGTCGAGGTAAAGATTAATAGCAAAGGGCGAGACAAAAACATTTTTTCAGACGTCTGCCTATTGGTTTACCCACCACCATAACTACTTCTGAAGATGGTATACTAAGTTTGTCATTCCGTGTGAAACTTTTTTAATATTCAACTAAGACCCCATAAAGTATATATATTGTGGGTCCCTTAGTAATTCTCAGTCAATTTAGCCATATCCGTAGGTTCGGCTTTTCAAATAACGCTCACTTTCGAACGACTTTGAAGAAAAAAAAAACAAAATTGGTGTTAAATTGTTTCTAGTCCTCCTAAGCAGTTTGGGACCGAAATGCAGCAAAATCGGTTTAGTAGCAAAATTTATTAATCAAAATGTGAAAAAATCACCCAAAAAATTGATAATTTTCTTACAAGAACTAGCACAAATAGTGGCGAAATGCCTATAAAGATATAAGATTTTGCACAAATTCGTTCCAAATGACTAGAGATCCTTCCACAATTTGTCGTGAAGATCGATCTATAATTTACCATAGGCGCCATGTGAAGCCCACTCTTAAAAAACACTTTAGAACGCGTAAAACCATAACCATAATAATGCAATTATTATAAATTTTGGTCTGTAACAGTTTTATATGACTAGAAATCACATGTTGGTTTGGAGTGTGTTATTAAGGAAAATCATCTTATCCACGAGTAGGAGTACAAGACGTACTCTTTTTAGCAGCACAAGTACTGATATTTTGCAATTGTACTGTTTTATGCACGACATCCAAAAAAATTCGAAAATGTATTGTTTTTACTCTTTGTACTGCTTTTTGTGTTGTTTTTTTGTTCAGCCTACAAAAAAAAACATAGAAATTAAGAAAAACTCTGTTAAACTAATAAACATTTAGGGGTCTCAAACGATATACTTTGGGTTTCAAACGGTATACTGTCAATTTCACATTGGCAAAATATCCCCTAATAATAGTATGGGCCAGCAGTCGACACAGTGGGTTAAAACTTTATTTAATATATACATATATGTGACCTGCTCCACGAAAAGGGACCTCTGCGCCGAAAAGAAGTTATTGAGAAAAATGCGTTTAAAAAAAGCGGTTATGCAGACAAAGGTGAAAAGCAGCAAAATACACAAGAACCACCAGAAAAGCGTGTTAGGAGTAAAAAAGAGTAAAATTTTTGATATTTTTGTAATTTTGTACCTTTGATATTGAACTTTTTTTAAATTTCAAATATTATATATATTAACTGTTTATATCACATTTTTAAATTTTTTCATTTATTATGTTCATCTTTACAGGTGATTTGTAAAAAAACTAAAAGACATAGAAACTTGCGGTTTGCGGCATTTGAAAGATTTGTAAGAATCACTCAAAAAGTAAAAAAAAAATTTTTCGGCGCAGTTGTCCCTTTTCGTGGAGCAGGTCATATATATGTATGTAGATATTTATTTTTTTAATGTTAAAAAACATATCGCACTTGATCGTAAAAAGGATTTTAACTCAAAATTTAATTATTCTCAGTAGAGCAGAACAATTTTTAATTTTATGAGGCATATTTCTTTCAGGCATATGTAATTTAGTGACGATTTTTCTAAAAAAGTATTTATGTAAAACATAAGTTCCCTAATCTCAATATTTATAACAAAGCCTTTTATATATTTTCCATTTATATTTATTTCGTTGATGAATTGTGTTGTTATAACCTCTCTCTATATATATTTTTTGTAAATACATGATTATCATGTAATAAATGACCCTGATCGGTAGGTCTATTATATAAAATCGCAGCCCATCAAAAGATCGCACTTTATTAAAAAAAAAAAAAAATGCAATAAACACTTTCTTTACAATGTTGCCATATTAATTATGTAACAATAACATTAAAATTATTCATAAGCGCAAAAATTTAAGAAATCAGCGTTAACAACAACTCCTGAAAAAAAACAACAGCTCCTCCAAAATGAGTTTAGGTGTAAAAGGGGTCCAAAGAAATCCACTTGCCTATTAATATAATATTTGTGGTTGTATTCCAAACAAAAAAGTCCTTAACTAATAAAATTTGTTATGGTGTGTTTATTGTTTTGTTAATTTAATTAATGCGCTTAGAAACTAGATTTCCCACAACAATAAATTTCAGTGTTTTTATCAAAAAAAAAAAATTGGGTGCTTAGCACGTCATTAATAAATGAATTAATTAATAAAAAAAATTGTGTATTCCCGGAATTAACTTTTGATAAAATATATTATACCAATCCTGTTTGATAATTGGTTTTAATCGGATAAAAATTGCCTGAGTTCTTGTGGATAAAATCAAAGATTTTATTAAAATTAAACGTTTTTCTACAATTATTGTCTTTTTTTAATTAAAAAAATCCATAGTTTTATAACTTTATTGTATAGAACATTTCATTACAAAAGTTTTAAACCACAATGCACCAAAATCGGGTAAAAATCGAAAATTATTTAATGATAAATTAAAATATCACTTCTTCAAATTCTTCATATTTAATGCATATGCTAACTTACCTTTAAAACTAAAAATTTTATAATTGTATCCTACCCAATTCATCTTTAACTATAACTTAAAAGCCATTACACATTTCAACAATTTAATTTTCTTTCTTTTGCACATTTTTATTTGAAAACAGGCCATTGTGGCAATTTGCCATCTTTATAAATTGACACAAACACTCTGCTTAGCACAAAAAAAATGTTTAACTCTCTGCTTCAGCCCTCTGCACACTTCTTAAACGACGCGACTCTCTTAACAAAATAAGCAGCGAACCAACAGAGACTGTTTTGCTTAGTTACTCTGATTTTGTATGAACAAATTTTCCAACACACTTTACGTCATCAAGACACTAATTTTTCACATAAATTATTTAATTTAATGATAGAATTACAACTTAATTACATTTTTTTAAAGAAATAATTTATTTTTAAACACTTTTTCCCATAAATAAATTTAATTTTTTAGAGAGCATCTACTTAAACGTTCACGCACTATAAAACTTTCTAGAAACTAAAAAGAAAAGGAAAAGGAAACCAAATAAAAAGGGGTAAAAAAAACTTTTCGTGCAATTAGAATAAGGGGAAGAGTGGAGAGAGTAATAATATGCCATTTAAGCAACAACATTAGTTTTTTTCGCATGTTGTTATTGTATTTAACATTTATGTAGTCGTTAGCGCATAACGAATATTTTACAAAACATAAAAGAAGATAAAACTGCAATGCAAGAAGTGCTGGGAAGGGGAATTAAATAATTTAGCAATTTCAACTTAAACAATAACAACAACAATAGTAAGTGAATCATGTTATGGAATTTGTAGTGCTTTGTTGTTGTAAACCAACTGATTTTTTGGGAGTTCAAATAATGTTTAATGAAATTGCCGTTTTTTGTACCAGGGATGGTTAATACTAATTGATATACAGTAAAAGTACAATTCTTACAGTAATTGAAATTGCGTAAGGAGTTTTATTCAAAAAGATTTAATATGGAATTTAATTGTGCTAATTGGTAGCAGACAGTAAAATGAAAATGATCGAAAATAAAAAAACAAACCTTTCTTATTACAAGAAAAAGAAATAAGGCAGACTTAAATAAGCAACATTTATACAGTGAATACCGGATATAAGAAGTTAACAAAATATCACGATAATTTCTTTTTCTTATAAACAATTATTTTTTATAAGAAATTTTTTTTTATAAAAGTTAAGGGATGTAACGATACGCCTTTTTGCCGATACGAAACCGATACTCAAAATAAAATTTTGCCGATATCGATACCGATATGCATATTGAATTTGAATTCAAGTTAAACTTAACAAAACTCCAGTCTTCAGCCCTCTGCACACTTCTTAAACGACACGACTCTCTTAACAAAAGAAGCAGCGAACCAACAGAGACTGCGCTTCTTAGTTACTCTGCGTTTATATGAACAAATTTTCTAACACACTTTTCGTCATAAACGCACTAATTTTTTACATAAATTTTTTCATTTACTGATAGAATTACAATTTAATTTAATTTATTTACAAAACTAATTTATTTTCCAACACTTTTTCTTATAAATAAATGTAATATCTTAGAGAGCATCGAGGAAAACGTTCACGCACTTAAAAATTTTCTAGAAACTAAAAAGGAAAGGAAAAGGAAACCAAATAAAAAGGGAGTGAAAAAATTGGTTTTTGTTATTATAATAAAGGGGGAGTGGGGAGAGGAAAGAACAACAACAACATTAGTTTTTATTTGCATTTTGTTATTGTACGTAACAACAATGTAGTGGGTAGCGCATCACGAATATTTAACGAAACATAAAAGATGATACAATTGTGTTAATGCAAGAAAAGGTGGGAAGGGGAATTAAAAACTTTTGCAATATCAACGACAACAACAATATTAGTAAGTGATTAGTGAGAATATGTAGTGCTTTGTTGTTGTAAGTAAATGAAATTGCCTTTATTTTTAACAGGGATGGGTATAACTGATCGATATACAATAAGAGTAGAATTATTTAAATAATTGAAATTGTTTAAGGAGGTTAATTCAAAATGATTTAATATTGCATTTTATTGTGTTTATTGGTGAGAGAGATTAAAGATAATACAGTTTTTTATTTCAATAATAAAGAGAATGTTAAATAATAATCATCACAAATTCATATTTTGAATAAAAAACTAAATTTAATTTAATGACAGTAGATATTTTATAAAATAGCTACGTGTTAAAAAAAATTCCTTTTTCCCCTACAATCAAATAAAAGTTTCCCTACACTTTTCCCTACATTAAAAATTTATTGTTTTTAGCAACATGTACATATTTTTTTAACATTTTGTAAATAAATTAATTAAACCATTTATTTACAAGAAAAAAACCAAAATAAATACATATGTACATTTGACCGACTCACCTTTCATGGGCCAAAAAAAGTCCAAGTCGTAACCCCCTGAAAATTTACCTTGACATGTTTTATGAAGATTTCCAAAATAGGTTGGCTCTAGCGATTATCTCCCTTGAGCTAAACGCCATCAAAAAAGGCTCCACAAATGGTATTTTTCATGAAAAATCAATGACCAAATATAATTGATATTTAGGGATTCTTTGATTCTGCATTAAAACATTTATAAAATCTAACCACAGAGTCGAGATAGCGAGATGTTTATGTCAGTTCGTTAATGCTTTTCTATGCGATTTATATGAAAATTTAAACAACCATTTTTTGTGCGATTTTGATTTTCTTTAAGTTGTTAGAAAGGTGTTGACCATAAAAGTCTTATATTTGTGCAGAAAACACGTTTTATTAACCCGCTAATGACCAATATTTTTAAGAGAACATTAAAAAAATTGTGGAAATCATTTAAGTCGAGTGGTTTACTTAAAAACGTGTATCTCGCTTACGTTCATTTGATATCAAATAGTGACAAAATTTAATCCTTTTATGGCCAACATTTTTTTGAGGATATTTTTTCAGCAATATTTTTTGGTAAGCATTGAATAATTACTCTTCTGTGCCACTAGCTGAAATATTATATTAGTTATTGTGATATAATTTTATTAGTTATTTCAGTAGTTTAAGGAGATCTTATAAAATAATATTTTAGAAAAATAATTTGGTTGAAATGTTTAGGATTTAAGCAGTTCTTATTTTAGTTTTAAAGCCTTAACTTGGAAAAATTTCTCATTTATCGTAAATGTTGGAGAAATCGATATCAACCCATTAAACAGAATATCTAACACTTCTAATTATTTTGGTTAATTCTGTTAAAAGATTGATATGATTGATATAAAAACATATAAAAAGTACGTGAAACAAAAAGCTGTTAAAAGTAAACCACTTATGAGCTAATTTTTCGATCATAAATAATACTCTCGTTGTGAGAAAATGGTACCCTACCGATGCATCACCTCAAAGAATCATTTGTGATACAATTTGCAGATTCCTAGTGACAATTCAGTCTTTAATCCAAAACATAGGAATTATTATTTGAACATATGATTTGACAAGGCTCATTTGGGTGATTTTAACAAAAAATTATTATACAAATGCTTAAAATAAAGATCACCTTATTTGTCTGTATGTAAATATATTTTCTAAACACATACCTTTTATATATGCGACGAAACAAATAATTAAAAACACAAAAAAATATGTAATAATACTACAAAAAGTTAGAAAATTTTGTTACATCGGTTAATCGGTAAATCGACTGAAATTAACCGGTTTAATCGTTAATCGAAAATAGCCAGAAATTAATACCATAATGTATGTATGTTTGCATATGCTAACTAACTTACCTTTAAAACTAAAATTCATTATTGTGGCTACCCCATTCCCCTATAACTAAAACTTTAAGGACTTTACACATCTCATTATTTTAATTTTCTTTCTTTTGCACATTTTTATTTGAAAACAGGCCATATTTTGTGGCAATTTGCCATCTTTATAAATTGACATACACTCTGCTTAGCACAAACCACGTTTTCAACTCTCTGCTTCAGCCCTCTGCACACTTCTTAAACGACGCGACTCTCTTAACAACATAAGCAGCGAGCCAACAGAGACTGCTCTGCTTAGTTACTCTGATTTTGTATGAACAAATTTTCCAACACACTTTTCATCATCAAGATACTAATTTTTCACATATATTATTTCATTTACTGATAGAATTACAACTTAATTACATTTATTTAAAGAAATAATTTATTTCTAAACACTTTTTCTTATAAATAAATGTAATTTTTTAGAGAGCGTCTACTAAAACGTTCACGCACAACAAAATTTTCTAGAAACTAAAAAGGAAAGGAAAAGGAAACCAAATAAAAAGGGAGTAAAAAAATTTGTTTTTGTTATTATAATAAAGGGGGAGTGGGGAGAGAAAAGAATATGCCATTTAAACAACAACATTAGTTTTTAATTTGCATGTTGTTATTGTACGTAACAATAATGTAGTGGTTACCGCATCACGAATATATAACGAAGCACACAAGATTATACAATTCAAGGCGAATTCAACTTCAGGTGGTTTCGGAACTACAACAATCCAAAAACAACAGAAACAACATAGGGGTTTTGTGAATTGCAGTGTTAGTGTTTACGGTCCAAAATGTCAAACATTCCTAACAAAACAAAAACAAATCAAAACAAGTTGGCTCGAACTGTTAAAATCAGATGGCGTTCGACACCACCTGTAGTTGAATTCGCTTTGATACAATTGTATTAATGCAAAAAGGTGGGAAGGGGAATTAAATAATTTTGCAATATCAACGACAACAACAGCATTAGTAAGTGATTAATGGGAATATGTAGTGTTTTGTTGTTGTAAGTCAAGTGTTTTTTTTTGGTGGAAGTGTGAGTAAAATCGCAATGAAATAAACAGGTGGCATTACTACGCCAGATGACGATTGTTTGCTCTTGTATTGTTTGTCTAGTCTTTTGTCAAAGTTTTGTTTATGTTTACAAAAAGTCCACGTTTTGTGCTGTGATTATTGTCTTGTATTAAAGTTTTATTGAATTTAATTGTGTATATTGGTAACAGAAATTTTAGATAATAATGTTTTTATTACAACAAGAAAGAGAATGTTAAATAATAATCATCACAAATCCATATTTTGAATAAAAACTAAATTTAATGACAAATAACGAAATATATGAACACATGGGTACATAGTCAATACATATGTCATCAAAATTCAATATTCTACGGATCTAGTTCCTTTTAGCAGCGTCTAAACATTAAAAGTGGGAAATCTGAAATTTGTTATATGTAGATTTTGAAAAATAAATATTCAATCGGTTTTGTTATGAAAAAAATTTTAGTCACATCTAGTTCTTTAAATAAGCGTCATATCGTAAAAATATCGAAAATCTGTGATCACTAATATTTTTTATCAAAAATCGAATTTTATATGAAAAAGCTTAAATCAGCTCTGTACCAGGGATGTTAAAGTTGGTACAATTGTACTTTTTTTGGTTCATTTTGACCTTCAAAATTACCGTGGTACTACCGTGACTCATTTGGTACAATTTTAAAATTTTTCATTGTTGTGAATTTTTAGTATGGCAAGCAAATTATTGAGTCCTTTTCATTGCGTTTATTTTTTAAATTATTATTAAAATAATGGTACCGTGAAGGTCCAAAAAGTACATTTTGTTTTTTTGGAAGTTCGTACAAAATTTAAAACCCCATTTAACATCCCTGCTCTGTACCCATGTTCTGTAACATTAGTGAGAACTTCTCGCATCGAAAACATGTAAAACTATGGAATATTTAGTTTCACATGTTTTCGTTTCGCGAAGAGTGAGAAAAAAGTGTGCCTGTTACTCATGTCGAAAACTACCGAAAGAGATTACGTCGTTACGTTTTAAATGTCATAATATTCCACTCGAGGCCTATATGAAATTGCAGATGTTGAGAACGCCAGTCAACGACGGCGGCGAAAATACAGCCGTCGGCTATACCAATAATGCTAAGTGCGACTTTAATCTTTGTTATTTAAAAAATAGCGTTGGAAACATTTGTATATTTGTTATCAACTCGTTTTTGTACGTGAGTTTGTTTGACAGTTCAAAGCGGTAACTTTATCACAAAAATTTTACGGGCACTCTTTTTCTGTAAATTGGCGCGAAATTTGATTACGTGACAGCAATTACTCGCCAAAAATTGTTACGGACGCAGCTTAGTGAGAAAAACATTTGTTTGTTTCAATTTGGGTAATTTTTGTCTCATTTCACACATTTCAATAGAAAAGTTTCTCGAGGCGGGAGTTACAGAATATGGACACTGGTTTTTAAATAAGCATCCAATCGTAAAAATTCGAAAATCTATTATCACTCTTACATTTTATTTAAGATCTTTATTTTTATAAAATTCATGGCTTTAAATAATTACGGCCTTAGTTATAAAAAAAGGGTCTATGAAACGGAATTAGTATGAAAATATGCTTGATAAACATTTTATTAACCTGTTTTATTTTTTATAAATAAGGCCGATAACGTTCTTTATTCGTTTTAAAAATATATGTTTAACAAAATAAATATTTAAATGTTTGATTACAACTAAAACCAAAAATTCCTATTTAAGGCAAATGTAACATTATTTAATTCTACTTTACTACCTCTATCAATCCAAAGCATTTCCCACTTCCTCCTGAAAATAAAGTTTATAATTTTAATATTTTTGGAAAATTGTTTTATCCGCGTCATACTTTATGCACGAGAACATTCGTCTGCATATTCTTTTACAATGCGAATTTATGTATATACTTAGTTTCAGCTACACTTAGCCGTTTCATTACCCGTGCCTGTATATAGTTGCGCTGCATCACCCGAATAACGTTGTAGATTTAAGCAGAATTAAGCATTGTTAAGTGGCTTATGCTTTCTTTATTTTTGTAATCATCTAGGAAAACATTTCGTGTTTAATTTCAAACGAAGCAGACCTTCGAATTGCCCCTGGACAGGCCGAGTCATACCTCAGTTGGGAAACCTAAATGCGTTACATGTAAAAATTTTGTCTGGTAGGTCCAGAAATAAGCATAAGTCCCACATAAGTCTCTTCTCTAGAATCACTTCAAGACGAAAACGTCTAAAAATTAAGATAACATTTGGCTCAAAGAACTGTTATATGATTTTTTTGACGTGTTCGTGACTGGCCAATGGTCTTAAATTGAATACACTCTCGAAAATATGTTTGTAAATACTGTGGTATAGGGTACTACAAGATTAATCTTACACGTCTGTATTCTCTTATGTGTCAGAAAATAAATTTGTACTAAAAACCATAAAAATAAAAAAAATCTTGCCCTGAAAAACACAAACTACTACATCAAGTTATTCCAATGAATTCCATAATTTAAAGTTTTTATTAGTTTGTTTATTGTAACTTGTATTTGAATACAAAAACGTTGATGGTTCAATAAAACTTTTAAATTATTACATCAATTTCACGGTTAGAAATTTTTTTTCTAAAACTCTATAGCACTAACAATATTATTTTCAAATAACAGGCATAAAAATCATCTTGTTTCGAATAAAATGCTTAACATCTGTTAAGTGACCAATTCAAACAAAAGGGCAACTTCAAACTGTTACGAGTGTTTGAGTTGTAAGCACTTAGCATAGATGCTTCATCTTGTTTTGAAGTTTTATAAAGTGACGTTTATATAGGGAGAATTTATGGCAGCTTGAATATTAGTTCCTACATACATATATATTTTACAACAACAATAAAATGGTTGGTTAATCCATTCCATTAATAACACCTAAAAAAACTTTTCACGGATCGCTTTTCTTTATTAAAAAAAACTTTTATTTACAATGTGAGTTACCAATATCAATGTTTGTAAAACACTTCCCTTCTTCAATTGCTTTTGCATGGTCATTTTTTTATCTTTTCTTTCCTATACACTAAAAACAAAAATATATCAGAGGCTTACAGACCCCCTAAATTTAACATTTACTCTTAACTACCTGTACATATCACATGCTTTACCAAAATCTAGTCATTTGCTTAAATACACCTATTCCATTTCGTTCAAAAATTAGTCACTAAAATGTATTTTGTTTCGCATTTGATTTCATACTGGTAATAAATTTATAAGAAAAATCTTTAAAAAATTTTAGCAACATTTGTAGCATTTCTTAAAATCACTTTGAGCTTTTTTTGGCCATGTCTAATGCCAGATTTAGTTGTAAAAGGTTTTTTGACCTGGCCGCCCTGGTGTTTTAATTTTGTAGTAAAAATTAAGTCAAAATTTGTAAAGATAGCAAATTGCCATCTTGTTTTTTTGTGCAATAGGAAGAACATTATATTATTGAAATTTGTAAGGGCTTTAAAGTTAAAGTAAGAGGGAAATTGTGTAGGAGAAAATTATGAAATTTTAGTTTAAGAGGTAAGTAACTATCAGCCAGGCCCCGATATCGATCGACAACTAAAGCTAGCGACAACAAGTCACTCATTATCGTTCTCTTAAGCGGCCCACTAACTATCGACTTGCCGGTCGATAGTTTTTACGTGTCTAACGTAATTCTTTTATTTATTGTCAAATGACTGTATTGCCACATCATCAATTCTATAAATAAAACGCTAGCTGTGAAATAAAAATCGACAAAACATGTAAATTAAACTTGCGCTGTTTAATTGTGCATTTATACCAGCAGATTTTTTAATGCTTACCGTCGTTTTCTATGAAAAATTCAAGTGTTTATAAATCACAAACGATAAATTATGCAATCATTTGAGTAAATTAGTCTCTTGGCGTTGTTTATGGATTTTTAAAAAAAAATTTTAAATTTTAATCAAATATTTCAACTTTTATCCTTATATATATATATTGTTTATTGTTTTAATAATTAGTATTGTGGTTTTTTTTTTTGAACTGTTAATGGTATTTAATCCAAATTTTGAAATTTTAATCAGGCTTAAGTTCATTGAATTTAATTTTCATTAAATTATTTTTATGAAGAAAGGAATTTTACAATATGAAATGAATTAAAATTAATTGATAATTTTTCATTCTTGACTGAGCTGGGAATTGAACCCAGGTTTTCACGGACATGTTGCCCAGACTAGTTTCGATTGTAACCACACAATCTCTTCAGTGGGGTTTGCCGTTTAGCTCTCCAAATCCAAATTTTGACGTCATCCGTCAAAAACCATTAACAGTTCAATAAAAAACCCACAATGCTAATTATTGTTAACGGCTAAGGCACGAGCTATATGTTTACATTTCTCCTTCAAGTTGTGCTGCAAAATGTCAACAAGAAAAAAGAAAGACACAAAAAATTAACAACAAAAAATGTACTTTAGATTTCAAGAAAAATTCTTGACGAAAAACAAGAAGTAAGAGAAAACATGTAGATCAACTAAAATTGGTAATCATTCATTCAAAGCGAATTTCGGTATATTTTTTTTATTGTATTGACGTTTCTTACAAACTGATATTTATTGCTTAAATTACACAAAAATTAAAAAGGGTCTTCATCAAACGAGTCTCGCAAGTTTGCCCATTTGTACTAATAGCAATTTTAAGCGATATCATGAAACCCCTTAATATAAGATTGAATTTATTTCTGTACATATGTTAAAACAAACTAAGTAAATTACATATCTTTTTGGATATTTTTATGTGCAGTTTTTTTTTAACCTTTATGTCAACAGATGAATAATTATACTTACGTCAACAGGAAGCATACCCGGGTATGCATGAACATTTTATATGGGAATTCAAATGTTTTGTTGTTTTTTGTTTTATTTGTATTTTTTTTGTGTTTTTCCCACTTTGATTTGTTTTAGTGCAGGAATGCTAAAAATAGCGGTAGTTTTAGCAGACTTATAAAACCCTATATATTATGAAATAAACTTGCAATATTACTTTATTTTAATTTTTTCATATACATACCCGGGTATGGTAGGGATGAAAAAAAAGCCCACATTCATGGTCTGGTTTGTCCAATTTTGTTCAAACCTTAGAATATGTTAGAAAACACTTCTAGTGGGTATATCATGAAATTTAAAAGCGATATGAAAGCCACTTTCAGAGCTACAGCGTTATTAATATTCAAAACATACCCGGGTATGCAGGTGTTGACGTAAGGGATAGGAATGCAAAAATTACCACATCCATGGTCTGCTTAGTCCAATTTTATTCAAACATCAGAATATGTTAGAAAACACTGCAAGTGAGGATATCATGAAATTTCAGAGCGATATGAAAGTTACTTTCAGACATACAGCGTTTTTAAAATTCAAAACATACCCAGGTATGTAGCTGTTGACATAAAGGTTAAGTAAAAGCAGTGTTTTTTCTTAAGATGCAGTTATTTTCAAAAAAATTATGGCAGCGCTGGCCGTAAATTAAAATTTTTTTGAAACATTATTTCCCCAAAACAGCTCGTTGCTTAGAGCACTCTTTACTGCAAATTCTTTTTCTTTCCTTTATATTTCTTCTCCGATTTAAACAAGGCGAATTCAACTACAGGTGGTGTCGGAACAATCCAAAAACAACAGAAACAACATAGGGTAATTAGCATTGCATTGTTAGTGTTTACAGTCCAAAATGTCAACCATTCCTAACAAAACACTAACCAATCAAAACAAAGTGGCTCGAACTGTCAAAATCAGATGGCGTTTCTACACCACCTGTAGTTAAATTCGCCTTGATTTTAACCAAATAGCGAGCAAAATTACCGCAGCACAATCGCCGTCAGCATTAATAGAAAACAAAAAAAAAATTAATATTTGTACCAGTGTTACCAGTAGATAAATTAAGAACTACACTCGAGATGACCCAAAATTACTCAATTTAAATGAAATTACACCTGATATGAAATAAACGTTTAATTATAAAAAAAAACTTACAAAAAAGAACAAATTAGAAAGTATTTACATACAAATTTTTAAGAGTGTTCCCTTGTTAGGTCCCATATGCAATTATGGACCTATTAAAACAAAATTATGTTATGAGGTTAAGACTAATAATATAAGAATTCTTAACGATGAATATTCTCTTGGTAACTTATCGTCTTAAAGTGATTAAAGGTAGTGATTTAAGTGATTTAAGGGAGGGAGTTTATAAATGACCTACGTTCCTAAACCTAACATGACAAAATTATGCCATGACATAGTAGCTATTTTTTTTTATCAATACATACCAATATTTATAAGGCAGTTATGACATTACACCATATTTTCGTGAGTGGTATTTGCATAAGGGCCATGGTCAATAGAACTGATTCAAAAATTGGCTTTGTAGGATAATTTATTTTGAAATAAAATATATGTGGACTAAATATGGTCCAAATATCAAAAGAATAAAATGGTTTATGGACACAAACACTCTATTAGGAAAAATGTTCGTATGGGGGCTATGTGAAATTATGGACCGATTCTCAAAATTCAAAAAAAAAATATGAACCAAATTTCATTAAATTATCTAAACAATTGCGACATGTACTTTGTGCAGGGGGTCTAAATGGACAGACAACCAGCCAGCAGGAGAGACGACTCAGATACTGATTCTAAGTCGATCGGTATACTACAACAAATAATTGTGTGTGTTTCACACATCAGCATAAACTCATAATACACTCTTCATTTAAATAAGACCAATATTAGTCATACTATTAAGGTCTATATAGTCATTCAATATAATTTAACAAAAATAATATTAAAAACGTCAAATAAATTAATAAAAATTAAATAAAAACTTAAAATAATAAGCTATCTTCCATTTATCTAGGGCAGGAGCAAAACGTTCAGGTTCATTCTTTGTATACTTTATTTAGTAAATAAAATTCTTAAATTAAGTTTAACAAAGGTTTTGGTTTATTTGGTGTGATTTTCAATTGCCGAAGGCACACCGAAAAACACAAAAACTAAATGATTTCCAGAACAACACAAAACCACACGTGTGAATTTAAAAACACGTGATTTTCAGAACTGGCCCGATTGAAAACTTATTTTTAGCCAGGGGTTTTTTTTGTTTTTTTTTTTTTTATGAGTATAAATACATTTTTCTTTTTCCAATAAACTTCGAGTCTTAAAACACTTTGAAGTTAATATTCATCGAAATCTTACTGTCCATCAGCCGCAACCACTTTTGGTTAATAAACTTTAGAAATCTTTTTTTTTTTTTAAACAATGACTTTCGTTGAATATACTGCAAATCTTTTAGATCAACAATAAATTATATGGTATAAATTTGATCACTTAAATCAAATTCTTATAGGTATTATTTGTTTTTAAATGACAGAATTTCAAATTACACCTGAATCTCAAAGAAGTTACCCACGCTCTTCCCACTAGAGTAAAAATTACATCCAATTCGGGTAATTACCCACAAAGTGGCAACACTGGTTTGTACGAAATAAAATTGTGTTGTTTATTTCCAAACAGAAGCACAAACAAAGTGCATGTTTGCAAAGCAATTTGTGTGGTTTTTAACGCCCTTAATAATATGTCTAAGGCGAATTCACCAGAAGGTAAGGTCAACTCTACAACAACACTGTTTCTATGGTACGATGTCAAAAATATTGTAGTAAAAAAACATTTGCTTACATAAAGAAAGTTTGTTAACAAACGTTGACAAAAGACCACAGAAAAAAAACTATGTTGACTTGACCTTGCCTTCTAATGAATTCTCCTGGAATATGTAATTTGAACAGCAACATTAGTTTTTTTCTTGCATGTTGTTATTGTATTTAACAATTATGTAGTCGTTAGCGCATCACGAATATTTTACAAAACATAAGAGAAGATAACATTGTTTTAGTAAAAGAAGTGCTAGAAAGGGGAATTTAATAATTTCGCAATTTAAACTACAACAACAAAACAAAATTAGTTAGTGAATAATGTTAATGAATTTGTAGTGCTTTCAGTGTTGTCATATCGTAAGATTTATCTTTTTTTTTAAGTTTTTTTTGAGAAGCAAAAATGTGCAAAAAGTTTTTTTCTAAAAAAAAGATTTTTCGGAAATTTAAGTAGCTCACATAAATTTAGTTATAATTTGTAAAAAGCTAATCTTCACGCAGCTTAGTTCATTTCAAAATATAAAAATTCAATACCTACGTGATATAAAACAAATGGAAGAATTAAAATTTTATCTATATACATACATATGTATATGTTATATATACCTACTTATAAGTTCATATACATATATGTATATTTTAATATTATGATCAACATTTTCATTTTTCGAATTTATTCTATGAGTTAAATTTCAGTTACATATGTATTTTATAAAGCTTTTTTTGTAATAGTAGTTCTATTCCTTAAATTTTTCAGGAATGACTTTATACACTTCCAGACTATTAGCTTTATAAAATACATAACTTAAATTTAACTCATATAATAAATTCGAAAAATGAAAATGTTGATTATAATAAAGTTGCTTATGAAAAGAAATAATTCCCAATATCTATTTTTTAATAGTATGTTTTTTAATTAATAGAATCAAAACACATGCAGTGTAAGTGATTATTTTTAAAGACTTGTAAAAAAGTTTTTTTGATCAAAAAAAAATTTTTTTTCAGAAATTAAAAGATTTTGGAAATATACGACAACACTGAGTGCTTTGTTGTTGTAAGCCAACTGATTTTTTTTTTGGGATTTAAAGCGAATTTCAATGACATTGCCCTTTTTTTAACCAGGGATGATTAATACTAATTGATATACAATAAGAGTAATATAATTTAAAAAGATTTAATAATAGCAGACAATAAAATGATAATAAACGAAAATTAAGAAACAAACCTTTTTTTTATTACAATAAGAAGGAATAAGACAGGTTTAAATAAGCAACATTTATACAGTGGATAGCGGATATAAGAAGTTAACAAAATGCTACGATAATTTACCTTTTAAGCCATTTTTTGTAAGCAATTATTTTTTATAAGAAATTTATTTCTGATAAAAGTTTATCCTAGGGTCGTAATGATGCGCCTTTTTGCCGATACGATACCGATACTCAAATTAAAATATCGCCGATAACGTTACCGACACGCATATTGAGTTAGAATTCAAATTACAATTAACAAAACTATTCAATCAATTGCATTGGACTAGGGGTATTTTACTCCAAGTATATAAAGCAGTAAATTTTTCTATATAGGGCGTGTGTGAAACGGTAGCAAAGTTTTATGGTGAATTTAAACTGTCAAAAATTTTTACGCTAATGTTAAAGTTTACACTTTTATTCACCTCAACAATTTTATTCACCTCAATAGTGTCAAAAATTTGACTTCTATGAGTACTTTGCTGCCGTTTCACACATACCCTTATAAAAACTTTTTTTTATTTTTAATGCAGATATTTGAATGAAACTACGTTTTAAACATTAAAATAGTATTGGGTCAAGTGCATAAAAGGGTTAATTTAGATTTTTTTTCTTTTGAAATGTTAGTTACCAATTACAGAAAATAGTTTAGTGAAATTTCATCGAAATATGAATATTAGGGTGGGCCGATTTATAAGGGCTAAAATTTGTCGATATTGTATCGTCGATTTTTCGATAGCTTTTGACATGAGGAAAAAAGTACCACTACGAAATATCAAAAACAAAAAACATTTCGAGGCGCCCAAATTTCAATTTGTCGACTTTTTCTCAACTTTTATTTTTAAGGTTGTTTTTAGTAGGCAATAAAAATATCGGCTGATTAAATTTTTTTAAATATAACCTTGCCAAGGTGAAATTGTACGCTAAAAACGATGGCGGAAGCAGTTGTTCCAAAACAAAAATTGTTATTGAGGGTTGGGACGAGTTTTTGTCAAAAAATTTATCTTTTGCGCTTTAATTTGTAATGTTTTTTTAAAAAAAATTCGCCGATTTCAAATTTTTTTTAAAATATTCTACCCTAGGTAAACTTTTACGCTTAAACTGATGGCGTTTGATTTTCTTTTTTGTGAATATACCCCACGATATAATGAAAAATTAAACATTTCCAAAAAATTTACCTTTGACCTTGTCATTTTACCTTTGGCGTGGCTCGATTTTGACCAAATTCTCAGAATGTAGTCCTTGTAGCTCATCACATAGAACTCTGACTAGCATAAATTGGAGCTTAATTAAAATAGATGAACTATTGATCAGTTTTGTGCAAACAAAGCATTTTTTCCTCAAAATTCTTAAAAGTCAAATCCTTGTGTAATTTCAAAAAATTTTTATTTCATGCTCTAAGGTGTTTTAAAGAAGACCCTGCTGTGTAATTCTAAATTTTTTCGATTTTATAAAGAACATTTTTTAAAATTTGAAATGTGAGATTTGAAAAACAGACCAAAATTTTTGTCCGTTTTTGAAACAGTCAATCCAACAAAAAAAAACTTTTTTGTTGCCATATCTCAAAATGTTGACTCTTTTAAATTAAACAATTATATTACAGAGATCAATTTCGAAAATTTGTAAGGTGTGTGATCAAATGTCTCGGTCAAGTAAGAATTGGCATATTAGTGGTGTGGAGCATTATTTATTACTGAGCTAGCTCTTAACCGATTTTGGGTTTTTGTGCTTATTATTTATTTAAATTTTCCATCGATTTTCGCCTCGAATTTACATTCTACAATCGGCTCTAAATTTCATATTAAATGTTTTTATATACAAATGAACCAAATTAGGCCATTCAATCACTATATAATTCACTTTGAAAAATGGCCATATAAACATGTAGCACTTTAATGACCACCTCTAAGACAGTGTCCAGTAATAAAGTACGCTTGTCAGCAATATCAAGCCACAATTGCCTGGTAATAATACATCAGTGTTTTTGGATATAAAGACCATAACAGCGGTACGGCTCTTTATGTAAATATCCAAATCAGTTGTCGACACAACAGCAAATCTGAGCAAGTCCACATCCTTGATCGTAAATATTTCCGGAAAACTCTACAATAATTGGAAAGGTTTCACGATATATTGAGGTTGAGCTCTTTAGAGAATATTCCGCAGCCCACAATTTATCATGGCTTAGAAAAATTAGTATTGAAGTCAATGCCCCTCCATTTGCCTGGAGTACCGCTTCTTCACGCATTCCAAAATAATACCAGAGACCTGCATTGATGATTGTGCATCAAAATAGGAAAATAATGATCAATCTTCCATTTTCAGATTACCGTTTGCAGTTTCCGCAATTGTTTTCGCTCTACCTACGGGTGCATTTTGCCAAGTTTGGCACTATCTCTTTACCTACCAAATCCAAAGTTGGTGGATAAAGGAAAAAATCTAGCGCAGAAGGGCTTCCGCAATGCACTTGGGAGTCATTATCTGCATCGTTGTCAATTTTATAAGATAATTGCTTTATTCAGAATTTGCCACTATACAAGTATGCCGTATAAACGAATTGGATGAACTATGACAGGGATTATCCAGTGGATCATCCTTGGGGTAACCTTATGTTTTTCCAATGTTACTTTCGCAAGGCTGGTGAAAAATAAGCACAAGATATTTTACCCTTTCTTGCCAGCTGTATTTACGTTCCTCAGGATAAGAGGTGTGAAGTTAGTGATTGAAGAGGATATACATTTAACTAAACATATAAATAGGAGATTTTTGCTAGTTGAAGTGTTTTTTTTTTTCTGAAACAAAGTCGTTTGCGTATCGTTACGTTCCTAAACTTTTATAAAAAATAAATTTCTTATAAAACATAATTGCTTAAAGGAAATCGCTTATAAGAATATTAATTGTGGTAACTTCTTATATCCGTTATCCACTGTATAAATGTTGCTTATTAAGTCGGTCTTATTTCTTCTTATTGTAATAAAAAAGGTTTGTTTTTTAATTTTCGTTATTTTTCATTTTCCTGCCTGCTACCACAATGAGCACAATTAAATTCCATATTAAATCTTTTTGAATAAAACTCCTTACGCAATTTCAATTACTGTAAGAATTGTTCTTTTTCTATATATCCATTAGTATTAACCATCCCTGGTAAAAAAACGGCAATTTCCTTACACTTTATTTAAACTCCCAAAAAATCAGTTGATTTACAGCAACAAAGCACTGCAAATTCCTTAACATGCACTTACTAATGTTGTTGTTGTTGTTGTTTAAGTTGAAAATGCAAAACTATTTAATTCCCCTTCCCAGCACTTCTTGCAATAAAACAATTTTATCTTCTTTTATGTTTTGTAAAATATTCGTGATGCGCTAACGACTACATAATTGTTGAATACAATAACAACATGAAAAAAACTAATGTTGTTGCTTAAATGACATGTTATTACTCTCCCTACTCTTCCCCTTATTCTAATTGCACGAAAAGGTTTTTTTTACCACATTTTTATTTGGTTTACTTTTCCTTTTCTTATTAGTTTCTAGAAAGTTTTGTAGTGCGTGAACGTTTTAGTAGATGCTCTCTAAAAAATTAAATTTATTTATGGGAAAAGTGTTTGAAAATTTATTATTTTTTTAAATAAATGTTTTATAATTGTAATTCGGTATATTAAAAAATTTAAGTAAAAAATTAGTTCTTTTATGACGAAAAATGTATTGGAAATTTTCTTCGTATAAATGCAAAGTAACTAAGCAGCGCAGTTTCTGTTGGCTCGCTGCTTCTTTTGTTAAGAGAGTCGCGTCGTGAAATAAGTGCGCAAAGGGCTGAAGCAGAGCGTTAAAATTATTTTTTTTTGGGTGTGCAAATAAAATCAATGCTTATTATTTTTATAGAATTTATCTTAACAGGCTTTCAACGTCATTTGTATTTTTGGTTAAGTGAAAATCAAAGTAAAGCTAATTTATAAAAGAGTTAATAAGATGTGGTTTCATTTTGTTGTAAAAAATAAAAGTCAATTTGTAAAGATGGCAAATTGCCACAAAATATGGCCTGTTTTTTAATAAAAGTGTACAAAAGAAAGACAATTAAATTAATGTTATGTGTAAAATCTTTAAAGTTTTAGTTATAGGGGAATTGTGTAGGACACAATTATGAAATTTTACTTTACAAGGTAAGTAACTATAGGTACATAGTAATACATCGACTTTTCGCGAAAAATTACATTTTTATTGTTGGAAATGGTTTCCTGGGCCTCGTAAACAATAGTTGTTCCACGAATTTTTCGTATTTGGCATATGCGAAAATTTAACTAGGTATACTTTTCAGCTGCTGAAGAAAGTTTGCGAAAAATAAATTAATCTATCATATTTTCAAATATTTGACCAAATAATCTTAACCACTTTATTTGGCAATAGTTAGACTGATTTAACATGGTCTCAATATCAAAAAACAAAACTTATTATACTGCAAAAAACTATTTAAATTATTCTTGCAAGATTAGCTATAATTATCAAAATAAATATTTTAATAGAAGGTAATCATATTTTAGTTTTCTTGTTGGTCACGTTTTTTTCGTCAAATATTTGCCAAGTTTTACAATTTAGCTTAGACGGTTATTTTAACGCGACTAAAGGCGGCGTTTTAAAACAACTGATAAAGCAGTTAACAAGATAATTTTACAAGCTCTCCAGAAATGTATTATTTATAAAAATATGTTAAAAATGTAGCATCTAGAGGCAGAAGTATATAAACAAAACCTAAAATTCCTATAATAAAACGAAAACACTAGCATATTAATTTACTAGCATGTATGTATGATGAAATATGAAGAGTTTGAAAGCGATTTTTTCGTTTTTTATTAAAAGATTTTTAGTTTTTACCAGATTCTGGTGCACTATAGCTTAAAGGTTTTGTATCTTTGTAAAACTATGAGTTTTTTTTTAACTATTGTGGTACAAAATATTTTCCAAACTGACAATTATAAGTGAAAAACGTTGAAATTTTAATAACATCTTCGCTTTTAGGTTAAAGCCAGTAAGCAACTATTCGACGCGAAATATAACCTCGAAAGAGATATAGCTCATTTTAGTTAAATGAGCTTTTGACTCTTGATGACGGCAGAAAGAGAAGTATACATCCAAAAACACAAATGTACCATTATCTGATAAATGTGACGGTCTGCACCATGAGGGCACAAGGAGCCTGTGCCCAGGGCCTCCGACTACAAAACTTTCTAGAAACTAACAAGAAGAGGAAAATAAAACCATAATAAAAGAGCGTTAAACAACCTATTCATGCAATTTTAATAATGGGAAGAGTGTGGAGAGTAATAGTATAGCGCATCAAGAATATTTTACAAAACATAAAATATAAAATTGCTCTATTGCAAGAATTGCTGGGAAAGGGAATTAAATAATTTTGCAATCTTAACCGCTACTACAATAACAACAGCAACATTAGTAAGTGAATAATGTTAAGGAATTTGTAGGGGTTTGTTTTTGTAAGCCAACTGATTTTTTGGGAATAAAGTGAATTTTTATGAAATTGCCGTTTTTTTTTTACCAGGGATAGTTAATACTAATTGATATACCCTAAAAGTACAATTATTACAGTAATTTAAATTGTGTAAGGAGCTTAATTTAAAAAGAATTAATATTGAATTTAATTGTTCTAAGTAATTGGTAGCAGATAGTAAAATGATAACAAATGAAAATTAAAAAACAAACCTTTTTTTATTACAATAAGAAGGAATAAGACAGGTTCAAATAAACAACATTTATACAGTGGATAACGGATATAGGAAGTTAAATAAATGCCACCATAATTTTTCGTTTAAGCCATTTTTTGTAAGCAATTATTTTTTATAAGAAAATTATTTCTAATAAAAGTTTATCCTAGGGATGTAACGATACGCCTTTTTGCCGATACGATACCGACACTTAAAATAAAATACCGCCGATAACGATGCCGATATGCATATTGAATTCAAATTCAAGTTACAATTAAAAAAACTATTCAAGCAATTGCGAACAAATTGCTTGCAAAAAATTAACGAACTTATGGCTAATAAATCTGTGAATGTTAAAACGCTAGTTTCGTTGAACTTAACTAAAATTTATATGTAGTTTGAACCCAACAAATAATTTGGCAGCTCTATAAAAAATGTTGTCAAATATATGTATATGGTTTTCATTGGTAGTTTAAACGATCAATTCGATCTCTTTATGGTTTAAAATGCGTTTAAATCATCAAATCTATAAATCAGAACACATATAAACCATCTTTAAATGAATAAAATTGGGCGTTTAAACTACCAATATAGACCATATGAATTTGACAAAATTTATCGTAGTGCTTCTGATTTACAACTATTAAGTTGAAACTACATATAAATCTAAGTTAAGTTCAACAAAACTAGCGTGTAGGTATCTGGATTCCGAAAGTGTTGGAAACGCGGTCAGCCCTACAGGTGGTACAAGTTTTGATAAGTCTAAAAGATAAGAGAATCCGAGTAGGATGAGTCTCTTGCCATCCTTTACTATGATTCTGCTAAAGAAGAAGTCGAAAGTTACATTTAATCTTCTAATATTTTTAATAACTTTGCTTATTAAACAATAATCTAATTAATGTCATAATTTCTTACGCTGTTATTTTTGGTTATTATTATTAATTTTATCATGAATTCAAATTAAATTCATTATTTTATAAATCTTATAAAATTTTATATATTAATAAATTGCACTGTAATTTTTTATTATTAAAAAATACTCTACTGGACTTTGTTAATTTAAACTTGAATTCAAATGCAATATCCGTATCGGTATCGGCAAAATTTTATTTTGAGAATCGGTTTCGTATCGGCAAAAAGGCGTATCGTTACATCCCTCAACTTTTATAAAAAAATTAATTTCTTATAAAAAATAATTGCTTAAAAGAAATCGCTTATAATAAATATTATCGTGATATTTTGTTAACTTCTTATATCCGTTATCCACTGTATAAATATTTCTTATTTAAGTCTGTCTTATTACTTCTTATTGTAATAAAAAAAATGTTTGTTTTTTAATTATCGTTAATTTTAATTTTACTGTCTGCTACCAATTAGCACAATTAAATTCCATATTAAATCTTTTTGAATAAAACTCCTTATGCAATTTCAATTACTGTTATAATTGTACTTTTATTGTATGTCAATTAGTATTAACCATCCCTGGTAAAAAAGGCAATTTCTTTAAACTTTATTTTAACTCACAAAAAAATTAGTTGATTTACAACAACAAAACACTACAAATTCCTTAACATGATTGACTTACCACTGTTATTGTTGTTGTTGTTTAAGTTGAAATTGCAAAATAATTTAATTCCCCTTCCCAACTCTTCTTGCATTTATGTTTTGTAAAATATTCGTGATGCGCTAACGACTACATAAATGTTGAATACAATAACAAAATGCGAAAAAAAAACTAATGTTGTTGCTTAAATGGCATATTATTACTCTCTCCACTCTTCCCCTTATTCTAATCGCCTGAAAAGTTTTTTACGCCTTTTTATTTGGTTTCCTTTTCTTTTTTAGTTTCTAGAAAGTTTTATAGTGCGTGAACGTTTTAGTAGATGCTCTCTAAAAAATTACATTTATTTATGGGAAAAAGTGTTTGAAAATTAATTATTTTTTTAAATAAATGTTTTATAATTGTAATTCTATCAGTTAATAAAAAAATTTAAGTAAAAAAGTAGTTCTTTTATGACGATAAATGTATTGGAAATTTTCTGTATATTTATGCCGAGTAACTAAGCAGCGCAGTCTCTGTTGGCTCGCTGCTTCTTTTGGTAAGAGAGTCGCGTCGTCAATCAAAGTAATGTGTAATTGTTTTGGTTTTTATTATCGTAATGTAGAGCTTATCTATAAAAGAGTTAATAAGATGTGTTTTTATTTCGTAGTAAAAAATAAAAGTCAATTTGTAAAGATGGCAAATTGCCCCAAAATATGGCCTGTTTTTAAATAGAAGTGTGCAAAAGCAAGAAAATAAAATTGCGGAAATGTATTTAGGGTTTAAAGTTATAGTTAGAGGGAATTTGTGTAGGACACAATTATAAAATTTTAGTTTAAAAGGTAAGTAACTGTATATACATAGTAATACTTCGACTTTTCGCGAAAAAGAAAATTTTTTTTGTTGGAAATGGTTTCCTGGGGCCTCGTAAGCAATAGTTGTTCCACGACTTTTTCGTATTTGGCATATGCAAAAATTTAACTTTACTTTTCAGCTGCTGAAAAAGTTAAATTAGAAAGATAAATTAACCTATCATCTTGTCAAATATTTGACCAAATAATCTTAACCACCTTATATGGTAATAGTTAGTCTGATTTAACATGGTCTTAATATCACAAAACAAAACTTATTATACTGCAAAAAACTACTTAAATTTTTTTTGTAAAATTGGCTAAAATTATCAAAATACATATTTTAATAGAAGGAAATCATATTTTAGTTTTCTGTTGGTCACGTTTTTTTTCGTCAAATATTCGCCAAGTTTTACAAACAAAACAAAGAAAAATTAATATAAAAGGAAAAGAAAGAAATGAGAGAGAATTTGAAGTTTTTTGTCATAATTAATACTGCTCAGCGTTACCATTGGATATTTTCAAAAAGGACCAAAAAGAGGATATATACAAAAAAGTGGCAGCATGCGTGACAGATGATTAGCGATTTTTTTTACTTTTCAAAAATGTATATAACAATTATATGGACAAACATTTTTTGTTTTTATAATTTATCTGAAGGCAGGTGTATAACGAATAAAATACATACATATATCATATACTCGTAGGTATCATATATAGCATATATCATGAAAATCGAAGGATAAATGCTAATTTTATGTCTAATTCTTTATTGTGAGAATGACTTACATTTCGTCCGCAAAATTTCGATTTTGCAAATAATTTCATCATGACTTGAGAACGATGTGAAAAAAAATCAGACAACCCTGATTCATACCCACATAAGTATGCGCATAAAAGCAAGCGTACATAAATAAGATAACCATGCATGACAAGAAAACATTTTAACTTACTTGTTTTTTACATCTGACTTGTCAATTTCTCAAGTCACATGTTATTATTGGTTTATAATATTTTGTCACAAACGTACATGTAATTTGCTTCTGACATTGTCTCTGTTTTTTATGCATAGCTATTGCAGAAACCAAAGTATGTAGTTCTCGGTTTTAAAATAGCGTGCTGACGCCACAAAAATGTTTATTTACTCGAAGAAACCAATTTCGGATATTATAAAGAAATGTTTTTTGTATATATTAAGAGCATAATTTCTTTTCAATGGTGAAATTATCATACATATGTATATCGGTATTATAAAATATTAGCTTCAGCCGGCTAATGATTCCGTTAATAGTGAACCGCCGCTGCGGTTTCATACTGGCATAGATTTCTGAACAGCTGATGTCAGATGGTTTGTCAAAAGAAAATAGAGCACGTTCTACACAGAAAAAATTGTCTTCAATTATCAAATTTGTACCAAACTCATAATATTAAGCAAATAAGTTATGGATTTTGCACCTATTACCAAAATGATTATATTGATTACTAAATATTGTAAAATTGTGATAATTTTTTTCAATAAATGATATTTTTAATTTTAATTAAAAAAATTATCAAAAAACTTTGCAATTTCAAACAATGTGTTAATATATTTAATCAAATATTAACAATTCCCAACAGCAATTCTACAAGTTTGAATTATTTTATTTTAAACGAAAAAAGTCAGTTAAGCTTTTTTGTTATTTAATAAATATTTTAATTAAAAATTTATTTCAAAACAACTAAAATTTTAATTAAATCAAAATTACATTTTTAATTTTCTTTCAACTAAAAAATAATTGATTCAATTATCGTATTAATTAAATTTCAATACTTTTTAAAACTATTTTTTTAATTGATAAAAAACTTTTTTCTGTGTAATTGAAGTTTTGTCAGATGACTTTTCGTTTGACTTTAACAAATGCAATGTTTTAAAGGTAAAACACGACATGTATGTATTTTTCAGTTGGAAATTTGACAAGTCAGATGTAAAAAACTTGTCGTGTACGGGCACCTTTAGCTTGCTTACATATATTGTTACTTTTATTCAGAAAAAACATAAAATGTTTTTAAATTTGGACATAAAACTTGATCAAAAAGAATATATGAAAAACCTTATTTAGAGTATAGGCCATACATTTCTTAGGGCCATTATTACAACTTGCCGTTAGCTAAATGTAAGATTTTGTCGGACGTATACCAAGTTATTTTTTATTTCAACTTAATTTAAACCTCTCCGGTAGGATGAACTTGCCTTTTTCATGTTGCTTACTCTAGTTTAAAGCAAAATTGCAATAGTAAAAAACTTTTAATACGTGGACTAAAATCGTACCTTTAACTATCGGCAAGTTGTAATAATTGCCCTCATATTTTTTAAAATATCCATTAGCTTTTGTATATAGAAAAAGTGTTTTATCAATTAATAAAATGGTTTAAAAAGTATTTAAATTTAATACATGAGATAATTGAATCAATTATTTTTTTAGTTGGAAGAAAATTAAAAATGTAATTTTGATTTAATTAACATTTTAGTGGTTTCGAAATAAATTGTCAATTAAAATTTTAATTAAATAACAAAAAATGTCAATTGACTTTTTTCGTTTAAAAAAAATAATTTAAACATGTAGAATTTTTGTTGGAAATTGTCAATATTTAATTAAATAAATTAACACATTGTTTGAAGTGGCAAAGTTTTTTGATAATTTTTTTAATTAAAATTAAAGATTCAACATTTTTTATTTTTCGAATTTATTCTATGAGTTAAATTTCAGTTATGTATTTTTTTATAAAGCTTTTTTGTAATAGCTCTATTCCTTAAAATTTTTTTTAGAAATGACTTTATACACTACCAGACTATTATATTGTATTTTTTTGTTACATTTTACCTTAGCTTTCCGTTGGATAGCAATGAAGTATATTTATGTACAGAAAAATTTACAATTATTAGACACCAGCAGAATGTAATGCATTTTCTGGCCCGCTACGGCCTTCGTCAGCATTCTTTGAGTCACACTGGATAGTGATACTTTATAAATTAAATGTATTTAACTCAACTATTTTAACAAATAGATATTGGGAATTATTTCTTTTCATAAGCAAATTTTATTATATTCAACATTTTTTATTTTTCGAATTTATTCTATGTATAAAGTAATTTCTAAAAAAAATTTTAAGGAATAGAGCTATTACAAAAAAGCTTTATAAAATACATAACTGAAATTTAGCTCATAGAATAAATTCGAAAAATAAAAAATGTTGAATATAATAAAATTTGCTTATGAAAAGAAATAATTCCCAATATCTAAAATTAAAAATATCATTTATTGAAAAAAAAATCACAATTTTACAATTTTTAGTATTCAATATAATCATTTTGGTAATAGGTGCAAAATCAACAAATTGTTTGCTTGATGTTATGAATTTGGTATAAATTTGGTGATTTTGGAAAATTAATAATGTTTTCTGTGTAGGTATGTATGCTTTTTTTATTAAGTCTCAAAGCCTTTTCAAGATTAAAGTAACGATATATTAAAACAGTATTTCACTAAAGCTGGGAGTTTTGATAACACAGAATGTAAAAAAAAAGTATCTTTTAATTTAGTAAAAAGTATCAAAAAGTGGCAAGAATTACAAAAAGTATCACATTTGGGTGCATTTTGTAAAAGTATCAAAAAAGCAGTCCAAGCAGTCGAAAAAGTGCCAAATTGCTAAGTAACGCTGATGCTGTTGTATTTATTTGCCTATGAAATTCTCTCTAAACCAAAAGTCTACTTTTAAAAAAGCAACTTATAGGACTTTTACATCTAAAATTGAGTAATTTATATTTTGGTTCCCATAGTACGAAATGTTGATTTTCTCCCATTTAATTTTAAATTATATGTTCTTTCATTTAACAAAACACGCAGTTAAGTTGTTAAAACACCAATCAGAGGCCAATTTAATGCAACATTTTTTTAACACGCAATGTAGCATTTTAACATATACTCACACTAATAAATGCTTTGGCACAGATATCGGACAACACTATTAGCTTTGCTACATGCAAATGTTAGATTTGAAAAATATAACCTGTACATTTGAAAAAAAAAAATTAAAAAATTGTTTATGTTTCGGGTGTGCTGAATTCCTTAAGCCAAGAATTTCAAGTAAGAAAGCATGCTCGGTCACGTCCAACTATAACATACTCTACACCACACTATTTTCCAGAGTAATTTGTTATTTATTTTTTGCTGCCACTTTGTCTTTTGTTGCCACTATTTGAGTTTGATGGTGAAAGAGCAAAGACGATTGGAAAAATTGTGCCTTAATTCCTATGCAAGCAGTTTTTGTGAGTTTGCTATTAAAAAAAAAGAAGAAGAAGGACAGAAGGCATAAAAAGCACTTAAATGCTGCCAATTGGGTTTAATTGAAATGTGACCACCAGCAAAATAGGCTCTATAAAACGTAAACTTAAATCAAAATGTGTTTTTCAATCAACACAGTTCATTGAAACATTGAAAAAAATTGTTTGAAACTTTAATACAACATGAACTATTTTGAAGTTTGTGCATATGATTTCATATTTGCAAATATGTACACTTACATTATAATTTTTACTTTCAATTAAGTCAAATTAGTTGAAACAATTAAACAAATTGTTTGAAACAGCATTACTTGATTTAATTTAAAGAAATTTGGTAAACATTTTTTCTGTAAAGCAAAACTTAAGTGTTTTAGACACGAATGCAATTGAATCATGAATTTCGGAAAGAGCTCAGGTAAAAATTTGTAGGAATTGAGTTTTTTGCTCTTTTGAGAGGTACACATATATACCGATGTACTGTGAGAATTAAAGGTTTGTATATCCTTTGCTTAGCAGTGAATAACAGGCTTTTTAAAATGAATTTCGATATTTATTTAGATGTGTGTGTATTTATTGATGTGTGTTTTAGTCAGCAATGGAAAAATCCCTGCATTAAAAATGTTCACAGTTCGAGGAAAATTTTGATTATGTGGTAAATTTTTTATGAAATATTATTTTTGTTTGTACCAATTCTATAATAATTTGAATGGGTAATATCGTTTCAAGAGAAAAATGAAACTAAATACGAAATTTTTGTTTAGCGCCTAAGTGTTCAAAAAGAACTGCGTCGAGGCCACATTTTTCATGCAATTTGACATATAAATTTGTCGTAGAAAGCTGTCGTGAAATAAAATCAATTTTATTTTGAGAACGTTTTTCTAATACTCTCACTCAGAGCGGAAGGTGGAACGTTTTCTTCCGCAAACGCTGAAAAACCATACCTAAATAAAAGCGTCAATGTTGCGTCAAAAACAACAGTGTTAACTTTCCTGTTTAATAAAACAAACATAATAAAAAATAAAAATGGAGATAAAACCGCTAGATTCACCTGAAAGCAGCTAAATTGCCATTATTTATCAACAATAGCGGCCAACTTCACTATTAAACGCGCTGCCAAAATCGGAATTTCTAATTGCAAAGCGTTGCCGCCGCGCTATTTCGGTATGGTTCATACAAATTGTATGGGCATAAGAACTTTTGACAGCTAGAAAACGCTTTCCGCTTTTATTTAGGTATGACAGTTATTCTCCGAACAATGCTACCATACTTTCATTATATTTTATACATTTTGTAAACAAAAAATTAAAAACAAAAGAAAATAAAATATCTTAACATTAAAATGAAAGAGAATTTGAAATTACTGCCGACGTTTTAATTACGGGATTTAAGGATTCTTGCCTGAAGTTGAAGACTCAATTCTGTTTGAACATTAATTGTGTAAAACGCAACTCCAAAAATGTCATTGAAAGCAAAAACAAGTTCAAAAAATATTTCACACATTTTACCTCGGGAGTAACATAATATGGGCACTGGATATCATTATCCTCCGATCAGCTGGACTCAATCATTTTTAAAATGAGGTTAAGGGACTAATTGTGTAAAAAGCAACGCCTAAAATTTCATTGAAAGCTAAAACAAGTTCAAAAATATTTAGGCCCTAATCGTGTACAACGCAGCGCAACGCCACAGAACTAACGCAACGCCAAAGAATAACATTGAAAGCACAAACAATGTCATAAATATTTTGTAATTTTGTTGTTGCTTTCTACAGAAATACATTGCGTTTTAAAATTTCAAACGCTCCATTGCTTGTGTCGTTAAAAATTTTAAAACGGTACATGAATTTCTGTTGAAGCAACAACAAAATTACAAAATATTTATGACATTGTTTGTGCTTTCAATGTTATTGTTTGGCGTTGCGCTGCGTTGTACATGATTAGGGCCTTAAGTTGCATGTACACGACATGTTTTTTACATCTGACATGTCAAATTTCCCACTGCAAAATACATACATGTCGTGTGTTACCTTTAAAACATTGCATCTGTACAAGGCAGACGCAAAGTCATCTGACAAAATTTCAATTAGAGCGTGCTCTATTTTTTTCTGACAAATCATCTGACATCAGCTGTGTCAGAAATCTATGCCGGGAAGAAAACCGCAGCGGCGGTGCATAGTTGACGGAATCATTAGCCGGCATAAGTTAATATTTTACAATACCGATATATGTATAATCATTTCACCATTGAATAAAAATTATGTACATATATAAATAAAAACGTATCATTATAATATCCTAAATTGGTATATTGGAATTTAAAGAAAAAAAATGTTTAGATGGCTGAACTTTTTTACGGCGCAAATAAAAATTTTTGTTGCGGTAGCACGCTATTTTGAAACCAAGAACTACTTTGGTTTACTCCATAACTACAGAGAAAAAACATAGACAATGTCAGAAGCAAATTACATGTACGTGTGTGACCAAATATTATAAAGCTTATGTAAAACAGCAATTTTGACAGACATTCACAATTACATGTGACTTGAAAACTTGACAAGTCAGATGTAAAAAACATGTCGTCTACGGGCACCTTTAATAATTTTGTTGTTGCTTCTTTAAAACCTTCTTCGTTGTCAGCACTAAAATAGCAGCTATTTTTGTATATTTTATTCATTATAATTTACTGCTGTATAAGAGCTCTCTTATTGAAGCGCTCAATTATGCGCTTTTTCTCTTAAGTGCTTCAAAAACACAATTTTTTTACTGGGTTATAACGTAACGACGTAATCACTTTTAATAGTTTTCGACATGAGTTACTGACACACTTTTTTTCTCACTTTGCGAGAAGTTCTCACCAAAGTTACAGAACATTGGTACAGATTGTAGGGATGGGCAATAAATATCGATATATCAAAATTTCGATTTTTAAAATATTATAATCGATATATATCGCCGATATTAAAAATACCCATAAATCGATACATCGATATTTATCTACGACTATCGAATTCGATATTTTTAAGATCTCTTTATAATAAAATTCAACAATTAACCGTTGCTCAACTGCTTCACTGTTGTTTTTAAAGAATTGCATTTTATGTTTTTTAATTAATATTAAGACAATAACGGCGCTTTTCAAATGTACATTTTCATAGATTACACAGTTCAGTTTTGTCTCGGTTTTTTAAGAGATGACAGAAATAAGCGCGGAAAAAATATTCTGGAAAGGGTTCCTAGAATTATGAAAAGAAACTCCTTAATTATGGCGTATTAGCAGCAATAGACTCATGAAGGTTGGAATGTTAATAATAAAAAAAATATTTTTTTTTTATTTGAGCATGTTCTTATATATTAAAAATACATTATTGCACAGTTTACTTGTATAGTATGTGTCACAAGTTTCGTTTACCGGCAGTATATAATCCGGCCTTATATAATCCCAATTAATTTTTTTTAGGATTCCATGTGGCGAATAAATACAAATATTTGTTTATTCTTTACTTTTTTTTGAATTTTTTTTATTGTAGAATTAACTGCCGGTCCCTCGATTTAAAACGAAAACTCCGTTCGCATAACTTACATTAAAAACTAAATTTAAAATTGGTTTTTGTTTTAAATAAAAGTTAAGCAAATGAAAGTTTGGTTCGAAATAGAGGGACAGGCAGTAAATTTGAAATTAAAAGAAACAATAAAAAGTTAGAATGGAATTACATGTAATATGTTTGTACCTATGTAAATATGTATTGAAATTTTGTAATAATTTCAGCTTAATACATTCGATACATCGATATATCGATATTTTTAAATAATAAATATCGATAATTTAAAAAATATCACGATATATATCGATATATTTTTTCAATTTGCCTATCCCTAACAGATTGCCAATTTCCAGAATTTTTATGCTGCAATTGACTACCGTCATGAATTCACAGGCAGATGTGGAAGAAGATTTCTAATTCATATGCTTATCTTGATGAAATATTTTGGTTTTTGTTCCTTTATGATTGCGTTTGTTTTGTAATTTGTAATCTTAATAAACAGATTAAAATGTACTGAAATATTTTTATTGTTTCTTTAAAAGAAAAAGCTTTTGTTAAAAATGTTGTTTACTTCTATTAAAATTTTCGAATTAAAAATTTGTTAAGCCTCGTACACAATGTTAGCAACAATTTTGTGTTTTCTTCTATCTTATTCCTTCCCAAAGTATTTCATAAATTTCCTTTCATATATCGAACAAAAATATTTTTTTTTTAAAGTTGTGTCTACTTCTACTTCAGCAACAATTTGTATGAAAATGTATATGAAGTTAATAATAATTTTATTTAATTTTTAATGAAAATTTCAACAAAATGTTTTAAAAAATAATAATAAATACGTAGTTTTGTTCTGGTAAACATTTGCAAACGGTTTCTTAACGGAAAATGTGTGTGGTTACAAAAAAAATTGTTGTTTTATTATGAACACTAGTGTGTACCAAAAAAAAAATATTATTTTATGCCCCACCTTTTTTTGAAAGCTTATAGTGTGAAGTATTTTTGTGATTTTTTTCAGATTTTTCGGAAGAGGTTTAGAGGTCGCTAAAATCGAATTTAACCCAAAAATCGGGTTTTCTCGACTCTTTTGAATTTTGCTGATTACTCGGCCCATTAGCACGATTTTCGTTGTTACTAAGTCAATTTTTTTAAAGAAAACTTCTCAAACTTTACCATTTTGTGCTGATATTAAAAGATTCGGTTATTTTTGGCTCATTTGGGTCCCCCTAATCACATTTTTTTGTAAATTTAGGATAAATTTAAAAAATAAAGCTTTGTAACTTTTAAAATTTATATTGAAGTTAAAAAAAACTAATGATTCAGTTTAAAATGTGGATAAATTCTGAGTCATTGCAAAAAAAAAATAATTGAATTTGCTCTTAATGTTCCAAAGTTATACTCTTTTTAAATTTTGTACCCATTTTGTGAAATTAAAAATATTGTAATGTGTTTGCCAGTTATTCATCGGATTTGTTTTAATGTTAGATATTTAGATATTAGGTATTCTTTCAAAATATTAAATATGGGTGGTTTTTTGTTCTGTTGCACAGACTTCAGCAATGCGAGTCAAAAAATTCTAGGCAGCTTACTTAAATGCTGGGGTACCTATAAAAATCAAAAAAAAATTTTTTTTTGGGACACACTAATGAACAGCAGTGAAAATGTCGCTGCCTAATTTGTACGAAGCGTTATAATGCATAGAAAATATTCCTGGAAAATATTGAAGGAGTAATGTCCAATTTTCAGGATAGTAAATATTTAAATCTATTTTATGTTAATTTTCATATAAACTTAAATCATACTTAAATACAGATTGGGTTTTTGAGTTTTATTTGAAAAGTCTTATTTAATTAAGATAAAAGTATGGTAGCACTACTTAATACATAAAAATATCACAATAAAGTGTAATTACTTACAAGGTTGTCTCAAAAAACAGCTGGTGTTTATTGCTTTACCTTTTGTTGTTGTATTGTTGTGATATTGAGGCCACCTTGCTAAGTTAATCCTATGGAAACTTAAGTTGCATTTGAATGTACCACATCGGTGAATTAAGTTTCATTTAAGTGTTTAGTGAAGAAGAGAATTTTGTATTTAAAACGATTTTAAACGTAAATGAGTTTTAATATCAATCCTGAAAACTGGCCATAAGACTATTAAAGTATGAAAGCTTTTTAAATTGTAATTTGACTTAGAATACACATTCGAATAAATATACAAATTTAAATTGCATACACTAAAGATACCTAGTAGCAAACTGGACCACCAAAATTCAAAAATAATTTTCGAAAAGGACTCATCACCAGAAACTGTAGTGACTATTTTCTCCTTTAAATATTTTACTTAAAATAATTTTTTGTTCTTATTACTACAACATAAACAGAAGCTTTTAATTTTAGGTAAAATATCTGCTTAAAAAAGTCAAATGGTTTAAGAGATATTCAGGTTTTTGTGACTCCTTTGTATTTTTGTACATTTTAAAAATTCATAATTCAATTTCAAAGGATGATTGAATTAATTGTCTGCAGCAAATGTTGCATAATATGGACGAGGATTTACTGAATCGGAATCACAGTAAAAAAAACATTGAAACATATTTAGTTTTCAACATGAATACAAACGTACATCCTGCATTATACTCCTGTTTATAATCCTTTATTTGCTTTAGTTTTTACACTTGTATCTAAAGTTTTAACAATTTGTGCTTTATGTTGATATATCCTTTAAAATGTGCGTGAAAATTTATTATTCAATGTATAAGTTGAAATTTTATTTATGTATTTTTTTCTACTTTACCACCAGGATTCACAAATATTTATACATGTGTATCATCTCATTTGAATTATTTGTGATTTTAATATGATCACAAATATTTTTTAGAAGCCATATGGTACACTTTATAATTTAGTATTAGAGTGATAAATGAGTTCGCTTAATAAAATTAATGATTTTGCGGCAAATTCATTCAACATTTAAAAGTTATCTACATGATTGTTGCTGTAGATATGTATGTAATGTATGCATATGCACGTCATACATACGAAAACATTAACAGAGAAAAAATTTTTAATACAAGAGCAGATATTTTGTTTGAAATATATGTTTATGTAAAGACTTACAGATGTAGTTGTATGTGCAATGTGGGTTTCATGTGTATGAAAAGCATGAAATACTTAATTTGTACAATATTGCAACATATACAGAATGGCGCCTGTCAATATTATTTTGAAAGTCAGGATTCGCTTATGCAGCCCATTTTTCCTCAATGCTCGCGTGAATAAACACAATTGCAGAATCATGTGCACTCAAAATCTAAGAATAAATGTTAACCATCAAATGCAATCACTTAGATGCACATTCAACCGTACCTCAAAAAAAAAAAAAAAAATCCCTGTACACTCCCTAATTTTTGGAATTTTTTCTAGGCGGTTTCGAACTATTTTAGTTATTATTCGTAAAAACATTTACTAAAACATATATCTGCGACATATAAATTAATTTTACGATAGTGAAGTATAAGTTAAAAGTACAATTTCGGTAATAACCTAACTTATATTTGTACATATTTTTTATTGTTTTTATTTATTGAATACCTTTTTGAGCAGTAACTGACTAAAATATATCTGTTTTGTTTGTTTATAAAAAACTTGGTCTTATATTTTCTTTAAAATGGCATTTTTTGACCCCTTTTTTGGAAAATCCCCTTTTTGTGACCCTTTTAGAAAATTTCCAGCGGTAACTCTGCAAACAGCAATCAACTTTCTCAATTATAAAATCTGCTAGTTACGAAATATTTAAAAACAAGAAATTAGATTGCAATTGTTAAAAGTTTATAGAAATCATTTCGGGCAAAATTTGAAAAATAAACTCTTACACAGAAAAAATTAAAAATTGTCTCTAATCACCAAATTCATACCAAATTCATAGAATCAAGCAAACAAGTTCTTATTTTTGCACCTATTATTATTATATTGATTACTAAAAATTTAAAATTGTGAATATTTTTTTTTTTTCAATAAATGATTTGTGTAATTTTAATAAAAAAATGCTCAAAAATTTTTGCCGTTTTAAACAATGTTTTAATTGATTTAATTAAATATCGCTCAGGTTCTGACAATGCCCAAAAACAATTCTACAAGTTCAAATTAGTTTATTATGAACGAAAAAATTAATTAAGATTTTTTGTTATATATATTATTTTAACTAAAAATTTATTTGAAAACAACTAAAATGTTAATGAAATCAAAATTATGAGTACAATTTTGAACATATATGTTTATTGATAGAAAGAATATTTTAATAGTTTTTTGGCCTTTAAGACACAGAAACCTCCCATTCCGTTCATGAAAACAAAAATTGTTTCATTCCGCAAAGTTTTTTCATCATTTTCTGAAGCACCAAAATACGGAATGAATTCCGTTTCCGAACGGAATTGTACTCTGTGACATGGCTGTATATTTTTAATTTTCTTTCAACTAAAAAAATAATTAATTCAATTGTCACATTATTTGAATACTTTTTAAACAATTTTTTTAATTGATAAAAAAAACTACTGGTAATTTTTTCTGTGTAGTTGACGTGCATTTTTTAACGCACATAATAGTCCATCTTAACGGGTTAAGATAGTAATTATCTTTTGCTATTTGCTTAAAACGCCCGGGAGACTATCAAATAAATACATCAATCACATAGTTGTGTGCGTGCAGTCGTTAATTTTCGGGTGCACATACGCGTTGTCGGCAATGCTTGATGAAAATCAAAAAGTTTTGATTATTTTATTTGATGGCTGATTATTTGATAGTCTCCTGTTGTGATTGACAAAAAAAATTATTTTCTTTGTGTTTGTTGTCATGAAAATAATAAATATTTTGGTTTTTTACAAAATACAATTGTTGATTGCCGTGTTTATTTGTACGTCTCCGAAAAAGCCTCAAATAAACGACACTAACACATATGCACTGATTGACGGGTTTATTTGAAAGTCTCCAGAGCCCTTAAGACTGGGTTTTTGAGATCTCAGTTAAACTAGGTTTAGTTAATCGGAACAGATTTGTGCCGCCGTTACCAAGTTTGTATACAACATTTTGACAGAACAGCTAAGTTTTGCTTAAAATGTTGGTAATTTATGAATTAATAAAAAAAGACCACATATCGTCGGAAAAATCCGAGTTTTAGAGTTTATTAAACTTAAGTGGGGATTAGGGGATTATTACAACGTTACGAATAGCGCTGCAAGCTGTGAAAAGTAAAAAACGGCAGTTTGAAAATAGTGTAAAAAGAATACGTAGTTATAGTAATCGTTGCAAATGAAATTGATGAGCAAAGGTCGACATTTTAACCTTTGTTGCGCTACAGAGTATTCGTCAGCTTCTGCCACTACTACAACTACTTTATTCTGTTCCAGGCCTTAGTTTAAACCTAATCCACATTTCAAAGACCCGCCCTTAGTTCGTTGTTCAATAATTAATTGGACCCACCTTTAACAATATGATCCTCCGCATAGTGATTATGCCACTTCAGGATTCAAAAATGTTACAAAACTAAGAGCTCTAAATGGTTTCGGTATAAAAACATCAGTAACTTCGCCGAATTTTGAAAAATAATCCTTTAAATCATCTGCAGAAATATCTTCGTGTACTCTGGTTCTAAGTACGGGGAAGAACCGACACACACGTCGCCGCCGCCGACAAAGACACAATGGTCAGGTAGGACAGGAGTCGACCAAAGAGAACCAGATGCTACCCTCATCCCAAATTAGGGAATCTGGATCGTGGCAAGAACACGGAAGAAAGAAAAAATAACATTGTCCACAACTGCTTTCCATGGGATACTAACGAATAAATGGAGTTTTTTAAATTTACCTATATGTTTTATTGATTTTTTGTTTTTTTCGGACTTTCTGTTCGACTTTTTTATGTAGATTTTCCATGGGAATTGTTCGATTGCTGTACAGCAAGTCCGCCGGGATGTTCACGTCTGAACCGAAGGCGTCTGTAACATTTTTGGCGAGTAATAGCTGTCACGTAAGGAAATTATTCTTCAATATAATGAAAAAGTGTGTCTGTAAAATTTTTGTGAGAAAGTTCCCGCTTTGAACTGTCAAATAAACTCAGCATAAAAACGGGGTGAGAAAAAATTTTAACACTAAAAAATAAATTAAAAATGCAATGAATATGAACACGGAAGAGATGTTCTTGGCAGATTTTTTCATTGTTTAATTATTTTGCTTTTAAAATTTTTGAAAAATATACAAATGTTTCCAAAGCAATTTTGTAATTAACAAACATAAAATTCGCGCCTTACATTTTTTGGTATAGCTGACGGCTCAATTTTAGTCAATTTTGGTTGCCGTTAACGATATGTTTGTCTGGTGTTCTCAGCATCAGCAATTTAATATCGGCTTCGAGTCGAAGATTATGACACTTATAACGTAACGACGTAATATCTATTATAATATCTTTAGTTTTCGACATAAGTTACAAACACACTTTTTTCTTACTTTTCGAGAAACGATGGAATATTTTGTGTCACATGATTTCGATGCGAGAAGTTCTCACCAAAGTTACAGAACATGTGTACTGGTTTCTATTTGGAATGATGATGTGCCCTAAGACGAATTGACAACGTGAGGCGCCACTGTCATCATGTTCTATATTTTAATATATTCTTTGATTTTTATGTCTCAATTTTATTATAGTTGTAATTTACAAATTTTTTTACTGAAAGCCATATTGGACGGCTGTGTTTTTGCTATTTGCGTTTTAACTAAAATTTAATAAAACCATTTTGAAAGTAAATATTTTATAGTTACGTTTATACTTAATTACAAATAAATGGAAATTGTATAATGTTTAAACGAAAAAAAAGGAAAGTATTTTTATTTTGATAGGAGTGCTTTCTTTTTGTTTAGATGTAAATGTCTTTTTTATTTCTTCTTCTAGTCTTTATAATATCACCAAGTGGTTTGGATACTTGGTTGACATTTTAGCGCTGAATCCCAAGCCATTCTATACATCCCATAACCTGAGAAAGACAATCGGTGTTTTCTCTGGGAATATCAGCAAGGTATTTGTATCCTTTGCGGATATTCTGGAGCTGTAGCCCAAATCCACGCACTGTATACAGTCTATCCCCCACGAAACGTATGGTTGCTTCCTCCGATGTTTTTAGTCAGATAATTACAATTTTTTTGTTGTACCAGAAATCAAATTAATATTAAATTTAAAAAATTTCTAATTTATACTCATACTAAATTAAGGCCAATCAGAAATGTTGTGCCTCTGCAATTTGCGTTTCATTTATTATGCCCACTCCCATTATTGTAATTTAGGTCATGAATATTCCAAATCAAAGTCTCTAAACTCATTAAAAACTTAATTAATTATTCGGATTTGCAAAAAGGAGACATTTCTAAGTTAACAGAACAAATTACAATATTTAAAGCATTGGGTTTAAGTGTCAATGACATTTGAACCAAAAACCTCAGTTCAATTAAAAAGGAGAAAAAACAAAAAAAAAAAAATAAAAAAAAACAAAAATTACTATCAGACAACTTCAACTTATTCTGAAATAGCACTTACCCATCAACAAATGGATTTTTATCAATTAGTTGTCTGCAAAAGACTGGAGATTGTTGAGTATAGTTTCTAAAAAAATAAAAGTTTTAAATATATTAAAAGGAATTTCATACTGCACAGTGGGCTCAAAAGACTGATAACTGATAATGTATTATCTACTGCATTGGATTGCTTTTGAGGCTGATTTTTTGTTTAATGGTAAAAATTAAATATTTAATAAATTTACCAGCAGACAATATGTTTAAGTATAGGGGTAATTCCATATCAAATCGCCCAAGATTGGGAACCGACCCCTTTAGATTTAAATAAAATTTGGTGAGAAGGTTCTTTTCATCCTATAACTTCTTGGAGACATAACGTAGCAGAAAGTGTACTTTTCTTTGAACGTGCCCACATTGAGCTCCAACAAAAAATGCTGCAAATAAACAAAATAAACTTTATCAAGCTGTTATTTTTTTGCAAAGACCTAAAAACAAACAAATTAGATTTAATGAATACTTATTGCTCAAAATTACAATATAGAAATTTTATCTTAAAATAATTTGTTAAAAGGTTGCGAAAGAAAAAAATTATATCATAAAATGAGAAACACACCTCCTTCAAAGTTTCAGAATTTTTAGATAACAATTTGAGGTGTTATATAAAGAAAATCAGCAAAAAAAAAAAAAAGGTTTATGACAGTCCATTTTTAAAATTTTTAATATACTATTTGTAACTAGCCCCAAGTATTCTCTTTAAAACTACATACAAATCATCTTCGTATGCAAAGTAGTTTGCGATATATTGAACAATTAATCTCAACACATTCGGCTAATTCGGCGAAATAATAACATTTTGAATATGACATAACCTCTGAAAAAAAAACAATTTTTAAATTTTTTTAGTTGATATATCTTCCTTATGAGAGTTACCTTCTCACCAAATTTCATTCAAATAGAAAGGGGTTGGATACCATACCCATAGTGATCTCTCAATAACTCAATCAGCCGTGTCACATATTCCGTTCGGAATGCTGTCAATTCCGTATTTGCCATTCCGTTCGAAATAATTTTTGGTGCTTTAGACTCCAATCGTTTTCATCAATCCGAAAAATTTTGTTTAAACAAAGGATTTCAGTCAATAATAAACGAATCGGAATTATTTTTTCAGTGTTTAAAGCATAAATTTGAGTTGCACAATACTGAAAAAATAATTTTGATTCGTTCAGTATCGACTGAAAGAATTAGAAATAAAATTGCTTTCGAATCGAGAAAGTACTCGATCACGACTGCCAGAATTAGGCCCCTGATATGAGAAGAAACAAACATTCATTGTTTGTATTAAAGACTGTTTTATAAGCACATACCTTTTGTATATGAGACGCAGCAAATAATTAAAAACCCAAAAAAATATGTTATAATACCACAAAAACTTAAAAATTTTGCTAGCCAATTTTTAATTAACCGATCAGTTAATTGGGTAGTAATTAATCGGTTAACCGATTAACGGTACCCTAGTAAATACTGTTCTTTCAATATAAATAAATCTTTTATATGTCACGTCAACATCTCCAATCCCGCCTAGATTGTATCGGATGTTGTGTATTGATAAAGAATTTTGCACGAATTCGCTTTATACGACTACAAATCATGCTCAATTTCGTGAAGATCGGTCTATAATTGACCCTAGGCCGACCCCATATAAACCTTACTCGCGAAAAACAGTTTTGTACGCCTAAGACCGTAATAAATTACGCTATTATACTAAAATTTGGTACGTCATAGTTTTATAGGATCTGAAATCACACTGTAAGATTTTTTGAAGATCGGTCCATAATTTACACTAGGCCCCATATAAACCCTACTCCCGGAAAACCGTTTAGTACGATTAAAATCGTAATAAACAATGCTATCATAATAAAATTCGGTTTGTCACAGTTTTATAAGACTAGAAATCGCAATGTCAAATTTCGTGACGATCGGTCCATAATTTACACTACGTCCCGTATAAACCCTACTCCCGGAAAACAGTTGAGTACGCATAAAACCGTAATACATAATGCTATCAAAATGAAATTCGGTAAGTCACAGTTTTATAAGACACAGTAAGTCACAGTTGTAAAACAGTTGATTTCGCCTAAAACCAAATAAAGCCCACTTTGAGAAAATAATTGAAATTGCCTAAAACAAAAACAGATATAGATATTTCGGTAAAATTTCTTCCCCCTAAGATTCATATGGCCAGAAAAAATATCATGCAATTTTGTGAAATTCACTGTTAACGCTAAAACTAATTAGACTACTGTATTGAAATTTTTTTTGTAATTTATTTTTTGTAATACCAGAAATCAGTCTTTAGAATTTTGGGATGATTGGTACAGAATTTACCATAGGTCCAATACAAATTACCCTCCTAAAAATCATTTTACGCTGCATTTACACATGAAAGTACTTTCATGAAATTTCTGTATACGTATTATCACCACAAAATTTCTAAACAAAATAATAAAATTTCATGAAAATTTTCATGAAAGTGAAATTTCATTTTCAAAATGTCGTCAAAGGGCAAACTTCTACCAAAAATTTCTCTTCTACTTCTCTAATTGTTTTGCTTATTTCAAGCTTAAGAGTTGCCGAGCCAATTATTCACGCCGAACTTCAGGCATTCGTTCAAAATAATATTTATTTTTATTAGTTTTCATTATATTTATAAATTTTAATTAGAATCATCATTGTGTTCTTAATATTTAGTTGAAAAAATATATTAAAATTCTTTATATATACGAAAAAAAAAAATTTCAATTGGCAACACTGCTTAGTTATTGTCATTTACTTTCATGAAATCGCTTTCTTGAAATTTTCATTGAAAGCTAGCTGAAAGTTGGACTGAAAGTAGAAAATGTGAATGTGTTAGTGAAAAAGTGTGAGTGTATGGCGACTTTCAAGAAACTACTTTCGTGTGTAAATGCCCAGTTAGTTCGGCTAAAACTTTTCCAAATCATGATATTTTACTCAAGCCAGTTCAAAGTTCTAACAAGAAACGCATAAAACTTTATTATTTTCGGTCAATAATTAAATCCAAGTCTAAGCCGCAACCAATTTTAATGCTTACGTTCGTTTTTGTGAAGCTTAGTTAAAAATATACCTGTATTTATCATATAGAGCCCACTCCTGTCGGTGGAGGGTATCAAAGATTCGGCACAGCCGAATATAGCACTATAACTTGTTTTTATTCAATTTTATAATTAGCCCCTAGTCTACACCAGAGATATATATTGCGACATATATTGCAGCAAATGTCAAAATTATGTTATCTCTAATGTAGGCACCACTTGTTTGTACATACATATTTATTACCGGCAATTTGTGTTGCAATTATTGTTAGTCAATTTTCGTTGACAATTATTGCTAACATAAATCGTCAAATTTGGTTGTCAATTGAAAAAAGAAGCAAAAAGAAAAAAATGCAAATTGTTTGGGAAAGAACTTAAGTTTGTGAAATGGTAGAAAATTATGATTGAAGTATAATAATTAAATAATTAAAAATAAGTAATTAAAAACAAACACACTAAAATAAAATTGCAAAAATTATTTTTTTTAATATAAATTATTTCTTATTCAATCTTTATTATATAAATTATTTCTTATTCAATCGTTATTATTTATATATATATTAATTTTTTTTAAGCTCGAGGTCTTTTTTTATTAAAAATATTAATTTTAATTTAACCATAGTGTAATAAGTACCATGTAGGTTTTTTAGGGTGAGTTGTCATTATTGTAATGTCAAACAACGAAACATTACTCAATTGCAAATGTTTAAATTTTAACATACATATATTGTCCTTTTTAGATATTGCAACTTACTACTTTATAAGAAAAAATAATATTTTATTCAATATATTAAGGGATTCACAAGGTGTGCTATCAAGTTATATCTTCATAATATCCTAAATAATATTTTACAATTGTTAAAAACAAGGTCTTAACTGTTATAAGTTTTATCGTAGATTAGTAAAGGAATAAGTATTACATTGTAACTGTTATTCGGTTATCCTTATTATAATTATTATCTCGCAATTTTTATTTTTTTTATTGCATGATAATAATTATTGATAAGGAAAAAAAATATTTGTTTAAAATAACTCATATTTCTTGATTTTTATTTATAGATTATTTCGATAATAGTTACTCGAAAGACAGTGAAATAATAATTATTCGTAATAGTTATATAAATAATTAATAATTATAAATGAACACTTGTTGATCAATATTGTAAAATGCGCGATTATAATTGGGTTATTAACAAGCCCTGTCGTATGCGTTGTATCGTCGTATGTAGTAAGTTTTCTGACGTATTAAAAATAAAATATGACAGTTTGAAGTAAACAGTTTTTTGACTAAATTTATTTTTTACTAACGGATTCATTTTTTTTAAAGCAATTGTATTTATAATGAAAATATGAATAAAAAGTAACACCTGTTTTAATATTGGTTCTTCACTTAAAAGAACTCTGATTAAGCTTTACAAACATAATAAGTGCCAATTTTTCGTCAGATAGATTGCATCTTTGGTCATTCAAAATCATACGCAAAGCGGATAAGGCTCTTTCAACGGTTACCTGCGTAGCTGGAACAGCGTGGATAATAAACGCTAGATGTTTAAGGAATGGAAGCGTATATCTATAATAGTTCCGTTTCATACAGATTTTTTTATTTAAGAATTTTTATAAAAAATAGCAAAATTTTAATTATTATTTGTAAAAATTTATTAATAACTATTAAAAACCAATTTTTAAAATATAAATTGGAAAATAATAATTATCCATAACAAATACTTTTTTTGTTATGCATAACTATTTCAAAGCAATAAATAAAAATATTAATTGGATATTAATCGTTATTTGCAATTAATTGCTTTTTAAGTCGTTCATAATAATTTTTAATCAATAATTAGTATTGTGGTTATTTTGTTGAACTATTCATGGTTTTTAATCCAAATTTTTACTATTTAATTAGGCTTAAGTTCATTAAATTTAATTTTCATTAAATTATTTTTATGAAGAAAGGAATTTTTACAACATGGAAGATTAATTAAAATTGTTATTGATAGTTTTCATTCTTGACTGACCTGGGATTCGAAGCCAGGCTGGCTGGCGTGTGATTCGAACCCAGGCGGCTGGTTACCCTGACATGTTTCGACCTCAACCACTAGGTCTTCTCAAAGGGATTTGCCGTCTTACACTCGCAGCCATCGATGACTGCTGACGTCAGTAGTCAAACATTAATCCTTAAACCAAATTGTATTTTAACCTTTGGTAGATCGAAATTTGCTTATTGAATGATTATCAATTTTTAATTGATCTCACATGTTTTCCTTACTTCTGTTTTTTTCCGTACTTTTGTCAAGAATTCTTCCCTTCCTTTCTTCCTTTCTTCATAAAAATAATTTAATGAAAATTAAATTTAATGAACTTAAGCCTAATTAAATAGTAAAAATTTTGAATCAATTTTTAAAAATATTCCTCAAAATGGGCTATTTTTTCGATTTTGGAAATTAAGATAATAGTTATTTTGGGTCCTTGGTTAAAAAAAAATAAAAATATACAAACTAAAAATTTATTATCAAAAAGTTGTTTTTGGGAATACATATTTTTTTTTTTTTCATTAAAAGATTTTATTTATTGTGCTTATATACTACATATATGTCTTGCAATTATTTTAAGCCATATGACTTTGCAACTTTACAACTGCCTTGTAAATCCCCGAATTGTCTATTTGAAATAGATTTTTGATTTAAATTTGGCATTAAAAAATTTTTATATTAAGATATAAAAAAAAAATTTATTTATTTGATTTGTAACGCTTGTTTTAACTTTATTCGTTATTTTATTTTATTTGACATTACATGGGCTTTAATATTGAGAACAAACTTTCTAACGACTATACCTTGTAGTTATTCTACCATGATTTTGACAAAAAAAAAAAAAAAAAATATGTTTAATTAAACTTATATCTTTATATAAAATAAGACTTCAAGCCTTAAAAAAATTAATATACATACATTTAAATAATAAAGTTCGAATAGGAAAAAATTTATATTAACAAAAATAATTTTTGCAAGATGGCGTCACTTTTTACACTACACCTTCTTCCTTGAATTCTTTCAAATTATTAGTTAGCATAAATACGTTCCCCCATGCCTTTAACATAAGCTGAGCACAAAGAAATTTGCTCTGTTATTCTATCGACGTTATTGCAAAATTGATGAGATATTTATCTTTGGTGTAGACTTGCCCTGCCAATTCTACTCGTTCTACGGGTTTAATTTTTGATAATTTTTTTTAATTTTTCGTAAAACCCATACGCGCCCATTTGGGAATATGCACAAATAATTGAATTAATGATATTTTTAGAAAATAGCTAACAATCTTTAAAACAAAAAAATGGACACTAATGGGTTAAGTTCAGCAAATTTAGTATTCATGAAATTATTTTTAATTAATTAAATTAAAAAAAAAAAAAATCACTGACTAATTGTTTTTCGTAAAACTTTGAACAGTTTACCGCAATAAATTTGAATGTAAAATTTGTTCAGTTACAGTTTTGGCATTTGACCCAAATAAATAAAACTAAAATATAAATAAATTCGAAGAAGTTGACAAAGTCACCATTAAGTTCACATGATTGATGACACATGCCACACAAAATTAACAATTAACAAATTAACATTTTAATAACTAATGCATGGAAATTAAACCCAATTAAATTGTCGTTTACCTGTCATTGCTATTTCTACACCCTACACAACTATTGTTGGTAACTTTGGAAATAGTATAATAAAACTATTTTTTCAAAATTGCGACCGGGCTGTGTAAATGAGCTTTTAATTAACAGACAACCAGGCAGACTGACGAATATCGTTATATATCGTTATACAGGTATAATAAATGAAGAAATACTTCTATTGGACTTACACATCACGCACTTATGCTGAAATTTAAAATGCAAAAAAAAAAAAACTGGTTCGATCGATTTATAGATTTCCGTATGTCGGACTAAATGCTGGTTGAAATGTAAGGACAATTGAACAAAATTTTCGCTCAAAGAATTCTTATGAGTTTTTAGGAAATGCACGGATTTCCTTTTGATCAGAAACACTAAATTGTCAATTTGTGCTAGTGAAGTGCAACATACAGAAAAGCAAACTTTACATACCCCCATTTACCAACCCTTGTGATTGAGGACATACATTAAAAGAAAACCTATATCTGTATATGAATTAAGTTAGTGAAATTTACATTTGGAAGAGGGTCTTATTTTTGACGTTGTTTGCAAATTAATATAAATTAAATGTCATTTTATATACCCGCAAACCTGTTTCATATTAACATTTTGCTTAATTTTAGATTATATTCAACTCTATAATACCCACCATCGTTTGTTTAAATAAAACGATTGAATATTATACAACTCAAATGTAAAAGGTCAGTTTTAAATCGTTCTGTTAAGATAAACATTTAACTATTGCAAACATAATATTTTTGCAAGCTGGCGCTTCTTCAGTTAACCTGTAAGTTGGATAAATTTAGATGAAATTGCAGATCGAATTGGGCAAATATTGCAAAGGAAGGAAGACTTTTTGTACCAAATAAGTACCAATAGGTAACGAAATTTTAAATGATAAATTCTTTTTTCAGGGACCGTAAATATATACAGTATCTAGAAAATGTAAGCCCAAAAACTCTCCATATTATAGTCAACGGATACCTCTAATGCAACGATCATCACGCTATGCCCCCAGGGGCCGAGCACTTTTCGGGATTTTCACACACACAACCCGAATGTTACCGAAACTCACTTCAAAGAATGTAAAAAACTATAATTTCATTCAGTTGTATGCTAGTTTTCAAACAAGAAGGTCGCCGTCGCTTTTGTTATTTAAAAACAAAAACAAAACACATAGTAAATATCTCAACTGAGTACTTTTATTTATCTCTCTTTTGCAGAATTTCCAATATTTTCAGTACACTTTGAATATTTTTCTACTATTGCATGTGTTTATTAAAATGTGGAAAATAGAGTGGGGAAAAAGTTTAAATTTTCATCTAATATTTTGAATAAAGCTGCATACAAATTAGAAAAAAATAAAATAATTGCATACATGCAGTTATATAACAAAAAATATGTTTAATACACAAAAAATTTGTTTTCGACATGTTTATCTAGAAATTTCTTTCAGTGCACCCAAAATACACTCACCACTACAAACACATTTTCAACCGCCTCTCTTTGTGATTACCTCTGCTCTAATGTCATATACCAATAGATTCGTATTGAAGTAATCTTTCAACATCTATGGTGATCCTGCAAAAACGATCTCAACTCCACAAATAAGACTTATTTTCCAACGAAAAAATAAAAGTTCGGATGAAACTCTCAAAAATGGAGCTTTTTAATGAGTTTTTTTTTCTTCACCCCAACTAGTGGTGAATGAGAGTATACTAAGTTTGTCAGTCCGTCTGAAGCTTTTTTATTATACATCTAAGACCCCATAAAGTATATATATTCCGGCTCCTTGAGTAATTCTTAGTTGATTTAGCCATGTACGTCTGTCAGTCCGTCTATCCATCAGTTAAAAACACGCTCACTTTCGAAAAACGCAAAAGGAAATAACAAACTTGGTCTCAAATTGCTTGAAGTTATCTTAAGAAGTTTGGGATTGAAATCCAGCCACATCGGTTTAGTACGACCAGAGCTATGAATCAAAATGTTGAAATACCACCCTAAAAAATGGATAATTTTGTTGTTTTGGAAGTTCTATACGTCTAAAAACATCCTTTATAAAAATTAAATATTGAATGGCATTTTTGTGTTAAACAAGATTTAATTGAATAAAAATATTTTCTTGCTATTCATATTTTTTAGTGTATGAAGACGTTATGCCACCAGCAAGCGAAAGCAACCATAAAGACAATAAAGTCATTACAACATAAACAAAACAAGAAACTGTAACACCAACATGTACCTGGTAAAATTATAAGGATTATGTTTGTCTTTATTGTCATTACTGTCGTTCTTAAGCAATCGTTGTTGTTTAATCTATTGTTTATGTTGCTACTTTTGTTACTTTTGTCAGTTGCTTGTTGCCTTTTTCTCTGCCATTAAAATGTAAGTTTACAAAACAAAACAGCAATGCCATAATTTACAATGACAATAAACAACAAAGATGAGAGAAGAGTTTATTAACGACATCGTACTTGGTAAGAATTTTATACATTAGACTTGATATTTAGTTCATTAATGGCGTCTGGGCAGAAAAAGTTCAAAGGCTGATTACTCTGTTACTGACAATGTAAATTAGCGCACTTTATAAGCACTCTTGATTATAAGACGGCGATAAGAGGACTTCTTAAGTAGAGGGTATATGCTTATTTTATTTTAGATTTCAGATAAGAATAATAGCGCGAAAGGATATGAAATTTTGTTTCAATATTGCATATTTATTCAGATGTTTTAAATAGTCTCTACCATCACAAGTCGAGGATGAGTGGAAATTGAGTTTCTATTTGCGTGTTCTAAACAAAAAATATGCATGGATAGCCTAAGTCGATTTAACTTTGTTTTTTAAGGAAACTAGAAAGATTTATATTGCAAAAATTTTAATTTTGTTTTGCGATTAAAGTTAAGTTATCAAACTTGAATTTTTATAGAATTTATCTTAATAATTTTATATAAGCGGTTTATATTTGACGAAAACTCGCATACGAATACCACACCCGATAACTGCTTAAAATGTGATAACTAGGGCTTGTAATTTCATGAATTTATAATTGCAAAATATGCGCATAAAACTTGTTAAAAAATTTTAAATATGCCTTAACAATTAATATAATATATACTTTTATCATATAACCCTGAATGGTTACTGTTCGTTGAACCGATGAAGCTCATGTAGTATTTATTATATAAAACTAATTAAAATTGTGGTGATTTTATTGAACTGGTTGTTGGTTTTTAATAAAAATGTTTATTTTTTAATCAGGCTAAAGTTCCTCAAATTTAATATTCATTAAATAATTTTTATGAAGAAAGGAATTTTACAACATGAAATTTATTAAAATATATTGATAATTTTTCAATCTTGACTGACCGGGGATCGAAGCCACGCTCATGGACAGGTCAATTTAACATGTTTCGGTAGTAACGGCACTATCTTGTCAGAAATCTTCGCCGTTTAACACACACAGCCATTGACGACGGTTTACAGTCAATAGTCAAACATCAACCTTTATTCCAAAAGGTATTTTCTTTTTTTGGTGGATCGAAGTTGAATAGGTGCACCGGTAGGCTAGTTTGTAGTGAGCTAGTCTATCCGCGCCGGGGTTGCGGGTTCGATTCCCGCCAGATATTCTGGTTTCTTTCCTGCAAACAAGCGTTGAGCTTCGCGGAATTAACATAGGGGAAAACAATTAATTTAAATGCTCTTTCTTTCGAACGCTGATTTTGTACATCGGAAATGCTACTTCAAACAATAAAATTAATAAATAAATATATTTAAAATTTTAAAATTATTTACTAAATTTTTGTTTGAGTGCTACAAGTGTGTGATTTCGATAACATCAAAAAGCATTTGAATGAAAACCAAAAAATATGCTTTATTCAGCAAAAACTAACATAATATGAGAATTAATATGCATTCTTAAACATTCTATGACAAAACATGTATTAACGATAAAATATGCAAATATGCACTAGAAAATCGATTCCATTTTCAGCAAAAGTTGTGATTCGGATAAATAACCTTTTCACTTAATATTTAAACCTTCGGGTAAAAAAATATGCATTTGCATGAAATGTCAATCCCTATTCATAACTTTCTTGTAAATGTTGGTATTAACATAAAATTTAGCGACAATAACTTCTACAATTGCATCTACACAGAAACAAATAACAATTAACTTCAATAAAAACATTAGTGATATTAAGTAATAAATTAATGAAATTTGCACCAGTAAACAAATTAATAGTATCAATTAAAGTTTGTTTTTTTATGAGATTGACAACATTTTCTGCATTAATGTTGTTGATATAAGCAAACGCTTAATTCACTTTATTAAATTTTTAATTAAGGCTGATCTTATTTTTAATTAATGACTTAATAGAAAAAAAAAAAAATTGCCGAGAATTTATTCTTGAATAGGTTTTTTTTAATTTCCCATACGTCCAAGACATGGTACACTCTTGAAAAATTGTCTGAATATAATGTGGTATAGGATATATAATCGTTGGGCTTAACAAACTATAAATTCTTCCTGTTCTTGCTTTTTTCAAAAAAAAAAAAAAAAAAAAAATATTCCCCTTAATAAATCTTCTAAATAATATTTATACAAACCGAATATTACCTAGATATCTACATTTGTATAAGGTTTTTTCATCTTAGAGTAATTTATGGGAGGTGGTTTATATGTACGGTAACCATCCGTGGTGTATTATACATAACAGTTCTGTATTATAGAGCTGTGTTCATAGCTGCCATATAAAATGTGTCGAAAATCGACAAATTTTGCAAAACAAATCGTCAAATCGACATACTTAAATCGTCACAACAATCATCATTTTAAAATGGCACTAACTTTTGTTATATTTTGAAAATTTTTAGCTATCGTTACACATAAATCCGGTATTTTTACTCCTATTGACTATAAATGTAGGTTTTACCTCCATTTACAGACCAATTTAAATAAGAGCGGCAAGCGTTTTTTAAGTTTGAAAAATTCAGGATTTTAATAAACCAAAATAGGAAACTATTTGAAAAATATTTTGGTAGTACATGTACATAAGTCAATTCTTGAAGCTTGTCTTCAGATGATTTTACTTGCCTTGTATTGTGTAGGATGTAGAGTTTTTTTATTCCCGCACTTTTTGGATTCCCGGGAAAGCGGGAAATAAATATCAAATTCCCGGGATCCCGGGATTCCCGCCCAAATTTTTTTATTTATTTATTTACTTGTTGCTCCAATGAAACTAATATTTCTTACTGGCTATTACGCTTAAAATTATTAAATCTAGTATCTATTATATAACAAAAACGTAAACAATTTAAGATTAAAGTAATTTTAAGACACTTAAGAGTTTATTTAGAATGAAAGTATTGAAGTCTTAGTGGAATAACATTTCTGAAAGGGCGATTAGGAACTGAAAGCACAACATTACGAAATAGGAATTCTAAAACAATTTTACCGTTTAACAATTTCAGCAGGAAGGAGAAATGTTATTTACTTCATATATTTAATAACATATTTTTTACAATGTTATTACCCATAGTGATCAGTGGTGTATGAAGGTATACTAAGTTTGCCATTCCATGTGAATCTTTTTTTAATATTATTGTGAATCCTTCATTAATTCTAAGCCGAATTAGTCATATTTGTGTCAAATTGTTTCTAGATCTTCTAGGCTGGGATTGAATTCCAGCAGAATCGCTTCAGTAGGAAAAGAGTTATGCACCCAAATGTGGAACTACCCCCTAAACACTCCACAAAAACTAACATACATTTGTGGCGAAGTGCGTCTTTTGTCATTAAATTTCCACAAATTCGTTTTATAAGGCACCAAATTTCGTGAATGTCGGTCCATAATTTACCTATGGCTCCATGTTTAGACCAATCTTGTAAATCATGTAAGTATGGCTAAAAACGTAACGAATACTGCTTTTGTGGTGCATAAGACTCAAAGTTACTTGAAATGCCGCATATAAAGCACAATCTAGGAAAACACTTTACTACGCCCTTAGCCGCAAAACCTTATAATATTATTGCAAAATTTACACTTCAGTGTACTAACACAAGAAATAAAATTTCGTGAAGATACCCCTATAATTGTACTATATAAAAATACACTATATAAAGCCCATTCTTAAAAATTAGCTTAATACGCCTTAACCTGTAATAAATTTAAATATTGTGGTGAAATTAAGTTGGATTGAACTACTAAAGACACTAGTCCGACATAGATTTACTAAAGTTTAAAAAAAGATTTTCTTCAAAATTTCCCGGGAATCCCGCAACTAATTCTTGGGAAAGCGGGAATTGAAAACAATTGAAAATACCGGGAACAAACTCTAGTAGGATGTCATATATCCGAATTTGCTATAAAAAAATTTAAGAATCTAGAATTAGAGACGTTTATTAAATAAGACCTTTAATCATTCATAAAAAACAACGTAAATGGGGTGCCACATGAACTGAGATATATAGAACACCGATTTTACTTATCAATTATGTTTCAGTGCTAAACAAATGGCTAAAAATGGATCTATTGCCAGAATCCCAAGTGTAAACAATTATATTTGTTTTATGAACTGCTTACACGGGACAATTATATCTAATTTACAATGTGAACATTGTTTCCAGACAAACGAAGTTTGTTGTTAAGGGGGCGACGCAGTATGCGTGACACACTTTACTTGTTTCCTCTCTCGCCTACAAACTTCGTATGTTGGCAAGAAATGTCCAGATTGTAAATTAGGTTTTTAAAAAAAGAAATACTATTATAAACTTTTGTAAATAGGTACAAAATTTATCATTCAAAAAAATCGTCAATTTTAGGGCATACATCGTCAAATCGTTAATGGCACATTTTAAGGGGTTGAAACCCCTTAATTGTTCGGTATTTAATAAAATGTTCTGTATTTGTTCTATATTGCATAGAGTAGCTAAAATAAATACACTCCTAACTTATCTGATTTTTTCTCCTTACTGAAAATATGTAAAATTTTTCTTTTTCTCCAAAAAATTTCTTAAAGAGAAGTAAAAGATCTTACTTTATGCCAAATTTGTTTTAAGGAGCTTTGCCATTACACTATTTTTGACACTAACTACATAAAAAGATTTTCCGCCTGTTCATAGATTTCGAACGAAGATTGAAAGCAAAGCTGAAGTAAAGGAACTAAAATTTTTTTTTTCCAAAAATCTACCGTAAGAAATAAGAAATTTGCTTTTAAAAGTGTTGTTGTACACATACATCAGGTTTTTTTTTTCTTTTTTTTTTTAATTTACATTTATTTGCAAATCTTATAAGTATTTAAAATATTACAGAAGCGTTAAATTCCAGCGAACTTAACCAAATATATATTTCTTTGCATCTACAAGCTCCTTAAATTGTTGTTCTAAGTCAATTTACAGGCAAGTACATTAAACAATTTTTTTTTTACATTATCGACATAATTTCTTAAAATGACTTTAATTTAAAGTATAAATGGAAGATCTAGCACATGTAGTCTTTTGAGCCGTGTTACTTCGTCGCTGTCATCTAAAACAGCTTTGGCCAGAATATTTTCGAGGTTGCAAAGTCTGTTCGAGTATCTTATGCTATATTGTTTAATTTCTTCCTTAACTTTGGAAATGTTAAGGTCATGATGAATGTTGTGCTTTCTAATAAACCAAGGCGATCCTGTTATAAGTTTTAAAGTTTAAGAATAAAGTTTTAAGAATAATATCAATGTAAGAGTACGATGCTGTTCCCCATAACTGAATTCCATAAGTCCAGATAGGCTTTAAAATAGTCTTATATAAAATTTATTTGTACTTAAGACTCAATTCTGAATTTGGACCTAGAAGCAAATACATTTTTCTTGTTTTTATATCAAGTTGCTTTCTCTTCATTTTGTATATGATTTTTCCATGTTAAACGTCTATCAATAATCATACCAAAATATTTACAACAATTGGATTTGGGAATCAAAGTCCCATTAATAAACTGGCGGACAGTCACCTTCTTTAAGAGTATAAGTAACATGAGTTGATTTGTCTGCGTTCACTTTTATATTCCACTTTTTTAACCATACGTTTATTAAGTTGAGTTGTAATTATTTTTAGCCCATAAAGTATGCTTTAATTTATTGATGTATAAATCAATTTAAATTCAGCCGCAGTGTTAATGCATCATGATATTAGATGTAAGATAATAAAGGCTCGAATGGCCCAGAAATGTCAAAAATGTTACAGACATTTCGAGCACGTCGAATGTTCTTGAGACACCTAGATGTCAGCGAACAGAGTATAAATACTCGCGAAGGTGGGCATCGATAATCAGTATTAGTACGATTATTTAAGTGTGTAGATCGCAAGTATAAGTCGTATAATTGACTAAGTTCTAAATAAAGTGGCGTGAATAGTTTACAGTACAGCTATTAAGTAAAGTGTTCTATTTATTTTATTTAAGTTGCAATAAAAGAACTCGAGAGGTGCATTATAAAGGAAATAAACCAAAAAAGTTATTGAAAAGGCAGTAACGTAACAATATTTATTTTATTTATTTATTAAAAATTCATATTGATTATAAAATTATATGAAAAAAAAACTGGGAAAAAGTCAAAAAATGCCTGGCCAGGCCCAGGTATACACTTAAGGGCTAAGAAGGTTAATATAATTTATATGAGTGTTCTAAATATAAGATATATTTTGCGAATGAAAACGGTTATCCGGTTATTTTTCAAATGCATAACCGAACACTGTATTAAATATTCCCAAAGCCGTTATTGAAAAAGTCGAATAATCGATCTCCTTAGCTGGGCTACTTTTGTGCTCCTTTAGCAAATTGTTGTTTAACTGCTGTTCTGTATTTTGCTTTCAAAAATGTGATCACCGTATTTGTATGGGATCCCTGGTCATCGGTAAACCCATTTCGACTAACACGGGAACAGGCGGACATCATTATATCACCGTTTCTACTTATAAGGATCCATAATTAATATGTGTTTACTTAAAGGGTCAAAGATAAATATTGTGGAAATAACAAACTTAACAATAAATATAAAAATAAGTTAAACTGTGATGAGAGCATAACAAATCATATCGTCACCCAAAATGCAAAAAAAAAACTTCGAAATAGAGTTTTAGATTGATATTTGCTCGTTTTATTAAACTGCATGTTCACATATTTTTTAAATCTCTGCGCTCAAAACTGGCGACTATATTAAAGAAATTCAAACGCCAAGTACACCTGATTGCTTCTGCATCTGCTGTAAAAAAATAAATAAAGTTGTTACGCCCTTTTGTATTTTAGGTGACGATATGTATGTGTATTTTTTTTTTTTTTTTTTTTTTTTCAATATTTATTTATTGAATCTTCATATATTAAATATGAACTAACAATAATTAATCAAATCTTATACTAATACTTTATTTTTGTCCTGCCAATGCTAGACGAAAATTTTTCTCCTCACTGTTTCTGTTCACATATGTAGATGTTTAGCGGTCTTCCCTTCGGATGAGTCCTGCGGTATCTCTTCTCCTTAATCTAGAATGTCCACTGTCATTTAAAATATTTCGAGCAAGTGGATTTGGGTGCGACTCAAGCCTTTTTAAATATTTTGCTGCGTACATCGTTATAATAGTTTCTACTAAAGGCACATTGAGATCCTTGTGAATATTAGAGTTTTTAACATACCAGGGAGCGGCTGTGATTATTCGAAGAAGTTTATTTTGGCGCCTTTGAATTTTTTCGATATTTGAGGCCGAGGCAGTGCCCCATAGCTGAATACCGTAGCACCAGATTGGCTTCAATATAGAGTTATAAAGTAGAAGTTTGCAGTCGAGGCTAAGAACAGAATTTCTTCCAATAAGCCAATATATTTGAATTGCTTTTAGTTTCATTTGTGTTAGTTTTGTTTCTATATGACATTTCCATGTCAAACGCCGATCTAGATGAATACCGAGATATTTTACATGCGATTGCTGGGGCACTAATTGATTATTGATTTTAATAGGGGGACATGACTCCCGACGCAAGGTGAATGTTATATGTACGCATTTTTGCTCATTGACCTTTATCCTCCATTGTTTTAACCACTTTTCCAGTTCAAATATATGATCCTGCAAGTAACGGGATGCTTCATGACAGTTTTCGTGTACGCTTATAAAAGCTGTATCATCAGCAAATGTTGAAGTTAGGGTGTGGTTGTTTGTTGGCATGTCTGAGGTATATATAAGGTATAAGAGTGGGCCCATGATGCTTCCCTGAGGGACTCCAGCGTCAATTGGCTGAGGAGAACTTATAAAATCACATTCTTTAATAATAAACTTTCGGCCGACTAAGTAGCTTTCTAACAGCTTGTGTGTGTTTACTGGTAAGTTTAGCTTCAATTTATGTAATAACCCTTCATGCCAGACTTTATCAAAAGCTTGGGAAACATCGATGAAGAGGGCGGAACAATATTTTTTTTCTTCAAAGGCTTTTCTTATGGCGTTTACTATACGATGGGTTTGTTCGATTGTGCTATGTTCTCTTCTAAAGCCGAATTGATGGTTAGGAATACATCTATTTACATTTAAAATTGGGGCTAATTTTGACACTAACAGCTTCTCAAACAGCTTTGATATATTAGACAATAAGCTAATAGGTCTATATGACTCAACTTTTGTAGGATCCTTTCCTGGCTTAGGTATCATTGTAACTAAGGATACTTTCCATTCTTGTGGGTAGTATTCAAGGCGTAAAATGGCATTAAAAATTAAAAGAATAATTTTCTTTGCTATGCTGGGTAGCTCTAAAAGCATTTTGTTGCTGATCTTATCAAAACCAGGGGCTTTCTTGGGGTTTAAATTATGAATAGCCTTTTCGATTTCTTTTATCTCAAATCTAAGTGGAACAGCAGCTCTAACAGCAACTGGTGGCAACTCGACTACAATATCGGGAGATGTATGCGGGGTAAATACGTTTTTCAAATGATTAACAAAAAGATTTCCTTTTTCTTCATCATTTCGTGCCCAACTTCCATTTAAGTTTCTTAATGGTGGTTTAGTGATAACTGGTCTTTTAAGATTTCTAGCTGCACGCCATAATGAGTAGTCTGATTGAGTAGTTGCATCAAGTTCCTTAAGATATTTTTCCAGGGAAGCCGTTTTCTGAGACTGCAGTAACTTTCTTAGCCTTTTTGTGCACTCTTTTAGTAAATTCTTAAGTTGAGGGGATCTATGCAATTGCCATTCTCTTCGAGCTCTCCTTTTTTCAGTCAAGAGACGCTCAACATCTGCAGAATATATTTTACTATTTTTGGTTTTTTTGAGGGTTATACTAGAATGTTGAACAGCTAGTTTCAGATAACTGTCAAAATTTACAATAGAAATATCCACATTCTCCGGTGTACTAAGCGGAATATTTTCAGTGCAGTGGGTACTGAGATATTTTTTATATTTTAACCAATTTATTTGAGTGGCTGACGTCACTAAGTTATCAGACGAAGATACAATTCGATTAGGATTTGTTATTGTAAGAATTGTAGGTGTGTGATCAGAAGATAGTTCTAAGGAAGCTTCAACATAAATCGTTTCTTCGGGGATGTTTTTAACCACTCCAAAATCGATAACATCTGGAACTTTTTGCTGATCAGTAGGCCAATATGTTGGTTGTCCGCTCGCGACCACATTTAGATCCATTTTACAAATTGTGTTAAACAAAACACGACCCTTAGGTGTAATAAGTCGTGAACCCCAGAAAGTGTGTTTAGCGTTATAATCGCCAGCAGCCAGGAAGCAAGGTCCTAATGATTTGAAATATTTATGATATTGGCTTTCTGATATAGAAAATCTAGGTGGGGAGTATAATGATGAAATTACTATGTTTCGATTTAATTCCTCAACGCAAATGTTCGTTGCTTGGAGAAAGTCTTCACGATGATCACTCATTAAGTAGTGTTTTACTCGGTTCTTTATCAAAATGGCAGAACCGCCACAAGCTCTGCCTCGAGGGTCCTTGGTATCATATAATATATAACCATTGATTTTAAACGTATTTCTTGAGGTCAGATGAGTTTCAGAAACCATCATAACATCAATTTGTTTATTTTTAAGGAAGTATTCTAGTTCATTTTTGTGTTGGCGGATGCCGTTTGCGTTCCAAAAGCAAATTTTTAAACAGTTCATGGCTTGTTTAGTACAGCTTGCAATAACATCGATTGCATTCTTAACATTTCTTGCATCATGTTACCCATTGTGTTAGTAAAATTGTTAACTGTTTGCACTAATGTTTCCATAGTTTTTTCTAGCCGAGTTAAATTAGAAATGGGAATTTCGTCGTTATTTGGTACATCACCTTGCAGTTGCATAGGATTAGATTTTAATACATTAGCGTACGAGGTTCTGTTATTATTTGGCTGAGGCATCTGGACGCCGTACGTGTTTGCTTGATTAGTTGCCTGCGTTTGAGGGGGATTAAGTTTCTGTCCAACAGAACGCTTGACAATTGAATATACCGGGCATCCTCTATAGTTGGCAGTGTGGTTACCACCACAGTTGCTACATTTTTTTACATTAGGGTCATTTTTGGACTTATCGCACCGGACGGTACCATGTAATTCTCCACATACGACGCAAACAGGGGGTAAATGGCAGTATGCCCTAGTATGACCAAATTCTTGGCAGTTTAAACACTGAACGGGCCCATTTCTTTTGTGCGGCTCCTCTATCGTGATTTTTCTGTACAGAATGTATTTTAAACTGTAAATGGGATGCGTTTCATTTTTTTTTAGCTTAACATCGCCGGGTTCTAACTCCACTCGAAATAGAGGTTGGGGATTTTTTTCTTTATTTTTAATATTTGTAACATTTTTTATTTTGAAGCCTTTTTCTTCTAAAAATGTTTTTATTTCGTCGGGGTCCACGCATGAGTCAATGCCCTTAATCACAACTTGAAGACCTTTACTGCTTTTCAGTTGGTACGTATAGAAGCTTTTTTTAAGTGCTTCAAACTTATTAATTATTTTACGGAAATCATTCTCATGATTAATCTGTATTTTTGTCTCGTTTATATTTCCACGCTTGATTGCAGCAACGTAAAACGAATTTTCACCTATCACCGAGATTAAACTTTTTATAAGCTCACTTGAGTTTTGCTCTCTAAGATATATCGGGGGTGGCTTCGAAGATTTTATGACGTTAGGTGCTTCAGAAGATTCATCCTCCAGAATTGCAAAACGATTTTGTGAATTTATTCTATCAAAAGATGGAACTTTAGAGGCCGAGGCTACAGCTGAAGAGGCTGGGCTGCGACCCCGTTTGAGAACTGTTATATACCTGTCCATACCAACTTGCACTTGTGGTTTTTGAAAATTTTTTACTTGTGTGTTTTCCGTTGCGTCTGTGTTTGAGTTCATGGTATCATTTCCTACTAGGAATGTCTTTTCAATGGTAACACTTGATGGTTTTGTCGTTAGGTTGTTGCTATTGTTTTCTGTTGTAATGTTTATTTCCACATTGCTTTCGCTAGCATGAGTATCATTTATTTTTGTTGTTGTTTCATTGTTATTACTCATATAGAGTTGTTTTTGTTTTTTTCACCGTTTTTTTTTTTTTTTTTTTTTATTTTTAATTTTTGTTAACTTTGCTCTTTTTATTATGTATAATGTTGTTACACCGAGATAATAAAAGAAAAAAGAATAAATATTTTTTTGCACAGATTATTTGTAAGTATGTATGTGCGTACATACATATGTACATATGTAGGTATATTTTTTTACTTGTATTTTTTTCTTAATATTTTTTTTTTTTTATTGTTCACTTTTATATTGAGCGTCCAAATTCGCTTGTTAAACTGATATTATTAACTGTATGTGTATGACTTTCCATAAGTCAAATAGAAAAATTGTATTCCTTGTGATGATTTTATTTATATAAAGCCGTATACATACATCGTTCTGCTGCCCTCTGACTTTGTAAAACATCTTTTTTTGCAAAACATTTACATTTACTTTTCGCACTTTATTGTGAGTATTTAGCAAATAAAAATTTTCTCCAGATAAACTAAATGTGCGAAAAAATTATTTTCCTTTTACATTACTCATGTTTTATGTTTTTAATAATACAAAGTGGTTTTTGTGGCAACAGAAATATATTGAAGTGAAGTGGTATTTTGTCATTAAATAATACAGAATGTTTTCACACCCCATACAAAATAAGCGTGAAAATCACAACACATATTTATTTTTGTTTAATGACAGTCATATGCTTAAGTCATTATACAATTTTAAATATTCGTTCTGATCAATAAAAAATCCACATTATGCTGCATACTTTTTTAACAAGAATGTTAAATATTAATACAAATTATTTGATCTTCCATTATTTTTATTGCTATTTTTTTTGAGCTTATAGTCAATTCTTTTCTAAAAAAGAAATATTAATTTGTATTTTTTATCAAACTTTCGTTACGTTGTAAGCATATTAAAAAATATTTATTTATAATAATTACGAAACACAAAAAATTACAAGTTTTGAAAAAAATTCTTTACTAAAAAATGTATATATAAATAATATTCATAACAGTTTAAAAAATATATTAAGCCATATGGAGTAATTTAGCTCTAATACTGGCCACTAGCCTTGGGTATCACAAAGCGACCGTTGTAGGACCCAAGTTAGCAGTCCTCGTAGCAGTACCCATTGAACCCAACCTACCCGAAATTCCAAAGGCTTTAATAAAAAATAATTTTCAATTAGATGTCGCAAATACATAGGCGTATTATTTCAGTGATTGTTAAAAATTGTTTATAAGAATTAAAACAAGTAAAAGTGCAATTTTCGGCTTTGCTGAATCTTATATACCCTTCACGATAGTATTAAAAATCATACTAAAGTCTTATGATCAAAACTGTGGAAATTAAAAAACTTTTTTAAAAACGAACTTATATATGGGGCATTATTTGTGAAGCGGACAACCCACTAAAAAAATTCCTTTATATTTGGCATAACTATAGTTCTAGTAGATATGAATAAGTGTGCGAAATATGCAGGCGCGGATCCAGCTTGAGCCTTGGGGGGGGGGGGGGGGGGGATTTTTTATGGTACAAAACAAGTAAAAAATTTGTTTTTAAAAGTTTATTAAAAACGATATGTTTATATTATATTAAAAAAAAAATCAACAATAAGGTCAAATAAAATATAAGATCAGTTCAATATAAATTAAAATAAATTTATCTTTTTAAATAACGTTTTGGCTATAAAAATAATTCTATTTATTTTTAATGTTTTTTTTATTTGAAACAATTTATTTGACTACATCATACTAAATTGTTTGACCAATTTTTCGACCAAAAAAAAAAAACATATGCAATTGTTAACAAAATTTTGGAAGAAGGAATATGCTTCACTAATTTTAAAATTAAATAATGAATTTAAGTCGAACTGTTTGGGTTTTAATCTAAAGATACATATATAATTATTCTATTTTAAGTTGATTACAGCAAATTTTTTTATTTAAATTATTTTTATTTAGAAAGCAATTTTAAAGCTTATAACAATGGAAAGACAAAAATAATTTTGGCTGCACATATATAAGTACATATGTACCTTCAGCCGTAAATGTGATAATGTCACAATTTTTGAAAATTAAGTTTTTGATGCAGTTCAATAGAGTTAACAAAAATACATCGTTTGCAGAAAAAATACAAATATTTTGTTTTGCAACGATATGTATATCCAAATGCTAAAGATGTAATTCCAAAAATGCTAAAGAAAAAGCGCTGGGCCCATTGAAATGTGAAAATTTAAAAAAACATTTGTTAATATTTATTAATAGTCAACATTGAAATAAATAAAATAATTTTATTGTATATTTTATTTTTTGCAAATTGACATGCGAAAATGTACATTAAAAGTATAAAATATATAATAGAAAAGGTGATAAGTCACAAAAAGCTATGTAAAACATAAATGTATTATTTTTAGTTGGTTTGCAAGCCAATAAAGAGTCGGCAATGAAGCAAAACTGGATTTACAGACTTCAAATATATTCAGAACTAAAGACTTTAGAAAATTTTTTCTCTCTCCTATAAAATTTATACATTGGACTACATGCTTTTCGACTGAAGGTAATGATATATACTTATATAGGTACATTATATTAAAAAAAAAAATTACGGACTCACCATTGTTTCACTCATTTTTATGTATTTTTGTATATAAAAGAACTTTTCTTATTAATGCACTTGATATTTGAAAGTTATAAAATTCTTCTTTGGTGAACTTTTACTAGACCAATACATATATTCATTTGTATATATGGGAAGGTAGAATGGCAATGCATATAAAATTCCAATTCAAATCCTTCTATTATGAAAATATGATACGAAAAACGGTTATATTCAAAGGTAAATATTAAATAATTATCATAGCACAAATAAAAATATTGCATATATACTAATGGCCAATTTTCAGGATTGACATTAAAACACATTTATGTTTAAAATCGTTTTAAATACAAAATTCTCTTCTTCACTAAACACTTAAATGAAACTTAAGTCACCGATGTGGTACATTTAAATTCAACTTAAATTTCCATTGGATTACCTTAGGAAGGTGGCCTCAATATCACAACAATACAAAAACAACAGACAAAGTAATAAGAACCAGCTGTTTTCTGAGACCACCTTGTAAATAATTACACTTTTATTATGATATTTTTTTGTATTTAGTAGTGCTACCATACTTTTATCTTGATTAAATAAGACTTTTCATATAAAACTCAAAAAATCAATCTGTAATTAAATACGACTTAAGTTTTTATGAAAATTAACATAACATAGATTTAAATACTATCCTGAAAATTGGGCATAAGGCTTATTAATAATTCAACCGCTCGCATATTCAACCCAAACGTTTATTTTTCGGATATAGATGGCACTTGCTGGGATTGAATGTAGAATAATATGTATTTACATACAGTAAACTAGATGTTTCATTGGAAATATATAATAAATAACTATTAGGATAAATACTTGGATACTTATTGAAAATTCCATTAGAGATTCAATAAAAAACCAAAAAAAAACTTGGTGGGATTTCCAAAAATTTTGTACATTCGGAAATTCGTGTATTATCGAAATAAGCAAAATATATTTTTATAATTTAGGGGGGGGGGATATCCTTTCCCCCCTTGCAATTCTCAACGATATGAATTTCATACTAATGTACTAAAAAATACAGCTCTGAATAACAAAAATCTGACAGTTTGACAAAATAAAAAAAAAAAAATTATATGAAAAGAGCGGAGAAAAATTAATTTGCGGCAAATTAATAATATACAAAAATAAGAGTTTATGAAAATGGATAAGCCAATAATAAATAAAGGGTATGTAAATTATATGAATAATTATAAACTGTGTAGCATAACAGTGACCTTAACGTACCTACAAAAAGTAAAAGCAGTGGAATTCCAACGAAGATGCGCTCTTAATACTTATAATATTGTTTTTTAAATTTTTGTTTGTTTTGCAATAAAAATGTTACATTTAAAAATTTGCAAGTTTATCTTTTATTTGTTCACCTTTTGGGTTATAGTCGTAAGTAAACTCCTCGCCACTTGGGTGCTCTTTTTCCGTATCAAACGTCTTTTCCAAGGTATAATTTATTGCCGGTAGTACATTTGCAGCAGTTTGTGAAACCTTATATTTAACAAATGCTGGTGTTTATTTACGCACCAATGTTAATTCCGATTGTATTTTTTAGATCTGGATGTAAAATCTAATAAATTTTGTTTTTGGCTTTCAATTTTTCCTAATAAAAGTTTACAATACAATTTTTTTCCTTTTTCAATCAGCTGTTTTTTATAAAAGTAAAATCCGACAATATGTCAAAAAGCATTAGTGTAAACGCCTAACAATTTCTTTAAGATTTTAACTAAAATCTACTAGATTTTGTGTAGGTGTAAATGTAGTATTACCCCGGAGAACCAGAGAGAACATATTCTCAGCAGGAATACATAAGATAAATAACATACATATTTATATAACTAATTATACAATTTATAATTTTAAATTTAAAATATAAAGCATTCCTTCGGAATCGACAATGTAATTTTTCGTGACAAAAAAAATTTTAAAATTTGTCAAAAATTATTTCGGAAAAAATGGTTACGAATTTTAATTATGAGGGAATAAAGGGAAAATCATCCTTTAAGTCGTTAAAAACTTAAATAAGGTAATGTATGGTACTTATACTTTTTCGTCCTTGACATAAAGGGTGGTTAAATTTTAAGGGCCGATGTTGATTTTGAATAAAACACAAATTATTTGGGAAATTATTGCCATTTCGTTTTCTTATGATAATATTGGTATTCAATATTCAATTATGTATGGAACAAAATATCGGCAAACACCTCCATCCATCCGATAGTCCAAATTTTCGATGGCGCTGAGGCATAATTGAGATTCTATGCCGTTAATGTGCCGAATGATCTCATCCTTAAGCTCTTGAATTGTTGCTAGCCTATCGACGTACACCTTGTCTTTTAAATAACCCCAAAGAAAGAAGTCCAAAGGTGTCAAATCACGTGATCTTGGCGGCCAATTGAGATCGCCACCACGTGAGATAACACGGCCATTGAATTTGTCGCGTAAAAGAGCCATTGTTTCATTAGCTGTGTGGCAAGTGGCACCGTAATGTTAAAACCACATATCGTCAACATCCGTATCTTCCAATTCGGGCCATAAAAAGTTCATTATCATCTCACGATAGCGAACACCATTCAAAGTAATTGCCTGACCGGCCTCATTTTGGAAAAAATACGGCCCGATGATGCCGCCAGCCCATAAACCACACCAAATAGCCACTCTTTGTGGGTGCATTGGTTTTTCGACAATCACTCTTAGATTATCATTCACCCAAATGCGGCAATTCTGCTTATTTTCAAATCCACTGGGATGAAAATGTGCCTCATCACTCATTACATAGTTAATTTTCTTATGTGTGTATTATTTAATTGCAGAAGTATCAAAGCGTGAGGGATACAATAAAACAGAATATGCTACGGATACAAAACTAAAGTAAATAAATTATTTTTCAAATAAACAAAATTTATTTTTTAAATTATACCAGGTATTTAATTGTCTAACTAATTGTGAATGATAATATATAATATAATGTTTTAAAAATAATGAATTATAAAATTCGTTCTCCGAACACAATAAAATAATTCATTATTATCCTAAGACATCTCTTTGTTAAGAATAATGAATTCTGGAATTAGCATATAATACAAACTATGTACTTATTACCTACTCGATTCCTATTGATGACCTTTTCCTACTGGGTTATTATTATTTACTTAACCCCGTTTGTTTCGCATTTGTTGCATTCCGCCCCTTGTTAACAGAAGAATTCTCCTGCAGCATGTTCGATATGGTTTTCGTACTCATCCTTCTTTAAATATTATACATCAATTTAAAGAATTTTACTAAATAGAATTTGGGAATTTTTGCTTCTTATTTTTCTTTTTAAACATGAAAATACGGTACGTTTTTCTTCTTGTAGTTTTGTTGTCGTTTCTACTACAAACTTTTACAAACACGTGCGTATATGCTTGCATCATAAAGAATGCAATGTTTTTCGGAAGTTGTTTTAAGTAGACAGAAAAAAATCAAAATGGCTTACAATTAAAGATATTGTGATATCAATTCAAAAATTAATTAAATTTGGCACCAGTAAAGAAATTAATTGTATCTATTAAACGTTTAATTTGTTCGATTAACGCTTAATTTACTTGATTGGATATTTAATTAAAACTGATTTTATTTTTGATTAATGCTATAATTGGTGAAACATTTTGGAGAATTTTTTCTGTGTACATTTTGTTATTATTTGTACTTTAATTTTGAAGCATGACTCGTACCAAAAAAAAAGTGGGAAAAACTTTAATATAGTACGAGTTTTTTCTTTCTGTGTACAGCCATAAAATTAAAGAATTATGTACATGTTGGTCCTGGATTATGGTTACGACCAACCATATTTTTTTTCTTTGTGTATAGAACATTCTGTACCCACAAACGTATGTATATCGTAGATGTTGGAAAATTTCAGCCATTTTGAATTCTATTTTATGGGCCTTTCATTGGGTACCATATTATTTGCCCCACTACAGTTTCTTGTTTGTTATTTCTGTCATTTTAAACACGTTTTCCTGATCTGTCTATTTTAATTAAAATGGGATGACTAGTTTAAATGAAGCCCATGTCAAAAAATTCCTATCCTACGGCTTAGTAATATCTACAATAGAAAAATAAAATGACTAGTTCATTAAGAGTCAGTATATGAATTTTGTATGTTTTATAAGTGTGATAAAAAATTTATACGTCATACCTAAAAATGAACTAACATTCATTTCTTACCTCAGTAGGTGTGAAAATGTGTCACCTTAAGAAGGGATTTACTCTCTTTGTCGACAAGAAAAGACATACAATATTGTACATGCAACATTTTTTTATAGTTACCTTTTTTATGGGACTGCAGAGAGCATTAAATAACTTTCAGTTATTGCATGTCATCTTAATGAAAAAGAAAGACAGTTGTATAAAACTACTTTGCATAATTAAGCTCACAACATGTGATTAATTAAATAAGTGCTTTTAATTGGAAAACTGTTTTAATGAAAATGTGTCTGTGATTACGTTCATGTAAATCATGGTATTATGATAAGGATTATTTTGAGCTTTAATTTCTTTCCATAACGTCTTTAATGCTTGAAAGATGAAAGGATTTAGGCATTTAAAAAAATTTTAATTAAAATGTCGGTATGTAAATGTATGAAATTTAATTTGTATTTCAATTGAGCAAAAATCTCCTTCAAATCGTGCGATAAAGCTTACGACAAGCCAACGTCCAAGTCGGTAATAAAATTCTAAAGGATATTTTATGAAGCTTTGTAGATAGCTCATAGATTCCACATAGCCCATAATTGTCCTGCCAGAATGGAGCTTAGCTCTACACTGATAAAAAAAGGCGTAACACCGCTGATGTAGTTTGACATCAGTACTATCACAAGTGTCTTCGTTTTTGACCCCATAACACTTTTCATCATTGTGATGTCAGACTTAACATCACTTGGCCAAATTGTCATCAGGGTCAAAAGATTTTATTATGTCATCAATGAGATGGCACATTGGCATCATAGAAATGACTAATCGGAGTCGGTTTAATAAAGCATGTCATCAGTGCGATAACTTAGTAACATCGAAGAAAGGATTCTTTATGTTCAATTTAATGACATTTTGTAATTGACTAAAGTCAAAGCGAGAGAATATTATTATTTATTTACTAATCCGTTACACATGTTTGTTACGCTTTTGTTGTATTCCTTTCTTTCTTTACAGAATAACTCTCAATTATAAGACACCAGTAGCATGCCCGATATGGTTTTCGTTATCAATCACCTTTGAATATTTGATGTTTTTCACTAAATATTTAAAAAAAATTAAATATGGGAATTTTTGCTTCTAATATTAATTTTTATACATAAAAACAGTGGTAATAACACACAAAATGTGGTATCGAATTAATTTCACTGTTGTCATAGCACAGATGACGCAGCATAAAATATGGCACAATTTTATGATGAAGCTCGTCATTGGATTACTGTCACTTGTTGCCCCATTGATGCTATTTATAATAACATTGACGTCACAATTCTGATGTTAGGGCATTATCAATATGAAGATGCATTTTTCTATGAGTGTAAGATGCAAATCCGAGACCGGTCTGTCTACTAATGACTTTGAATGTTTGTAGCTGCAAAATCAATGTTTTTAGGGTACTGAAACTTGGTCTCGGAAAATTAAAGTATTTTTGTTACGCTTTATTGATTATTTATGAAACTCGGTTGTGTAATTTAATAGCTTAAAGCATCCAAAGACGATACCGTAATCATATACACAAACTTCTTCACCAATTAAAGCATTAATAAAAAATACTAACAGTTTTAATTAAAAATGTTATCAAGTGATTTAAACGTTTAAGCAAGTGAATTAAACGTTTAATCAAAATCAATTTTTATTTTTTTTCTTTGTAGTCAGAGTACCAGTGTACCTACACAGAAAAAATTATTAAATTTCTCCAATCTCCAAATTTATTCCAAATTAATAATATCAAGACACAGTTGTTAATTTTGCATCTATTACCAAAATTATTATATTGATTACTAAAAATTGTAAAATTGTGAATATTTTTTTCAATAAATGATATTTTTAATTTTAATTAAAAAAGTGATCAAAAAACTTTGCCATTTCAAACAATGTGTTAATTTATTTAAATAAATATTGACAATTCCCCACAACAATTCTACAAGTTTAAATTATTTTATTTTAAACGAAAAAAGTCAATTAAGATTTTTTGTTATTTAATTAAAATGTTAATTGAAAATTTATTTCAAAACAACTAAAATGTTAATTAAATCAATATTAAATTTTTAATTTTCTTTCAACTAAAAAAATAATTGATTCAATTATCACAATAATTAAATTTAAATACATTTTGAACCATTTTTTTAATTGCTAAAACATTTTTTTCTGTGTAATAATTTTTTTTTTATGAAAAACTGATTCAATAAGTTAATGGTCAAATATATTTTGAATTAAATATTGTTAAATTATTTATATAAGTTTTGTTTTATTTTTATTAAACAGGTTCAAAATAGATATTATTTTCTGTGAAGCTGAAAATGATTAAAATTATAATGGGGTACTCGGGTTCCCTGGTTAAATGTTTGCACAATATGTTTTGCATATGAGTTCTACGGTTTAGCTGTCATAAATGCTACAATTATGTTAAGGCTCATACACAATTTTGCAAAACTTTTAAAGTTTAATTAAATCATCTTAGCCAATTTTATTGCTTGATAAATATAATTAACTTGCCTTGACATCTCTACAAAACAGAATACTTTAACTTTAATGTTTTATTCAGGCATGTCACAGAGTACAATTCCGTTCGGAACCGAAGAAAACATATTTGTTTATTGATAGATAGTATATTTTGTTAGTTATTTGGCCTTTAAGATATCGAAAATTCCCATTCCGTTCATGAAAACAAAAATGGTTTCATTCCGCAAAGTTTTTTCGTAATTTACTGAAGCACCAAAATACGGAATGAATTCCATTCGCTGATTATGCTTAACCAATTCTGTACCAGGCAACATAAATATTGTAATATCTCTATGAAATGTTCATGGCTAGTTAGAAATCGGAACAAATTATTTTAGAAAAAGAAGAAAAATTATTTTTTGGCGGTGATTACCTGTGGAAACTGCTGTTATAATTAAAGCAATAAATTTTCTATTTGACATGATGGCATGCCCATGTAAATAAAATAAAATACATATATGTATTTCAAAACTGGTGCGAAATTATCCGCAAAGCTTAACTATATCCAGTTCTGGAACGGACTAAATCAAAAAGTGTTTCGTTCTAAAGGCAACGGTAATAAGCCCAAGTAAATGGCTCTAGAAATTAATGGCAGTTTACTTAGAAAAACGGAAAATATTTTCGAATTTTGTTTTTGACTTGGTTCGCTTTAGTCCTGAGTCTTCCATATGAAATGTAATTAATTAAATGGTAAATTTCATTATTAAATCGTAAATATAAGAGCTAAAGAGAAATAAAAAAAATTTAATTTAGTTTTCATTTTAATTTTTGGAATAAAAAGAATTATTTTAAATTTTTGTCATAAAAAGAATATTAGCTCAAACTTTTTATTTGTTTACCTTTTGGGACGAAAAAATACCTGAAATATTTATGTCTACCCGCTCAAAAGTATCGTGCTATTTTTTCTACTATTTGGTAATGAAACAGTTGGTTTAAATATCCTTTTTCATATGCATTTAATTTTTAATTCGCTTCAACGGAAATTTTTAAAATTTTTAGTTAATACCTTCTGTGTGATCAAGTGTGATATGAAAATTTACATCACACTAAACGCATTGTACTTCTTGCATACTTTGCATTGGCGATAGCAGCGCTTGCTACACATAGACATGTGCATACCTTTTATTTTCGGAAATAATGTTAGGCGGTCTAATAAGTTATCGTCACTTCCACTTTCTTCATTTTACAAAGTAACTTCGGTGCTTGTTACCGGTTTGGCGAATAACAATAGAGTTTCTATTAGGGTATTCATTTAATCGGGCTTTTGCTTTAATCGGTTAATCGCTCGATTAATTAACCGAGGTTTTGGTTTAGTCGGTTAATAATCGGTTAATGTTGTTATTGATCGGTTAACCGATTAATAAAGCTTGTTTTGTAAATTAAGTACGAGGGCAGATCAATAAGTCCGGGATTTTTCGAACTTCCCTCGTAGTTACATAAAATGCAACACATCAAGTACATAAAAATGCATAAATCATTTATTATATGGAGTTTTTTTTATTAAAAAAAGCAACAAAACAAACATAAAAATTCTTGAACTAACACGAGTAAACAAAAAACAATTCATAAATATGTAATACATATTGTTTAATTAATACATAAATATTATGTTGTAATGTTTTTTAATTTATTTTTTAATTAATACATAAACATTATGTAGTAATTAAAAAATAAACTGTTAGATAATATGACTATTGAAATAGTTTAAGGAGACCTTAAAAAATTTTTTTAGAAAAATGTTTAGGACTTACACTGTTCACACGGCATATTCATAATTCAACAACTCTTCTTCTTACATTTTTTGCTTTGAAAATTAATACAAAAGCAAGCAATACTTTAAAATGTCTCATTATTTTAACAATTCATATTTCGTATATTTATTTGTAGTTTTAAATTTCACAAAAAACAAATTTTTTGCAATTTTTTGTTGTTTTCTTATATGTTTTTTAACAGGATTTCATTTATGAAATCCAATAAAATAGAAATGTGGTTCTACCACTGTGTAACTCAACACTACATTAATTTCAAATAATTTTAATAATTAACTAAGATTAACACTCATGTTGTTAGTAAAAATTCAGCCAATTAAAAAATTAAGTAGCCAACATTGTTTTCCCATTTCTATTTTATTATAATTCCCATTGCAAGAATCCTTTAATATTTAACTAAATTACTTTCGAAAGGTTGAAACATAAAAAAAATTTTTCCTGCTACCACGCAAATAGTTTTTCAACATAAATATTTTTATTTGGAAAATATGAAAAATCAAAGTTTAGTAATAATACCGGGGGTTTTTTTTAGCCGCATTAGAACTTTTGATATCGATAACTGTGGTTTGACAGCTGAAAACATAGATTACATAGATATGAAACTCGCTTGTCAAAAACCTAAGTCTATTGTCAAAAAAAAAAAAAATTAAGCGATGAGAATGTGTTAGTAAAAATGTTATCATTGGCTTGGTATCAAATAAATATTCCCCACATTCCCAGAAAACAGAAATAAAAGGCCAGAAAAATAAAATCGATTTTATTTGAATTTTTTTTAAAAAATTCACAAAAAGATTTCTTTTGTTTTTGAAAATGCCATAAGTTTTGAATGATATTTAACCATCTTCAAGCAACATATAATTCAAAATGGGTTTATATAAATATCATTATTAATTTCACAACAAGCTTTACTGTTTGCTGGGATTATTTTATCACCTTTAAGATATTTAACTAATTATAAAAAACAAGTGAGAAAGCCCGACTACATAATATCCTACACCAAACACAAATTTTTGGGAATGTACCCTATTTAGGACTAATGTGCAATTATGGACGTGTCAAAACCAGGGACCGTAACAGTTATTCCTTTTATCATAAAAGTCAGACGATAACAGTTATTTTTTGATTTTTATTTTTTTGAACAAAAACAGTTATAACAGTTATTTTTTGATTTTTAGTTTTTCAATCAAAAATAACAGTTATTTTCTGAACAATAATAACAGTTATTTTTTGATTTTTATTTATTTGAATAAAAATAACAACTATTTTTTGATTTTTATATATTCGAGCAAAAATAAAAGTTATTCTTTAAAGAGATGTACGTGTTTAATTATTTAGTTGACTTTAAATATTTATTTTATACGCATAAGAAATCCCAATGATGATCACACATTTAAATAAAAATTTAAAGTCAACTTAATAATGATAACACGTACATTTCGTTAGAGAATAATTTTTATTTTTGCTCGAAAAAATAAAAATCAAAAAATAATTGTTACTTTTGTTCAAAAAAATAAAAGTCATAAAATAACTGTTATTTTTGATCGAAAAAATAAAAATCAAAAAATATCTGTTATATTTGTTCAAAAAAATGAAAATCAAAATATAACTGTTTATTGTTCCTCGAAAAAATAAAAATCAAAAAATAATTGTTACTTTTGTTTAAAAAATATAAATCAAAAATAACTGTAATTTGTGATCGAAAAAATAAAAAACAAAACTTTAAAAATCATAATATTTTATCATAAAAAAGTTCATAAGGATCAATATGATATACTTGAATCAGTTTGCCAGCATTTACTTCCATATGCTTTTTTTGTTTTAAAATTTTAAAATAACTGTTATTTTCGGTCCCTGGTCAAAACAGAACTATGTTAGTAGTTTAAGATTCATGTACTTATACGAGTTCTTTGTGCCGATTATTATGTAGATATCTACATCTGAATAACACTTTTTAGAAAGCGTTTTTATGGGTTCTATGGTCAATTCGGGACATAATAAGATGGTTTATATGAAAGGAGACTCTTTTCTGGAAAGAAGTTTATATGGGGGCTTTATGAAGGTATGGGCCGATTCCTGCTATTCGTCCTTATGAAAATTAATTAATTTGTACCAAATTTCATCAAATTGTCTCTAAATTTGTGAACTGTAATTTGCGTTATACAGCTAGCCTGATGAACGGACATCGTTAGGTCGATTCAGGAGATAATTCTAAGCCGATCGGTATACTTAAATAAGGGTGGAAAACCAATATTTTTATGTGTTACACATATCAGCACAAGCCCAAAATACCCTCTCCACGTATGGTGGAGTGACTACACTTACTGGTTACCATAATTCGAGATGAGACTTTGGTTTACCGCTGTTTATTAATAAAGGTGTAAATTTTATGCTGTAAGAGCTTGATATATGGACTACTGGTTTACCCAGAGAGCCACGCCTAAAGAACAAGCTCCTAAACACGCATACGAACAGCCCACGTAAACACTTCAAAACGCGAATGTGGCTTGTTTTTCTTTTGTAAAATTAAACTTAAGGCATTGTTTTAAATGCAAAAAATTAAAATTTTTTTTAAAAATTTGTAAAGAAATACATCAAAAAATTTTTATAAAAAATTAGTTTTGTAATTGTTTTTTGTTTACAAAATATTTGTCAAAAAATTGAGGTGAACTTTTTCAAGTGTGTTGAATACACACAGTTCCTATATGTGTGAATAGGTAAATATATTTTTTTTTCACTTTTAAGAGAGTTTCATATCTAAATATGTCATCTATGGCTGAGAGTATCAAACCGTATTGACATTTCGGTCCAAAAAGGTTCGGCCATCAAGGATCGTTTAACGCTAGAACAACGCTTCAAAATTGTGGAAGTTCATACACCATATGGTTATTTTACGCAGCTCATTTCTGATTAAATTGCTACGTCAATAAGTAAAATTGCCGTTTTTGAAGCGAAGACAATCGTCAAGCCGTTAACGAATCATCATTACATCCAAGTGACTTTTGGGTGTAGTTTACACGTTAGTTCAAAATGACCAAAGAGCTGGCTTTACGGTGAATGGAGATCGCTATCGAGCCATGCTGACTGAAGTTTTTTTTTTCCAAATATTTATCAGCGAAACCTCAACGGCATTTCGTTTTAACCAGAAGGCGCAACTTGCCATACAGCGCACTTAACAATCGATGTATCAATTTGGTGACAACTTTATTTCCAGAAGTAGTCCTGTTCGCGGACACCCTCGTTCGTGCGATTTAAGGCGTTTGGATTGCTTTTTATGGGGCTATGCTTAGTCATTAGTTAAGGGCGACAAACTAACAACTCTTAAAGCATTTGAAGCCTATATTCTAACCACCTCAGCAGATTATAATAAAAGAAATTACATTCAAACAATATCTCTGTCTTGTATTATCATTTTAACTTCTCATGCAGCAAAAAAAACAACACCCTTAACAAATGATTAAAAAAATAAGAACTAACAGAAATACAAATTATGGAAAAAAAGAAAAAATGCAACATCATTCATTGTAATTATTCAAACAGAAAATATTTTATTTCAATTAATTTCTCCATTGCCTAAAATCTAATAACAAAATGAAAATAAATCGACATAAAATAAATAATAATAAAATAATAGCAATTACTAACGTCAATCCCAGATCTGATATTAAGTAATAATGATGAATAAGCAAAACTATTCGTTTATGCCTAAAGCATTTTTTATTTTTAAATACCCATCACCGAAGGTGGAAATGGTATATAATTTTCTAATACCGTTTGAAATTACTACAATATTTCTGTAAGGCCTTATGAAGTAGATGTATGTTTAATCTGGGCCCTAATGTGTAGCGAAGTTGATTGACCTCGGTGGAGTTTTCGAGAATATTGCTATTTAAAATCAACCAAATTGGTAAATAAATACACCAAAACCCTGATTTGCTTCGATCCGAATTGCATTGTTTCTAGTGTCCGACCGAACTCACTTTTTTTGCCTGAAGCCGAAGCCGAACTTCGGCCAAAATGTTAATGTTCGGCCGAAGCCGAAGCCGAACTTTTTCTTATTTCAATAAAATTAAGTTATTTCAATAAAACAAAAAGTTTTTGAGATCGATTTTTTATTTAAAAAAAAAAATTAATAAACAAACATAAACAAAAATAAAAATTAATTTTTTTTTTAAATACCTATTTTAAAGACAGTTGTACTGTTTAACACAGGGTCTCCACCTAATATAAGATATAAGATTTTTATATTAGCAAACGTCAAATTCAATCGCAGAGAGTATTATCTTACGTGTGGACTCTCAAATAGTGTTAGTATTAATATTATATTAAATGTTATGAGAGAGTTGTTATGAGAAATCTTAAATTAATAATAAGACGCTATCATTAAAATGTTTAATTTTTTAAGTGAAAATAAGTGATTTCTCGTGAAAAGTGCTTAAAAAACAATATCAAAAAATAAAAACAGAGAAAAAACTTAAAAAAGAATCAAAAACGACACAAGTTTACTGTACGAAAATCAGTAAATTATTAAATCTTATAAGATACATGTTCCCCTTGTTAAGGATTAAGATTAACATGAAGGAATGTGCTCTCTCATTTTGCCGACGTTCTCTCACATATTATATCAGATATTATCTCAGGTGGAGACCCTATGTAAAGTCTGTGTTTCTGGAATTTTCTTTTCAAAATTTGATGGCTTCTTCTTGAAATTTTATCACACACACATATATATTTATATTGTAACATCGTTGTTTTTTCTGTACATCATTTAATATATGATTGACAACGTTGTATTTTTTAGAACTATTTTCTTTAGTATGATCGATTAGCAATACAACCACAGTTGTATATTATTTGTATTTGTTTATTAAATAATCATTAAAACGTTCGGTTGTTCGGTCAATTTTTAGCCGAACACCGAACTTGGCCGAACATCGCTTTTTTGGCCGAACTCCGAAGCCGAAGCCGAACGTTCGGTCGGACACTAATTGCTTCCATTTGCGTCGCTTTTTAAAATGTCGTTCAATTGAAAATCGTAGCTCAGCCGTAGCAGCATCTGTTTATAGCGCCACATAATGTTAAAAACAAAACAAAAGTAAGTTTAGGAATTCAGCAAACTTAGACCCAATTTTCACGGGGGCTTTACAACGTTGTTTTATCTTCATTCCCTTTTAAAGCAACTTCCAAAAATCCTTTGCGTTTATACGATAATTTTTGGTTGCATGTTTTTTTTTTTTTTGCTATTTACTGCAGGGCCTTGATTACCCGTAACTCGACTAATCGGCCGCATACACTTGACTTAAATTTTTTTGCAATGACTTCCTTTACTTTTTTCCCCACATTTTTTAAAAATTTACATTTGAGGAATTCACAAGGAAGTCATAAGTCATTTAGATTTCTTCTGTACAGTTATGAGGAATCCATGAACACAGCATTAACATTTTTACTTTGTTTTAAACATAACAATATTTTGAAAGAATTAGTTAATATTATTAAGGACATTATGTCGATATGACTTGATAACACACCTTGTGAATATATATTTACATAAAATAACAAACACATAAAAAATTGATAATCCAGAATGTTGCCGGTTCCGCCTGTTATTGATAATCGAGGTCTCACTGTATTTTCATCCTACCCTTCAAACTAAGAAAAAGAATTAATCGTAGCAAGAAGAAGTTTAAAGAGAAATAGAAAAAAAAACGACATGAAAGCACAAACCGAGTTTTTTTGTTTGCCCCTCTTTTTTCTCTACAGCGTTTGCTTACAAACAAAAAGCAAGGTCTTGCACAATTTCGTTCACAAGTAGGGAGGGTACACACTTGGTTAAATTGCATATATATAATGTTATATATTACACAAAAACCATCATATACTGTTAAGAATGAACCGCATTTGAAGAGAAAAATAATGGTACAAATGATGCTATGCATATAAAAACTTTTACAATAATATTAAAGTCCCTAAAATTGCAAATTTCAAAAATATGTTTTCTAGCTTCTATTGATACTGAATATTTGATAGCCGTTATATTCGTTACCATTCCTTTTCTTCTTCTTATCAGCATAGTTTTTTATCACCAGTACTCCTGTCTATCACATATCAAAAAATCAAAAAGATCGGGAAAGTACTTTTTTTACTTTTGGCCACATAAAAGTACAAAAAGTCACACTATGCGACCTAGAGCATCTCAATTCATATGTATAAAGTTTTTTTGTTGTTAATAATGATTGCTTTTCATAATAAGATAATTGTTCCAAATATTTGACAAAACCCATTTTAAGAGTATGGTCAATTGAAGGGTTCAGAGCTGAACCACCCGAAGTCATATTATATATATAACACATATGCTTCTGTATTTTAAAACTGGTGCGAAATTCTCCGCAAAGGTTAGCTCTATCCAGTTCTGTAACGGACTAAATCAAAAAGTGTTTCGTTCCAAGGGCAGCGGAAATAAGCCCAAGGCAATGGCTCCAGAAATTAATGGCAGTCCAAAATATATTCAAGCTGAATATATTTTAGAATTTCGTTTAGAAAAAATTCCTGAAACCGATTAGAAAAAAATCCTGAGATTTAATGTTTACGTAAGAGTACATTGTTTCACTAGTGAAGAGTCCTTTTGTTATTTGACCCAATTAAATTCTTCTTCAAAAAAAAAAAAAAAAAATGGTAGACAAAAAATGCTGCGAAAAATACCGAAAAATCCTCACCCCTTTAAATACCGTTATGAGCCCTTATGTGGAAACCGTTAGTTCAAGGGCAAGACAAATGTTTAAAATAAAATTCGATTGTGTATGTAAGTAAGCAAGTAAGCACAATAATCTCTATGAGTACAAATTAAGATGTGGCTAAAATATATGATTAAGATGTATCGCTTCGACGATAAACATTTTGACACACTACGTCCTAGAACATGGCAACAACTGCGTTTATAACAAATGTGGTTGGGTCATTTTAACCCAACAGATTTATTGAAACTAACAGCTTATAGATACATACATACATTCACACGTATATGTATATATATTTAAGTATAAACACTTGTAATATGTGCGCTGTTTATAAACCTACCAACAATTCGCAACCATAAATTTGCACGTTGATTCTATTTAACGGTTAAGAACTTGGCGATATGAATACAAAATAGTTAACCGACTGCCACAAATCTTCATTTTAAAAACATGGTTATTAAAAGTATATTCCTTGAGGAGTATGAAGGCTGTGGATGTACAAATAATAGATACAAAAAAATTTTAACTTTATATTAAACAACGTGAAAATCTTAAATAATTATTCAAAATGGGGCATTTATAACAAATATCAAAGCAAAGCATATTCTCTTTTTAAAATTCTAGCTTGATTTATTTATATTAACCCTAGGACTCTTACTAACTTTTTACCACTAAATTCTGCTCTTGATCCGGCCATACCACAATGAGAATAGTTAAAAAGCTAATTCAATAAAAAGTAAATAAAAACATATATTTTTTATTAAACATATGTTTTTATTATTTTAAATTATACGAATTTTTATAAATATAATTTAATGACATTATTTTATTCTACACAGAAAAAAGTGTTTTATCCAGGGCTGTGGAGTCGTCCGAAAAAAGTACTAACTCCGACTCCGACTCCAAACGCTGAAATTTTTTAAGTGCGACTCCGACTCCGACTCACGACTCCGACTCCTACTCTAACCGTGATGCGAAATGAATGAGACGTAACATTATTTCTCTTTTGTTATTAGTTGTTTTTGTTTGGCTGTAGGTCCACGTAAATAAATAAAATAAAAAATAAAAATTCGTAATATTTTTGTTTTTTATATTTTTATTATTTTCCCAATATTTCGGTAAGCATCGCTAACCATCTTCAGGGGTCTGAATAAATAAATACAATAATAATTATTATTAACATTAAACAAAAAACAAAACATAATATTACAAAGATAATTACATGTAAACAATTAAAAAATATAAAAAACACAAAACTTTACAATAACACTTGTGCCACTTCTTATTAGATTTTATTAACTAAATCTATTTTATCGATCGTCTGTTTTTGTTTATTAATTGTCTGTATATGTGTGCACAATTTTCTGTGTCTTGTCGGTAATTTAGACGAGAGTATAAGTTTTGCTAATGTAATTTAGACTTTTTCCCGCACGTATAAAAAATATACCTAAATATACTTAAATAGTAAAGTACTTGAATCAACTATTTCTCATAAAATAAATTAAAATCTACTTATTCATATTGATCTGCAAAATATTGCATCGCCAATTTCGAAGAATTTTTATATCGGAAAATATTAGTAATTTTTTAAAATTTTTTATGCCGACTCCGCCTCCGACTCCGGTACAAAAACCTCAACTCCGACTCCGACTCCACAGCCCTGGTTTTATCAATAAAAAAAATGGTTTAGAAAGTATTCAAATTTAATTAAAGTGATAATTGAATCAATTATTTTTTAGTTGAAAGAAAATTAAAAATTAAATTTTGATTTAATTAACATTTAAGTTGTTTTGAAATAAATTTTTAATTAAAATTTTAATTAAATAACAAAAAATCTTAATTGACTTTTTTCGTTTAAAATAAAATAAATTAAACTTGTAGAATTGTTGTTGGGAAATGTCAATATTTAATTATATAAATGAATACGTTGTTTGAAATGGCAAAGTTTTTTGATCATTTTTTTAATTAAAATAAAAATATCATTTATTGAAAAAAAAATATTCACAATTTTTAGTAATCAATATAATCATTTTGGTAATAGGTGCAAAATCAACAAATTGTTTGCTTGATATTATGAATTTGGTATAAATTTGGTGATTAGAGAAATTTTTTAATTTTTTTCTGTTTTACGAACTTGGAATAGTTTTGGTGATTGTAGAAATTTAATAATTTTTTTTCTGTGTACATGATAGCCATAGAAAATGTATATATAACAGAGCCCATACTCATAGTCAAAATAATGTATACTTTAAACAAACACCGGATTTATCATTGTTCTAATGTATACTTTAAAAAAAGTCGACTTTGTTTTTGAATATGATTGTAGACCATATTCTTAGAAAGTAAAGGCTATGTCAGACAGTGATGGGATTGATGACACAATTGGGCCATTTTTGGCACTATTGAATGTTAATTGGCCCTAGGGCCCATTCGCTCTTTATTGGCCATTTTTTAGATTCACATATATTTTTTGGTTGTCAGGCCTTTTTACATTTCAGGTGACTATGCAGTCTTATTTGTATTGTATAAACAAGGCAAAAATAAAATAAAGTAATAAAGAAGCTTAACTTAAGTTTGATTTTTGTCAGACTAACTGGAAATAAGAAAATAAAAAACAATTTTATAAATATTTGCATATAATAAACAAGTAAAAGGAATGAACAGTATGTACAAAAACATTTTTGAGTGTACCTATTTGGGGCCCATAGGCATTAATTAATAGACCAACCAGAATAAAATTATGTTATGAGGTTAAGATTTATACAGCCCATTCTTGCGCATTTAAACAATTAGTGCCCAAAATTGCTTCAAAGGGTGGAATATCATTAACTAAGCTGCAAAAATGTGCTGCAAATATATGTTTTCCCCTCCACTGGCCGCACAAGGAAAAACTTATAATGGCATCTTTACGTTTTCCTTGATTATTGTTAACTTGATAAAAAATTTATTTTATCGTACATTAGGAAGGGTCCTACTTTTTTTACGGTTCTAAAATTCTGCATTAGCTTTTTTATATATGTATTCTTTTTTATCATGTTTTATGAATCAAACTTAAGAAAATGCATATGCTAGATTTTTCTAACTTAAAGTAACGATATGTAATAGTAATTTAGAAATCGTTATATGCAAAAAGTATTAGATTTACTGAAATGTAAATACCTTTAAAGAAAATTTTATAATAAAAAATAAGTGCGCAATCAAAAGTTAAGCCTGATCTTTTTTTTGATTTTTAGTGAAAAAAGCATTCTATTAATTATAAAATATAATATATATCCATTAAAAATGCAAAATTTCAACAACATTTTCAAACTTTAATTTCGACTTGCCCCTTTTCAGTCACTTTGCCCGTTTTCGTTACAATTTTGGCACAAAATTAAAATTTTAAATCCCATCACTGATGTCAAATACAACTTTGTCGCGTTGTGTGACGTTTCTAAAACTCTGACAACACTCACGCATTGTTTGGTTACCGTTAAAAGTGGTTGGTAAATTACTCATTTAACTATTTGTTATAAAAATAATATTTAAAAATTTTATTTGAAGATTTATTGGAATTGAATTTTGCAAAAAAAAAATTAAATTAAAGAAAATTATGCTAGATTATTGTCAAAGCTAGGGATGGGCAAATTGAAAAAATATATCGATATATATCGTATCGATATTTTTTAAGAGTATTTATTAATTAAAAATATCGATATATCGATGTATCGAACCTATTAAGCTGAAATTATTACTAAATTTAAAAACTTAATATACCTATGTCAGTACATATGTATTAACATATTTACAAACATATTACATGTAATTCCATTCTAACTTTTTTTTGTTTCTTTTAATTTCAAATTTACTGCCTGTCCCTCGATTTAAAACGAAACTTTAGTTCGCTTAACTTTTATTTAAAATAAAAACCAATTTTAAAATTTAGTTTTTAAGGTAAGTTATGCGAACGAAGTTTTCGTTTGAAAACAAAGGGACCGGCTATTAATTCTCCAATAAAAAAAAATTTTAAAAAAAGTGAAGAATACAAAAATTTTTTTATTTATTCGCCATATGAAAATTAAAAAAAAAAAAAAAATTAATTGGGATTATAATGCCGGATTATATACTGCCGGTAAACGAAACTTGTGACACATACTACACAAATAAACTGTGCAATATTTTATTTTTAATATATAAGAACATGCTCAAATAAAAAAAAAACAAAATATTTTTTTTTTATTATTAACTTCCCAACTTTCACGAGTCTATTGCTGCTAATACTCCATAATTAAGGCGATTCTTTGCATAATTCCAGGAACCCTTTCTAGCATATTTTTCCGCGTTTTTTTGTTGTCATCTCTTAAAAAACCGAGACAAAACTGAACTGTGTAATCTATGAAAATGTACAATGGAAAAATGCCGTTATTTTCTTAATATTAGTTAAAAAACTTTATGATGCAATTCTTAAAAAACAACAGTATTGTGAGCAGTTGAGCACAGAGTTCGAAAAAAAACTGTACACTAACGCAGTGTACTTGTCTTACCACACAAACTGTAAATCTTATTTTTTTGTTTGTGCACTTGTACACAAACAAAATATGGTACATAACTATTGTGAGCTGACGAACAGAAACACTTAGATAAGTTACCGAACTTATTTTAGAGTCCGTGTTAAGTTCTTTTAAGGTACTTATCTGTACTTTTTAGTGAACACGTAGTTAACTTTTAGCTAACATGATATGTGTTTTTTAGTGTCTGCGTAGTTTTATTTATTGAGAAAAGAATCCAAAATATAATTTGAAGTTAAGTTTTATAACAGGAGTGCAGAAATATAAGAAACAAATAGTGCAAAAATATATGAAAAATTTGAAAAAATTCACGTTAAAATTCAAGAAAATTATGTAGTAAAGAGGCCTAATAGAAGGCCTTTTTGCAGACTAAAGATCTCCCAGCCGCATGCTAACTTTATTACCAATTAACAAGGTGTGTCATTGGAGACCAACACCTTGCACTTTTGCATCAATTTTAAGCACTTCTGGAAGGGTTTCTAAAAAGATTTAAGAATAAAGCTTTATCCAAATTTTATTGTTGTGGCAAATAATACGAAGTAAGTCAATTAATAACTAAACTTGCAACACGTTCTAACATAAAACTACTAATAAAACGATTGCGACAGGCCTTATCTTAGAAAAGAAAAATTTTAATTTGTAAAATATTTAATAAAAACTTTTCTAAAAGACCTTTTCAAAGAAGGCAGAGTGGAGTAAGTAAAAGTTTACTTACAATTTAATTATGAACCTTCTTAAAGGCCTAAAAAGTGAATCGCTTGCAATTTTCACTGCTGGGCAGCACGATTAGCCTGTTTGTATTTTTTTTTTTTTTTTTTTTTTTTGTAAAATTATTTCTTGACTGGTGAACCAAAATGTATGTGTTGTTTTTTTTTTTTTTGTAGGCAAATATTATTGAAATAAAAAAAAACTAAGAGAACTGCACATATCGTCATCTTAAATGCAGAATATTGTAACATCAAATTTCATAAGTTTACATGAGAAGCAAAAAACCTTGTAAAATGGAAATTATATGAGATATTAGAGTATTAAATATTTAGAATAAAAATGCGAGAACCGATATATTTTTTATAAAAAAATATTATTTTTATTATATTCAACATTTTTGATTTTTCGAATTTATTCTATGATAGTGTATAAAGTAATTCCTGAAAAATTTAAGGAATAGAACTATTACAAAAAAGCTCATAGAATAAATTCGAAAAATAAAAAATTTTGAATATAATAAAGTTGCTTATGAAAAGAAATAATTCCCAATATCTATTTATTATTTTTATTGTTATTTATTTAGTTATGTGTGTTGCGTTATTTTAAATTGAATGTGTGTTGCGTTATTTTAAATTCTCTGAAACAAAACGACAAAAATTTAAATATATTGTTAAAAATTACAGGAATAATTGAATATTAAGATACTATAATAGAATATTAAGACAATAATCGTATAATTAATATGTAGCAAGAAGTAAATTTTAATTAGTTAATTTCTGAAATAGTTAAATAAGAAGAATGAAAGTTTTTCAATTAAGAGTAGTATTGATAGCAGCCCCCGTATTCAGTGAACGAAAATGTTGTACAAAGAAGCACTTATCCTATAAAAAAAAATACTATTAGTATTTAATAAAGCCGTAAAAGGATTAACAGAAAATATAGCTAAACAATTTATATTCCAGCACTTTATAAAAAATGTTATTATGTATGTGATGTAGAAGACAAGTAATTTATTATTTAACACAAAAATCTTTATAATAGTCTTTTTGAGGATATTGATGAAGGACGATTTGGAAGAATGCAATCCTAACAAAAATAACAGATTATTTTAAATAAACGTGGAAAAAATATTTCTATTGTTTTATAAACATTCTATATCAATAATAAAAAAATATTCTGGTCCAATAGTAACAGATACATTATAGGAAACTCGTCTGTATTCAAATTTATTAAAAAGTATATATGTACATACGAGTATATTAACTCATAACATTAGAAACGAAACAAATAATGGAAAAATCCTATCATAAAAATAATGACATCCTGCTGGAAGCAAAAATCTAAGGATCTGCAGATGTTACTATTTATTCTTGGAAATTCTTAGCGGATGGGAGTGCAATGGGTTAAGCTGTGTAATTTCTAACAGTCCAATGAAGAAGAAGCTGATAGTCATACTTAATATAGGTTTTCATACATACATATATATGGATTCGGTTTATATTAATTTTACCGCACGGTTTTCCTGTTTGCTTATGCAACAATTTGCAGTTTGATCACTTATTCCACTAACACGTTCAGAGTATGAAACAGAATACCCATTTTTGACGTAAAAAATTATGTGTTCGTAAAAATATATCAAATATTCTGCTAATTTTTTTTTAATTAAGATTATTCATTATGTAGTTTAAGTAAATTATATACTTAATGATAAGCCATTTTTGATTTTGTTAATAGCTTGGATATTTTTTAAGGTGGAAGTTTAAATTTTTTTTAAATATTTAACGTAAATCGTAATCAATAATAAAGTCTTTTTCAAAATGTTCAATGATACATTGCTTTGCATTTTAGCAAACGATATGTATACTGTTGTAAAAAATTCTTTGATGCTTTTAAAAGGGACCGTTTTTTTCTGAAGCAGACATAAAGGCAAAACTCATTCAAAAAATACATTTGAACAAAAACCAAAGTTGTAAAATTGTTGCTTTTTTTAACGTTAATGAAGTGATTTTATGGTCCCATGCAGTTTTATTATAGGGAAGTTCGATTGTACCTGCTGTCACATTTGCTTTTACGTATAAAACCTTTTTTACTTTAATTTCAAATATTTATTACCTATGTATTTAAGAAAAATTTTATCAGCGAAAAAAAGCACACTCACAATATTTTTACAGTAACGGACTGTAGGTTATTCAAGAAGTATTCCGTTCAGTAATTTTTAAATAAATAAACATTTAAAATTCCAAGCAAATTAATTTTTGACTGATTCTAACATTTATTATAAAAACTAAGAGCACATTAATTAATACGGATTTTCGGTTGCATTTAATATTGTCAGTTGATTAAGTAAAAGTATTCTGTATGTAAAATTAAATGAAAATGATATTTAAAACAACTGTAAATTTACTTAAAACCCGATCTACTTATTTTTCATTTTAATTTTATTTTAACGAAAAGTTAATTTAATTTCTACTGTCAAAAGTTCAACCGCGAATTCCATAAAAAATTAACCACAAATTCCGTAAAAACAAATGAATTTTCAGTTATTTTATATAATTGAACTACAAAAAAATAAATCTATTAATAAATCTGTGGCAAAAAGTAAAAGTAAATAACGATTTGCTTGTTTTGTGTAGAAAATTTCCATATTCTATTTGTTAAAATTATTTAGTTAAAAACATGAAATTTTTATGGTAAAATAATTGCGAATACCATATCGGGCATGCTGCTGGTGTCTTATAATTGGAAGTTCTTCTGTAACACTGCGGCCACACGATCAACTTTTTGTTGATAGTCTTTTACATATACTGTTTGTCAAAATTTACATTAATTGAAAGCTGTGACGTAGGCTGCACGCAATTTTTAAGCAATTTACTTTCAAGATGTCATCAAGAAAACAATTTATACTGACAAACGAAAAATTGGCTCACTAAACTTCTAATCAGCTGTTAAGTTGAGCGTAAAATTGCCAAACAAATGGATAGTTAAAATTGAGAGCAATCTCGTGATCAATTCAAAAAGTGTGAGTGTGTTAGTGAAAAAAATGAGATTGAGAGCAAATTGAAAGGAATTGAAAGACAAAAATTGATCGTGTGGCCTCCAAGTAAACAAAGTGGTCAGTACAACAAAACTAAAACAAACATGTAGGTATAACGGGGTAAGTAAATCAAAATAAATATTCTCTCTCTCTCTCATTAGAATAACAAGCGGACAGGAGTCTGGTATTTTTTAGAAATTCGAGTAAAACCTGTATTATATAAAATTACTGAATTACATAAAATAACTGAAAATTCATTTGTTTTTACGGAATTTCTCAGTTATTTTTTGATAGTTAATTTTAATAAAATAACTGAAAATTCATTTGTTTTTACGGAATTCGCAGTTGAATTTTTGACAGTAAAAATTAAATGAACGCTTCGTTAAAAATAAATGAAAAATAAGTAGATCGGTTTTTAACTGGATATTCATTTATTTTATATTACAATTTTAGTTAATTTTACGTACAGAATATTGTGAGTGCACTTTTTTGGTTGGTAAAACTGTATTACAACAACAACACGTATTGAGTACTTGGAGTTTTTTTTGAATGAGTTTTGCCTTTATGTCTGCTTCAGAAAAACACGGTCCCTTTTAAAAGCATCAAAGAATTTTTTACAACAGTATACATATCGTTTGCTAAAATGCAAAGCAATGTATCATTGAACATTTTGAAAAAGACTTTATTATTGATTACGATTTACGTTAAATATTTAAAAAAAATTTAAACTTCCACCTTAAAAAATATCCAAGCTATTAACAAAATCAAAAATGGCTTATCATTAAGTATATAATTTACTTAAACTACATAATGAATAATCTTAATTAAAAAAAAATTAGCAGAATATTTGATATATTTTTACGAACACATAATTTTTTACGTCAAAAATGGGTATTCTGTTTCATACTCTGAACGTGTTAGTGGAATAAGTGATCAAACTGCAAATTGTTGCATAAGCAAACAGGAAAACCGTGCGGTAAAATTAATATAAACCGAATCCATATATATGTATGTATGAAAACCTATATTAAGTATGACTATCAGCTTCTTCTTCATTGGACTGTTAGAAATTACACAGCTTAACCCATTGCACTCCCATACGCTAAGAATTTCCAAGAATAAATAGTAACATCTGCAGATCCTTAGATTTTTGCTTCCAGCAGGATGTCATTATTTTTATGATAGGATTTTTCCATTATTTGTTTCGTTTCTAATGTTATGAGTTAATATACTCGTATGTACATATATACTTTTTAATAAATTTGAATACAGACGAGTTTCCTATAATGTATCTGTTACTATTGGACCAGAATATTTTTTTATTATTGATATAGAATGTTTATAAAACAATAGAAATATTTTTTCCACGTTTATTTAAAATAATCTGTTATTTTTGTTAGGATTGCATTCTTCCAAATCGTCCTTCATCAATATCCTCAAAAAGACTATTATAAAGATTTTTGTGTTAAATAATAAATTACTTGTCTTCTACATCACATACATAATAACATTTTTTATAAAGTGCTGGAATATAAATTGTTTAGCTATATTTTCTGTTAATCCTTTTACGGCTTTATTAAATACTAATAGTATTTTTTTTTATAGGATAAGTGCTTCTTTGTACAACATTTTCGTTCACTGAATACGGGGGCTGCTATCAATACTACTCTTAATTGAAAAACTTTCATTCTTCTTATTTAACTATTTCAGAAATTAACTAATTAAAATTTACTTCTTGCTACATATTAATTATACGATTATTGTCTTAATATTCTATTATAGTATCTTAATATTCAATTATTCCTGTAATTTTTAACAATATATTTAAATTTTTGTCGTTTTGTTTCAGAGAATTTAAAATAACGCAACACACATTCAATTTAAAATAACGCAACACACATAACTAAATAAATAACAATAAAAATAATAAATAGATATTGGGAATTATTTCTTTTCATAAGCAACTTTATTATATTCAAAATTTTTTATTTTTCGAATTTATTCTATGAGCTTTTTTGTAATAGTTCTATTCCTTAAATTTTTCAGGAATTACTTTATACACTATCATAGAATAAATTCGAAAAATCAAAAATGTTGAATATAATAAAAATAATATTTTTTTATAAAAAATATATCGGTTCTCGCATTTTTATTCTAAATATTTAATACTCTAATATCTCATATAATTTCCATTTTACAAGGTTTTTTGCTTCTCATGTAAACTTATGAAATTTGATGTTACAATATTCTGCATTTAAGATGACGATATGTGCAGTTCTCTTAGTTTTTTTTTATTTCAATAATATTTGCCTACAAAAAAAAAAACAACACATACATTTTGGTTCACCAGTCAAGAAATAATTTTACAAAAAAAAAAAAAAAAAAAAAAATACAAACAGGCTAATCGTGCTGCCCAGCAGTGAAAATTGCAAGCGATTCACTTTTTAGGCCTTTAAGAAGGTTCATAATTAAATTGTAAGTAAACTTTTACTTACTCCACTCTGCCTTCTTTGAAAAGGTCTTTTAGAAAAGTTTTTATTAAATATTTTACAAATTAAAATTTTTCTTTTCTAAGATAAGGCCTGTCGCAATCGTTTTATTAGTAGTTTTATGTTAGAACGTGTTGCAAGTTTAGTTATTAATTGACTTACTTCGTATTATTTGCCACAACAATAAAATTTGGATAAAGCTTTATTCTTAAATCTTTTTAGAAACCCTTCCAGAAGTGCTTAAAATTGATGCAAAAGTGCAAGGTGTTGGTCTCCAATGACACACCTTGTTAATTGGTAATAAAGTTAGCATGCGGCTGGGAGATCTTTAGTCTGCAAAAAGGCCTTCTATTAGGCCTCTTTACTACATAATTTTCTTGAATTTTAACGTGAATTTTTTCAAATTTTTCATATATTTTTGCACTATTTGTTTCTTATATTTCTGCACTCCTGTTATAAAACTTAACTTCAAATTATATTTTGGGTTCTTTTCTCAATAAATAAAACTACGCAGACACTAAAAAACACATATCATGTTAGCTAAAAGTTAACTACGTGTTCACTAAAAAGTACAGATAAGTACCTTAAAAGAACTTAACACGGACTCTAAAATAAGTTCGGTAACTTATCTAAGTGTTTCTGTTCGTCAGCTCACAATAATTATGTACCATATTTTGTTTGTGTACAAGTGCACAAACAAAAATTAAAAAAACTGTGTGGTACCTTAACTTGCTGTACTTTACAGTTTATTTTCGAACTCTGGTTGAGCAACGGTTGAAATGTGGAATTTTGTTATAAACAGATCTTAAAAATATCGATTTCGATAGTCGTAGATAAATATCGATGTATCGATATATGGGTATTTTTAATATCGTCGATATATTTCGATTATAAATTTTTTTAAATATCGATATTTTGATGTAGTCAAAGCGCGCTCAGCGTTAGGTAGGTATATTTTATCTTAGATGTCAAAGCCAAAAGGCTTCGTCTGAATACCATATTAAAGTATTGATTTAGGTACTACTATGTACTTATATCGGGTGATTCGTCGTAAGGTTAGATTTATTATGTAAAATTAAACACATCATTTTTAAAATCCTATTATCGGTTAAAAGAAGAATTTATTGCAATTACTGTTTTAAGATGAGTTCATATAAACGTTGGTCATGACTTCGTTTGAGGTGATCCATTCAGAATTCCAATTTTGGGCGACTCGCTTGAGCATAGCGACTGGTATCTCGCGAATAGCACGAGTAATGTGGCCTACCAAAGAGTCAATCTTAGCTGATTCCTGAAGACCTCATACTTTACATATCCGCAGAGAAAATAGTCCAAAGGTGTGATATCGCACGATATACAGTTACAGTTAAAGATTTTTCAAAATAAATTAAACCATTTTTAAAATAGATATTGGGAATTATTTCTTTTTATAAGCAACTTTTATTATATTCAACATTTTTTTTTTTTTTTTTTTTATTTTTCGAATTTATTCTATGAGTTAAATTTCAGTTATGTATTTTATAAAGCTTTTTGTAATAGTTCTCTTCCTTAAATTTTTAGAAATGACTTTATACACTACCAGAAAAGATGATGCAATATAATAGTCTGGTAGTGTATAAAGTCATTTCTAAAAATTTAAGGAAGAGAACTATTACAAAAAGCTTTATAAAATACATAACTGAAATTTAACTCATAGAATAAATTCGAAAAAAGAACATTTTTAAAATATGTAGGGAATTTATTTTTTCGGATTTGTTTCAATTACTGATTAATGAAGAGGTTGCGACACTTACTATGTTACGATCAGTGCTAAAATAACTTAATAATGATTGGGCATGAAATTTTAACTTCGAAAATGTCTTCTCTATCGGATTCAGCATAGGAGAATAAAGTGGTAAAATTTAGTGTACATTCACTATTGCTTACCATATGTCATATAACTTGGAATTTATGGATTCTGGAATAATCCATAATTACAAATGAGTTTTGCAGCATTGGGCTGCGTTTAATTTTATCTAAGAACTCAGTGGATACATAAATAACTTAATGGTAAACCACGCCAGCATTATCTGTCGTAGCAATTAGAGTCATATTCCTTCTCCTTACGGTTGGCAAAACACCATGAGCTCTTTCCCCTTCTTTAGCAAAAAAAAAAAAAAAACTAAATTCCTACAAGATTTTAAAAATGGTATTAATTTGAAAAATGTTAAACTGTATTAGAATAAACTTTCGTTTAATTTGAATAAAGTTTCGTTTATTTGGAAAAAGGTTTCGTTTATTTAAAAAAAAGTTTCTTTTATTTTGAATAAAGTTTCGCTTATTTTGAAAAATGTTTCGTTTAATTTGAAAAAGTATTTGTTTTATTTGAAAAATGTTTAATTCAAACTGAAAATGCTAAATTCTACCCCTTGATAATTCTCAGTCGATTTAGCCATTGTCCGTCGGTCTGTCTACTGAAATCATAATTTTGGTGGCTATTTTTTTAACTGCTCTTAATCCATCGTCCAGACTTGATATTATTGTTGCTGCAATTTTCAAAAATTCTACTTTGAACTTTTGTTAGCGTCCAGATTTTGAAATTATAGTTTTACAATTTTTTTATTTTTATCTTGTCTTTCCTCATCTCCTTTTATTATTTTGTATACAAATACAAATACACCAACAGGCAATTTTAAGTTAAAAACTGCGAGAATAACAATACAAAAGAGAATTGCGGAGTACATGAAATTGAGTAACCCTTCCCAATCTTCTTACCTCTCCAACCCGTAAACTCAAGAATCGATGCATCAAAAATTGCAAGTCTGGACATGGCTTCATGTTGTAAAATTCCTTTCTTCATAAAAATAATATAATAAAAATTAAATTCAATGCACTTTAGCCTGATTAAAATATCAAAATTTGGATTAAAAATCATTAACAGTTCAATTAAATAACCACAATACTAATTAATTTATATTTTTGTTACAATAACTTACATAAACTGCTGGCGGAATGCACCGATCGTTATTGAATTTTGCAAAATCTCATTTTATATGACTTGAAATCATACATATTAAGTTGTAATAAATAAAGCTAGTAGGAAAAATGTCGCATGCCATAGTCTTATAAGACTAGAAATCACAATGCCGGATTTCGTGAAGATCGCTCTGTAATTTACCAAAGACCCCATATAAAACGTACTTTTGCAAAAGACTTCAAAACTTCTAAAAAAGCAACGAATTATAATACTGGTAGGTCAGGTTTTATAAATATTGCTTTATAATATTTAGACCCAATATGAGGCCCACTCCTGAAATAATTATAATGCCGTTGGAGGTATCAAAAATTCGGAACAGAAAAATTTAAAACTTTACTTGTTTGTGTTCCAAAAAATAAAGTTTAAATAAGACCAGGGACCGTAAAAGTTATTCCTTTTTTATAAAATCAGATGATAACAGTTATTTTTTTATTTTTATTTTTTGAACAAAAATAACAGTTATTTTTTATTTTTTTTTGAACAAAAATAACAGTTATTTTTTTATTTTATTTTTTTGATCAAAAATAACAGTTATTTTTTTATTTTTATTTTTTTGAACAAAAATAATGGTTCTTTTTTGATTTTTATTTTTTTGATCAAAAATAACAGCTATTTTATGATTTTTATTTTTTCGAGTAAAAATAAAAGTTATTCTTTAAAGAAATGTACGTGTTATAATTATTTAAATGTGATGATCACACATTTAAATAAATATTTAAAGACAACTCAATAATTATAACACGTACATTTCTGTAAAGAATAACTTTTATTTTTGCTCGAAAAAATCAAAATCAAAAATAATTGGTATTTTTGTCCAAAAAAATATAAATCAAAAAATATCTGTTATTTTTAATCGAAAAAATAAAAATAAAAATATAACTGTTATTTTTGTTCAAAAATAAAAATCAAAAAATAACTGTTACTTTTGTCCAAAAAAAATATAAATCAAAAAATACTTGTAATTTTTGATCAAAAGAATAAAAATCCAAACTTTTAAAATCATAATATTTTATCATAGAAAAGTTCATAAGGAACAATATGGTATAATTGAATCAGTTTGCCAGTATTGACTTCTATATACTTTTTTTTGTCTTAAAATTTCAAAATAACTGTTATTTTGGATCGCTGAATAAGACATTAATATAAAATAAAGGAGAATAAAGACAGAAAATAAATGGAAAATGTATAAGAAATCTATTTTTAAAGATACTTAAAACGAAGTTCTCTACTTAAAATCGTTTTGTTTTAAAAATAGATGGCCATTACCATGGCCCAATTAGTAGGTCTGCTCGAAACGCCTGCTGATTTTTTGTAGAGATGTGTTCTCATTGTGCAATTGTTTTTTGTAGCAATTGTTTTGACATCTTGTCCATTTATAACACAAACAAATGCAATGGGTTTTGACATCTTTTACATAATTTACACAAATAAAATGCGTGTTGTTTTTTCTATTGTTGCATTGTTGTAGTTTTGCGCAGACCTACTAATTGGGCCATGTACGGTCAAATATGGACCGGCACTCAAAAATATGTGTTAATATGACAAAATATGCAATAAACAAATGTATGGGCTGAATTTGATGTTAATACCGACACGAGTAGAAGGTTAATTATTTTCACTTGGTTTATTCTTTGGCCTACTTGGGTTGCCTTAGAAACTTATTCTAAGTCGATTACCATACATAAGGCTGGATACGAGCACTAAACTTTTTCATCTTTACAAACTTTAGCAAAATGCATAATTCTCTTCCCACCTTCATTTATGAGTGTTCGGTATACGAGCCAAAAATTACTCTACTTTAATTTCTTTAAATAAATTACAGTACTTTCGCACTTATAAGTACTGCTTGAAGCAACAAATGCGTGCTTACAGCTTTCTCATTATGAAAATGCACAGGGTTTAAATTCAACAATAAGTCCTAAATTTATATGGATATTTAAAAGGTAATAAAACAACGACTTGAAATTAGATGTCATAATTCTTTAATTATACTTATACTTTAATTACTTATATAAGACCTTTAATAACATTTTGTTTACAATGCAAAAAAAGTTTTTCATTAGGTCTTTTAAATCTTCGAATAATAAAGTATCATATAAAAAGTAATTTCGATCATTAAAAGACAAATAAGTTATTTATCTTTGTACGGTGTCCTTCGAAATATTTTAATATACTTACGATTACAAAACATGTTCATCACATTTTAATATTATATTTTTATTGGAATTTGTTGTGTTTTAAACTGTTCCATTAATATGAAGAAAACACTGAATACATGATTTACAATGAAGAACGAACATCTGATTCTAGCTTCCAACGAGTTCGGCACTTTAATTTATCATTTGCAATTTATTTTATAAAGTAATGGAGATAACAATTAATTTTAAACCAACAGACTAATAAACCAATTGTTATTTTTTGTTATGATTTTTCTAAAACTCTCAATGGCTAATTCTTGGATCAAGGCCAAATGAGTTGAGAAACTAAAATCAAAAACTCAGAATCCCATCACTGGTTAGTGTGTACAAAATAATTATCAAGAGTAGCTCTTATTTAAAAAAAAATTATTTTTAATAAGAGTTATTTGTGACGAATTTTTGGCGAGATAACTATTGGGCTTACATGGGACCCTATAGGGACCGCAGACATCACTAGAGTTATTTAGCAGACCGTTTCTTTTGGGAAACAAAAAAAAGTTAATAATAATAATAATAAATGAATAATGACAACAGAATATGATATTAAAGTGTTACTGGACCTACTGTCTATCTAATATATACCTCCGATTTGCCCAGATGTAACCAATTGAACAATTCGACATTTGCAGATGAGACAGAGCTTGTTGGTTTCCATGTCAACTTTCAAGTGGCTTATATTTAACTTAATGAGCGTTGGTTTAAAAATTGTCTAATTTTTTCGAGAAGAGACTTCGTATGAGTTGCTAAAAGTACAAGGGGCTTAAGTGCCTTTTTCCAAAATTTACTTTACACATGGAATTAGTAGGTGAAGTTCGAGAAGTTATGAGCACAAGAGGTGAATATGGGACTCTCATCCTGTAGCGAGATATGGCGACCAATTCTAGCACTTGTCTTCAAAATACCTGTTTCGCTGGGAGCGCAAGCGGAATATGAGCACTTAAGACCCTTGTGCTTTAAGCAAATATTAAAATGCATTGTTCACAAGGTCTGAGTGCGTAAATTCAGAAAAGTTCTGAGCTAAAATTTGGCGAATTTTTGTCAAAACATCTGTTTCACCTTATTGCACATAGTTTTTGATTTATTTTATTTTAGGGCATGCGAAAAAATTTTAAGAAGGATGAACCTTGGGACCTCTCATACAAAGATGATCTTTTGAATGAGCCAGAAAATTTCGCCAAAGTAAATATAAAAGCTCGAAATGGTGGTCGAGCCGTGCAGTTACTCCCACAACTTCCTCCATAAATCAGCGTTAAACCAATAAAGTTCGAGAAATTCAAGAACCTCCAGTATTTTATTTTCCATATACCACCAATTTATCATGAATGGTTAAAACCACTTCCTCACGATATCATGGAAGAAATTCCGAAAAGAATCGAAAGCGAAGATGATGATGAAGATGAGCCTGATGATGTCGTGGAATCTGATTATGATGACTAAGAAATGTAACAAAGAACCATAAAAGCAAAAAATTGTATGCAAAACATTAGTCCAAGCGGTTTTCTTATTACGTATTACTAACATTCTTTTGAGATAAAAGTTTTTTAAAAATTAAAAAAAAAAATAAAGCACAAGGGGTATAAGTGCGAATTTCATTATGTGAAAGGTAATTTTTAGGTATTTGTACATGTAAAACGCGGTATTTTTATACCTTGTATGATTAAAAATAACTCAGGATCTCTATTATCTAAAAATTAATATTCCACATAGCATCTTACATTTATTATTGCAATTTAACTTTGTTTAAGTCACTTGAACCCCTTGTGCTTTAAGCCCCTCATATGGTATCTGTGGTATTTTTAAAACTCCTCTTTATAAAATCTGACATCAAGAGTTGTTGTCAGACAAAATAAATAAATGTCAACTTTAATGACAGGATATTTCCGTATCACAAAATGGACCTATTGTAAATTTTTATTTTTACTAAATTAAGCCAAATTTTTAATTCTTAATATTATTTGGTGAAATCGTTTTTCGTGTTGATCGCTCATCAGTCCTAAATTGGGTGTAGTCTTATTGACATTCTTCAACCCATTGCATTTTTAGTTTTTGTGTTTCCAGGAAACTAGATTTAAGCCATTCCATGCATTTTTTTCTACAAATTTAACTTGTTGCAAGAAATTTTGTCTTTTAACAATTTTTGTAGGTTAGGTTAGGTTAAGAAGGGTTATGCGCCCAAGGGCAGCTCCACTCGGAGACCAATGCGGTCCATTGTGAATCCCTTCAGTAAGGAGGTAGAAAAAAGAAAGAATTGAAAAATTAAAGAAATACACAGATAGATAGAGTACAAGATATTAGTAGGCACTACATAGGAAAGTTACTCCCTCTACTGTCCCCTCAATAGAAACAGCCGTCCTATTTCCCTGACAAACCCCAGTAAATCGACTTGATTACATCTAATGATGCACCCCAGTTCGTCGTGAAATCTAGGACAGTGTCACAGTATATGCTCAACCGTCTCTAGATCCTCAGGATCATCGCATAATCTGCAGAAGTCCGGTATGGCATTATCCCATTTACTCGTAAAAGCCCTAACAAAACAATGACCCGTCAGGAACCCTATAAGAGTCCTGAGACCACTCCTATCCAATCCCAGCAGAACCTTGGTTGCCCCTGCGTCCAATTCAGGCCATAGGGCTCTAGACACTCTGTAATCCGTTCTCTCTTTCCAGGATCGGTTAACGTCATCACGGAATCTTTTCCGTATCACCTCATAGTAGTGACATAGGGGGGGCTTTACCAGTGCCGGTTTCCCTCTTGGATCCAGCCATAAATACTGCCCATCCCTCAAACAGTCCAATGGATCCATGCCAGACTTCCCTATCCGGGAACTCTACTGGTGGTGTTATACCGAAGTCTAAGGTCATAGCCCTATGATCCGAAATTCCTTCAAGAATGCTACCCTGATCAAACAGAGCCACTTCGTACAAAATTACAAAACCAATAGACTCGCAGAGTCTAAATAAGTTCTTAGCAGCCACACTCTTCACATAATGCTCAATAGGGGACAGATATAGTAGGATATCCAACGCTGCCTGTAAAGTGCTTCTCTTTGCACCTGTGATGCCAAGAGATGCACTCCTTTGAGCCTGGCTGAGCATCTTCCTATAGCTATCCACGTTTAACGCATGCCACCAAACAGTACATCCATAAGTAAGATTTGGCATAATCACCGATGTGCAAATCCAGTTTACCATATCCGGTCTCGGTCCCCAGTTCTTACCGATGGAGTTCCTGCATGTGTAGTGGGCGTTGAGTCTCTTTCTCATCCTCTCCTGAGTAATTCTCTTCCAAGACAATGTACAGTCGAGGAAGTTACCCAAATACTTAGCAATGTCCGATAGAGTTCACTCGACACCATCTAGCACTGGTCCCCCAAAGCACTCTATTTTGTACCATTTGGTAAAAATCACCAGTTCCGTCTTCGTATAATTTCACCGATCGTGGACAGAAATTTTCCCCTGACCAGCCGAACTATGACATCCGCATAGGCAATGACAACAATTTTCGTATTTGTAGGCCAATAAAGAGATTATAAATAAGTTTTTCTTATGCATACTTTCATAGCACAGTGCGACAAGAAAAAATACCTGGGTTAAGATACCTTTCTTCTAGTGGGTCTTATCGAGCTCAACAAGACTCTGTCCTTCAAATTTGCGAAACACCTCAAAAATCTCGAGTTACGGGTAAAAACACGGTGTTTCTTATCTTTTGCACTTATTTATATGCCAACGTAAGTAACGTTGTGGCATATCAACCGATTTTAAAGTTCTCAGCGGATTTAGAAAGAAAAAACTGAGACATTTCGAAGATGTGAACATGATATTTAAGTAACATTGAGGTAACTTTGCGTATTTCTCCAGCAAGCTGGAGATGTTTTTGCACATTTTTGGACTGAGGAACCGTAATATTTATGAATTTATTACACTGTGAGACAAATGGTAGGGGTCAGTGATCGGGAAGGATTCAACCTACCGGGGAAAGTTATATCGGTAAAAAAGAAGTTATACGTGTCTCGGCGTTTCGCTGGGTCACGTCTAGGAATCGAGATATATCGATTTGAAGTTAGTAACTATCATATAGGGGAAATTTTGACCTTTGGTGGTCTTTTTTTTTGACATAACTCGAGAACCACCAGTCCGATTTTGCTGAAACAAATTTAAAAATTAGGAATTACAATTCCTTTAATCTGTTCATACAACGTTTCGCTACAGCAACAGTTTCGCTGTTATAAATAAATGAATGAAGAAAAAACTATTTTTTGCCTAAAAAATTGAATTTTTTTTATTTTAATTCATAAAAAATCCAAAACGGTAAAAAAAAGTGTCAAGTCCTATTACTTTCGCGTAAAGTCACATAATCTTTAAACAAAATGAGACATAGATCATGAAAATCGATGGACGCGTTTCGCTTTTATTTACAATTAAGTGAAGGTAACTCATTTTAACAAGAATATTGATTTTATGTTTCAATGAATTTGGATAATATTTATTATATATTATTTATGCCCGTAATTTCTACTAATAGATATCTAGCTGTGTATAGATATCTAAGGTGTAACGAATTTTTCATAATTTTAACACGTATGTCTTACCTACTGCCTAAACTGTAGTGTATTTTACACCATCGATTTTTGACAGTTAATTCAAAAAATGAATAAAAAAACAAATGTTGCCATATTATAAAAGAAAATTTAAAGGAAAAAACACATAGGCAAAATTAATGTTTAAATTACCAAATTGGTTTTACCGGATAGGGAAAGATAACTGTAAGGTACGAACACGACCAGATATCTCTTTGTAGAAATTACGGGCATTATTATAATTATTAACACGTAAAATTTTTTTAAATTTGTTTCAGCAAAATCGGACTGGTGGTTCTCGAGTTATGTCAAAAAAAAAGACCACCAAAGGTCACAATTTCCCCTATATGATAGTTACTAACTTCAAATCGATATATCTCGATTCCTAGGCGTGACCCAGCGAAACGCCGGGACACGTATAATTTCTTTTTAACCGATATAACATTTCCCGTTGGTTTCATCCCATCCCGATTTTGACTGTCGCATAGTGTTATATAAGAATGTTTTTTATGAGTTAAATGCTACCTTGTTTTAAAATATCCGTTTGACCGATTTATTAAACTTTTAATAAAAATCATCTAAAAATTATTTCTTTTTTTTAGTTACTTTTTATAAAAAAAAATTTAAAATTTACTGTAGATAATTGTAATTCTATGAAGTACTTAAATTAAAATTTTTTTTATAAAAAGTAACATAAAAATAAATAATTACACTACGTGACAGTTTTTTAACCAAATGAATCTGATACCTAATCTTTATGTAAAATTGTCCGCTGAATCCGAGTATAAAGTCAGAATTGTCAAAAGTAGAACAGTTTTGGAGATATTCCGAAAAACTGTTTTTTGTATTTTTAAAAAAGATGATGTCACTTAAATGCAAAATTTTCGAAAAAATTCGACGGATTATGTATGTATTTGGTTTTTATGAAAGACAATAAAATTACTAAAATAACCATTGACCAATATTGGTCAAGAAATGACAGAGTTACAGTGGAAAAAATTTGAAAATTTATGAAAAATTTCATGATGTTTTGCAATTTTGTTCTTTTGAAGTTATTTTTTTTAAACCAATCAAATAAAAAGTTTAATGTTTTATTACATGGGATATTAGCTTATTTTGATACACACATTTTGCGCTCAACGAGACTAATTTCTGTGCAAAAATGACAAAGCTACAGAAGATTTAGTAAATTAACCCACTTTTCGCTTTTTATCGAATCAAAAACGCAAAGGAAGTAAAAACGCAGAATTTGAAAAACGAACGCTGTAAATATTAGAAACTTTGAATTTTTTAAAAAATATCACTAAAAAAGCTTATTTTAATAAAAATAATGCGCGAGAAAATATTTCTAAGAATGGAAAAGGGTAAAAAGCTCCATTCTTTAAAGATTTTTGACGACACTGCCTTTTTTGCTGACATTGTTTTTGTGGACAGCTTACAATTGCAAATTATTTGGTAAACGTTTTGATTTTCTTGTAACGTAGAATTCGAGTGCAAAACGTGTCTTTATCTGCAAGCACAATCCAAACAAGTTTTGTTATGCTTGTGCGCAGCCATCACATTTTTCAAGGCAATTACAAAATGAATTTTGGCTGTATTTTAAAGACAATCCGGAAAATATTTCGAAATCTTGGACCCCAAATACTTTATGCAATTCATGCAAAGCTTATTTAACTATGGGGATAAGAGATGAGCGAAATTTCTGTACCTGTGAATTAATCACTGTTACTGTTATGTATATGCAAGTATACAGGTTTGAAAGCTCTTACAATTTGTTGTTGTTTCTTTGCAAAGTACTTACAAAAGCTATAGCGAAAGCTCGCGCATTGTACATGTATATTAGCCGCAATTGCTATAAAAGAATAGAAAACTAATAAGCCGTGATCACAATAACAGTTTAAGGGAGCAGTGATTTTTAAATCACGTTCACTAATCACGATGATCTTTATAAATCACGGGATCGCTTATCTCTAATGTGGATGTCGGGCGCAAAGTTAGTATACATTTCTTAATTTTGTGTTTAAAAAATTTGCCTTCAGAATCTTATGTTAATTTCCTATAACGCAATCGGTATATTCCATTTGATTATTCTGCAATTTGGCGTAAACCTACGAAATACGACGTTGACTGTTATTTTTGCTTAGCCAAGGTAAAGCAAAATGGACGTCATAAGTCTGTTCAATATGCAGTTGTAAACTCATTCACAAAACTAACTCCTCATATGCCTGAATTAAATTAATATTCATTTTTATATCTTACTTAAAAAGGAGCAAATATGTCTTTAAAAATACACCTTCTGCATTGCCATTTAAATTTCTTTCCAAATAACCTTGGCGATAAAAGTGACGAGCATGGTGAGCGCTTTCACCAATAAATACAAGAAATGGAGTTGAGAAATGGATGTTGAGTGTTTAGAGACTATTATTGGTTCCTTGTGCGAGAGACGGAAAATAATCACAATAGGCCAAACCATTTAACAGTTTTAAGCCGTTTTTAATATTAATTGTAACTACCATTAGCTTTGTATATTTACTATTCTGTTTTTTTTTTATTTGATAAAAATCGAAAAGTGGGATAATTCAATTTAACTACTGTAACTTTTCCATTTTTGCACCGATCTAGATCCTATGGGGCACAAAATGTTTGTATTGAAACAAACTAACGTAATAAGTGATAATACTTAAAAAAAACTTCATTGTTTGGTTTAAAAAAAAGATATTGGAAAAAAATCATTAAAATTTTTGTGAAATTTTAAATTTGGTCCACTGTAAGTCAGTCATTTCTTGACCAATATTTACAAACGACTTGTGCTTGTTTAGGTAATTTTGTTATCTTTCAACAAAAAACAAATAAAATATCCATTGAATATTTTCGAAGATATTCTTATGAAAGTGACATCATCTTTTTTTAAAAATGCAAAAAGCGATAATTTTGCAACTTTTGACCATTCTGACTTCATATTCGGAGTCAGCGTACAATTTTACATATGGATTAGCTGTCAGATTCATTTAGTCACGACTTTGTTGAAAATTTGTGAAAATTTGTGGATTAGCTGTCAGATTCATTTGGTCACGACTTTGTTGAAAACTTGTGACACAGTGTTAACATATTATCTTATCACATCTAGACATTAATGTTGGTCCATTTTTGATCAGTACTTTTACGAATTTTGTATCCAACTATATGTTAGATATTAGATTTAGTAATGGGACATTTATGCTATTTTTTCACCAACAACAACTGTTGTATACGAAGTCCAATATCCAATGTGCAAAACTGGCTCGGCTGTTGTTCCATTCACAAAAATATCAGTGATACTTTGTGTTACTATCTTTCGTGCCCTTTAGAATTGTCAGTACTTTCAAACCTGCTACAATTATCCACTTGTATGTAGTGTTGCGTACAGCTTTTAGTGTCAGAGCCATTCTTTTGTAACGTTAGTAGAGAAAGCCAACGGTAGTAAAAGAAATGATACGTGCGACTTTGAATTGGCCAGAATATATTAACTTTCTGGCGTCTAAGATTAATATTTCTTAATTTTACACTTGAAATAACAATTTTGATATACTTGTACCTTTTTTTATTCGCAAAATACCCTTAAATTGTTTTTTATGCCTTTTAAGTATAATTCAATTTAATCTAGTTTCAGCCAATAACTAATCTTTTGTGAGTTCTATCTTAGCAGAAAGTTTATTCAAGGTTGAAAGTACTTATTTGGAATTTATAAAAAAAAAAAACAGTGCACAGATTTAACCTTTTTTTTAATGCCAAACAAACCATATGAGAAATTTAATTTCATGTCAATTATAGATATGTATTACTATAATGAAATGCCAATAAATATTAAATGTTTAATTTTTCATTCTCATTTTTCTCCGTAATATAGATAATTTTTCCGTTATTAAAGTCCCAGGTGTATAGAGTATCAAATGTTTTAGTTATAAAATAAATCCCTTTTACAAAACATTACAAATAACCTTTTTTTTATTTTTTTGTTGTTAAAAGTGAAGATGTGTAGCATATTCGATTGAGTAGCCAGTACCCTCTTATTATCCACATTGACCACATTTATTGATGTTAACAGTTTTAACGACATGGTCAATGGAAGGTTGCTTTATTTAAACTTTTTCACATTTTATAGTCTATTCTAAAATCCCATACGGTTAGATTATTGTATGACCGCAATGTTCGCTCGTATTTTCTTCATGTTTGTCCATAAAACGTAAATGTACTTAAAGATTTTAAGTACCTTGCATGATTGTATACGATGGGGTATAATTTTTGTGTGTTTAGATGTTCTAAGCTGTTTTTCTACATTTTACAATTTTGTTGTAGTTTATGACTTATTTAGTATTTGATGCCAAAAAAAAAATTGGCATTTTGAGATTTAGAAAGATGTTGCTAAAAGATTTAATTATTTCTTTTTTGGTTTTATGTTAAATTATTTATAGAAATTTAATGAAATTGTATCAATATCAAACTTTGTAGTAGCATTAGTAATACAAGTTAATTTTTATTTATTTAAGGACTTAAAAAATATTTTTTCGAGTATTTACTGATGGCTTAATAGAAAATTGATTTTGCATTGGAGTGCAACTCGATATCAATGCTGAAAATAAAAAAAAAAATATGGTGTTAATTAAAATTTCCAAAAAAAAACTAGTAGCAAAACGACCTAGAATATTTCTTCTTCTGTCTACGATCTCAAGTCACGTAATTTGACATTTTTTATTTTACCACTAAATCTTAAGTTTTATAAAAAATGTTGTAATTTGATAGAACTTATTTCAAAAACTATGTATGTATATTAGAGTGGGCCGATTTAGCAATCGATATTATGCCATCAATTTTTCGATAGCTCTCAGCATAAGAAAAAAAAATTTCACTTCGACATGTAACAGAAATCATATTTAAAATTTCTGACTTTTTCTCAACTATTCTTTTTTAAGTTTTTTTTAGTAGATAATAAAAAAATCGGCTGATTTAATTTTTTTTAGATATTTCCTTTCCAAGGTGAAATTGTACGATAATGATAAACAATCAGGTTTCGTACTAATCATAGTTGTGTTTCTGCACTATTGGATGTGTCTGAAAATATACGGCGTGAACTGGATGATGGCAATCTAAATTTCCTAGTTCTTCTTGATCATTCAAAAGCCTTTGACACGGTTGACCACAGTATGCTTTCCATGAAACTTGTGCACTTTTTTAACTTTTCAGAAACATCAACACGGCTTTTATTTTCCTACCTCTCAAATCGTTCGCAATTTGTCCAATCAAACAATGTGCAATCTTCTTCATTACGTTTATCTAGAGGTGTACCTCAAGGGTCAATTCTCGGACCATTGCTTTTTACACTTTATATAAACGATTTGCCAAAACATCTTGTTCACTGCAATATACATATGTACGCAGATGATGTGCAGTTGTACTTAAGTAGCCCAGTACAATCAGTTTCGCAAAGCATCATGAGACTCAATGATGATCTGGATAAAATTTATCGTTGGGCTACGTCTAACGGACTTTGTTTAAACCCGAATAAGTCGAAGTGCATAATAATACGTAAGAGATCAATTAGTTCTAATACCGGTCATGATATTTTAATTAATGGGGAAAAAATCAATATTGGGCTAAATTTTAATGATAGTCTTACTTGGACAAATCATGTCAACACACTTGCTGGTCAAACTTATATAGAGTTAAGGTGCCTTTGGTCGACACAATACTATACTCCATTAAATATTAGATTAATGATTGCAAAATCTTATCTTCTTCCAGGTTTAATGTATGGTTGTGAACTTTTTGCAAATTGCGATTCCATTAGTAGAAGGAAGCTAAATGTTTTATATAATAATATTTTAAGATATGTGTTTGGCCTTGGTAGATATGATCATGTGTCACATGCCTCTTTAAAACTATACGGCGTTTCATTTGACAATCTTTTAAATATTCGTGTACTCTTACTTTTACATAAACTTATCTATTCGGAGACTCCACGATATCTTAGCGATAAAATTAGGTTTGCCAGATCACTTAGAGGTAAAAGAATTATAATTCCCTTGCATAGCCTTCTTGTATCTGAACAGAATTTTTTTATACATGCGACACGTCTATGGAATTGTCTTCCTCAAGTTCAGCAACTTAATAGCAACGCAAGTAGTTTTAAAAACTTCTTATTTAAAAACTTTGCACCGCAGTAGATAACTGTTATCATATTATATAAATAATTTATAGTTGAATGATCTCTTAATGTAATTTATGAAACTGCTTTCCTGTACTTTAAATATAAGATTAAATCTTGTTGTACAGGAATTGAATATATAATAAAATAAATAAATAAATTAAATAAATAAATAAAAAATGATGGCGATAGCAGTTTTTCCACAAAATGTTTTTCATGGGGTTTTGGACTAGTTTTTGTCGAAAAAAATTTTTTTACGCTTTAATTTTTAAGGGTTTTTTATGAAAAAAAATTTTTTTATTTTTAGAAAAAATGATATCGCCATCGTTTTAAGCGTACAATTTTACCTTGTAAAGGATATATTTAAAAAAATTTAAATAGGCGATTTTGTTATTAAATTAAGGCGTTAAAAAATGATTTTTTTGATATGTCATAAAGGAAAGTCCATGTCGAAAAGTCGATGGCACAATATCAACAAATTTTTTTTCCTAACAAAGCGGCCCACTCTAATGTTTACTATCATCCATTCTTTAATTTACTTCTGCATTGCTTTCGTTAACATTCACTTCCACATATGCATTTCTTTCATTCTGTCTTATTATCTTTTCATTATTTTAACTCATGTAGGGGTTTTTCTTTTCTGTTTTGCTGTGAACTACTTATTTTTTATTATGTTTTACAACAACGCCAAAAATAAAAAATAAAATGTACATACACAGAACGTTTCCTGATGATCTGGCCTAACCAACCAGTGAAATGCGCATAGGAACAGCTTATCCTCTAACAATAAATTTCAGTATTTTTTATAAATTTTTTTAAAAAAAAGGGAATTAAGCACAACAAACAAAATCTTTTTATAAATAATAGTATTCCCAAAAACAACTTTGATAATAAAATGTACATATATTTTTTTCTTTTTTTAATAATTTTATTGTTCACTTTAATTAAATAATATAAATTTAAAATTATTCAATTAGTGTCACTTGTAAATTTTAAAAATATTACAAAGACAAATTTATGTTAAAAAAAATTAGTATGCGGTGTTAAGAAAACGCGACAAACTTGAAGTGTAAAAATTTCTTACAGAAATAATAAAATAAGTTAGAACTTGTTGTCAGAGCATGTTCGACTGTATGCGAACTAGAGATGAGCGATATTTCTGTACCTGCGATTTAATCACTGTTATTGAAAAATAACGAATCACAGTTGTGACCAAATTTGTCAAGTAACAGGTAATTGCTAAAGGGCATAATAAACCATACAAATTGCTTGGCAAACATGTCAAAATATTACGTTTGTACAAATATTTTGTGTTGGTAATTGGGGTGTTTGCTGTTTGGACAAACATTTGAAGCAATGTTTGTAGAAATATTAAAAATTTTTAATATTTGGCAGACATGTTGGATATTTGTCAAACTTTTTGTGGTGTCTAGTGCTAAAAATAATCATTAAAGCGAAAACTTTGCAATAAAATCATTTTCAGCCGTAAATTCTAATTTTTTTTAGCAGAATTGTTTGCCCCAAAACAGTTTTTTGTTTAGAGCACTCTTTACTACAAATTGTTTTCTTTATTTTATATTTCTTCTCCGTTTTAAATAAAGAGCGAGCAAAATTGCCGCAGCACAATCGTCTTCAGTATTCATTGAAATCAAAACAAAAATGAAAAATTAATGTTTGTACGAAATATGATTGCGCTGTTTATTGGCAAACAGAAGCAAAAACAAAGTGCATGTTTGCCAAGCAATTTGCGTGGTTTATTATGCCCTTAAGTTGTTCTTCTTGTTTTTTCTTTTATACATACACAAATTTATGATATTTCACTATTTGTGTGGGCAATAGCGTTTTTTGAATGCAATATCGAAATATGTTTCTGTTCCTTTCGTTCTCTCTTCTACTTTATTAGTATTTATTTTAAAGCCAAAGTTTATTTAGTTAAGTATGTATGTATATGAAAGTAATCAGCTTTGAAAGCTCTTACAAATTGCTTATGTTTCTTTGCAAAGTAGTTACAAAAGCTCTTTTGCGAAAGCTCGCGTATTGTAGATATGGCTTGGCCGCAATTGCTATAAAAGAACTGAATACTGACAACCGTGCTCACAATCACAGTTTTAAGGAGCAGTGATTTTTAAATCACGTTCACTAATCACGATGTTCTTTAAAAATCACGGGATCGCTCATTGCTAATGCGAACCCATACCATAATTGAGAATATGGATAATTGAGAATATATTACGAAACAAATCAGAAAGTATAGTCGGTCAAGCTCGGCCCAACAGCACAGATTTTCGAGACCTTTTTTCGAGAGTGTAACCTATTTGGGGAACATGGCCGTGTGCTGAAAATTATTGAGATCTCTTCATGTTTTAGAAATTTTTTTTTTGGGAGCGGCTTTTATAAAATTACACAAAAATTTTTTACGCTTTAATTTTTAAGGTTTTTTATGAAAAAAATTCGTCGTTTTAAAATTTTTTTTTTTCGAAAAAAATGATATCGCCATCGTTTTAAGCGTACAATTTTACCTTGAAAACGATATATTTAAAAATTTTAAATAGGCGATTTGGATTTTAAATTAACGCGTTAAAAAAGGATTTTTTTGATATGTCGTAAAGGAAAGTCCATGTCGAAAAGTCGATGGCACAATATCAACAAATTTTTTTCCTAACAAAGCGGCCCAATCTAATGTTTACTATCATCCATTCTTTAATTTACTTATAAAAGCCGATTCTTGACCTACCACGTTTAGCTATGGTCAAAGTTACTGCCGCCAACAAACAAAGGAAAGTTATTGCCTTAAATGATATTTTCGGGAGTAGTGTTTTTATAGAAGCCGTTGTAAAATTTAGCCCGATTCCAGTAAAATTTGTTAAGCTGATAACCAAGACTGCAATAACATTGGTCAAATTTTTTTCTAAATACCAAAAAATAAGATGGTTTATAGTCACAAAGACTCTATTCTGGAAAGAATCTTGTATGGGGGTTATGTGAAATAATGGATCGATTCTCAACATTTCTAGTGAGTTTGGTGTAATTTTCAATTAGTATTCGTACAAGCATCTCCAAAATTGCGAGATTTTAATAGGAACATACATATATTTTACAATTCTGATAGGAAAAAAGTTCCTTAAAGTGGGCTTTTTATGGGCTGAAAAGATCTGTTGGGTCTACGAACCTTTTTTTTTTTTTGCGTTACAAACTTAAGCTCAAACTCTCTTTCTCTACATAAGCTGATGAAGGGAGTGTTTTTGCAGATATTTTTTCTGCTTAAATTTATTTTGATGCCAGCATTTGTATGTGCAATTTTTGGTAGTGCAGTATACAATTTTGTGAAAAATTAATTTTATAATTCAAAAACATTTAATTTTTTTGCAAATTGAAAATACGTACAAAAATAGCAAAAAAATATGACATTCATACCATTTTAACAATTTAGCGTTGTATTCCTATGATAATATAATTAAATAATTAATGTTTGAGTGTAAAGAAAAAATTCTCACACAAGTGTTTTCAAAAATAATAATTAATTGATTTCAACACTTAATTGATCCATTGCGTGTTGGGGAAATAAAGTGTGAATGTATCACCAACTAGATAAAAAGGAATGACTCCGCTACTTACACCAGCTAAGGATATGATAATTGATAATGTTTATACGTGGCGCAGAATGAGCATTATGGTATGAATTCTTTATAAATTTTTTAATTATTATTTATTCTCTGTTTTTTTTTCAACATTTTTCGAAGAAGACTTGGGGAATTAATTGTGAATAACTACCCAGCAAAAACTTACATTGAAAAGTAATGAGTTAAAAAGCTATTATAACTACTCTTCACTACTTATACATTGGCATTTTAACTCATTATTTTAACGCGGTGATATCATTGGAGGCAAGTACTTACCACCCTTGCTTACAAATAGGGAGTTAAATAAGTCATTACCACATTCGCTCACAAATAGGAAGTTAAATAAGTCATTACCACGTACGCTTACACATAGGTACTTTACATTGGTATCAACAAAACTGAATTTGTCACACAAATTGTGATTTAAATTTAAATTACTTTCTAATGCAAAATTTTACTACCCTGCATTGAGGACATCAATTAAGTATTTAAATTTTTAATACACAGAAAAAAGTTTTTATCACTTAAAAAATAGTTCAAAAAGTATTTAAATTTAATTAATATGATAATTGAATCAATTATTTTTTTAGTTGAAAGAAAATTAATAATATAATTTTGATTTAATTAATATTAAAGTTGTTTTTAAATAAATTTTTTATTAAAATATTAATTAAATATCAAACAATATTAATTGACATTTTCATTTAAAATAAAATAATTAAAACTTGTAGAATTGTTGTTAGGAATTGTCAATATTTAATTTAATAAATTAACATATTGTTTGAAATGGCAAAGTCTTTTAATCATATTTTTATTTAAAATTAATAATATCATTTATTGAAAAAAATATTCACAATTTTCCATTTTTACAATTTTTAGTAATCGCCCAGCAAAAACTTACATTGCAAAGTAATGAGTTAAAAAGCTAATATAACTACTCTTCACCACTTATACATTGGTGTTTAAACTCATTATTTTAACAAGGTGATGTCATTGGAGGCAAGTACTTGCCATCCTCGCTTACAAATAGGGAGTTAAATAACTCATTACCACATTCGCTTATAAATAGGGAGTTAAATAAGTCATTACCCCGTTTGCCTAAAAATAGACACATTACATTATTCACAACAAAACTGAATTTGTCAAACAAATTGTGTCTTTAATTAAATTTGCTTTATAATGCAAAATGTTACTACCCTGCATCAAGGACATATTTATACCCAGAGAAAGATATGATTGCAAAAAAAGGTACAATTTAAGTACTATCGTTTATTATACAAGATCGATATCATATACTATAATTTATATCACCTAAACGATATCGTTATAATATCGTATTGTTGATTGGTTAGTGTAGTTTTTATTAAAAATTTTAATTTTAAAATACATATCAAAATCAATTTAGTATTTTAATTTTTCATATTCAAATTCATATTAATTTATAACAAATAAAAAAAAAAAAACAAATTGTAAGAACAAATACATATGTATTTAAAATCAATTTGTATTAGATTTGAATAAATAAAACCTTAAATGTATTTTATTATGAATTAATTATAAATTTCGTCAATCAACTCATAAACAAGTGCTTATGTATCAGATTATATGTCAACCATTACTTAACTACTTCTATGTAATGCAGATGGTATGAAGTAGTCATTGAATAGTAGGTTGTTCGGTAATTTCAAGTCATTACCAAGTTTTTGCTGGGCGGTATAATCATTTTGGTAATATGTGCAAAATTAACAAATTGTTCGCTTGATCCTATGAATTTGGAATGAATTCAAATCTATCACAAATAGTTTTTCATTTATAAGAAATAAAAAAAAACTGTAAGAACTAATATGTATTTAAAATAAATTTGTATTAGATTTGAATAAATAAAACCTCAAATGCATTTTATTATGAATTAATTATAAATTTCGTTAATCAGCTAATAATTAAGTGCTTATGTATCAGATAATATGTCAGTCATTACAAAACTACTTCTATGTAATGTAGATGGTATGAAGTTGTCATTGAAAAGTAAGTTGTTCAGTAATTGCAAGTGATTACCAGGTTTTTGCTGGGTATACAATCGAACAAAAATATTTACAGAAAAAATTATCAGTATTTTTTTTTACCAATTATAAGAATTGTTTAAAAAGGACTTCGACTTAATAATTGTGATAATTAAATCAATTATTTTTTTAGTTGAAAGAAAATTAATAATACAATTTTGATTTAATTAATATTTAAGTTATTTTGAAATAAATTTTTAATTAAAATATTAATTTAATAACAAAAAATCTTAATTCATTTTTTCGTTTAAAAGAAAAAAATTTAAACTTTTAGAATTGTTGTTGGGAATTCTCAATTAACAAATTGTTTGAAACGGCAAAGTGTGTTGATAATTTTTTTAATTAAAATTAAAAATATCATTTATTGAAAAAAAAAAATTATTCACAATTTTCAATTTTTACAATTTTTAGTAATCTAAATAAACATTTTGATTCTATGAATGTGGTAATTAGAGACAATTTTGAATTTCTTCTGTGTTAGCAATCGGAAAAATTTTGCAAGGCGTTATGAAAAGTACGTTAAAATGACTACGTATTTGCGAAGCAGGAAATTGGCATCACTTGTCTCTTCAATTATATATTTTTAATATCAAGTTGTTTCTGAAGGCAATAAGAACAAAATCATATAGAAGTACAAACAAGTAAGATAATTTTGAAATATTTGTTAGAAAAACTGATGTAAAAGTCGCATCCGCAAGTGTGCACAGCTAAGTATTGGAACGATATTAGTATGTAATATCTGCATTAGGGTTTCACAAGAATTTCAGGCTTACTCGCGTATACTTTTTTACATCTCTATAAAGATTTAGAAAAGTGTTCACAGCAAAATGTTTTCTGTACTTAAGATTCTAACGAAGCCTTAACTGAAATAGTAAATTTATAAAGAGAAACGGTTAATAAAAGCTGATATAATACTGTATGAAAAAACTTACTTTTTCAGCACACGTATAGCATTATCAATTTAATACGACAACAAATTTGATAAAAAAAAATCAATAAAAATATTTAAAAGGCCATATTTGTTTAACTTTCCGACAAATCAATTTTTGTAAACACTGATTTGTCCGCTTTTATACTGCGTTGAAATAATTTTTTTTTTAATTTAATAATTTATTTCCACCGCTAGAGGGAGTCTGGTAGCAGATTTCTATTTTCAAACTTAAATAAAAAACGTAATAATTGACACAAAGTTTTATTAAGAGCATTGAACGATAGAATGGAAATGCGGACTTAATTTTCTAAAGGGTATGTCATCCAGATGTTCAAAACGCAGGCTTATGTTCTGCGCCACACGCTGCAGTAAACTTGTTTCAATTGAGCTGATTTCTCGACGAATATTTTCCTTTAAAGCCACAACAGATTGGGGATGGCCATTATAAACCCTCCCTTTGAGGTAGCCCCATAAAAAAATCAATGAGAGTTAGATCGGGCGACCTCTTTGGCCATGGGATGTCCCTAAAGCGACTGATTAGTTTTTGGGTGGAAATTTTCCCGAAGCAAATTCATCGACGCTCTGGCTGTGTGTGCAGTCGCCCCCATCCTGTTGAAACCACGTGTGTGAAGAGTACGATGGATGAGCTCGCTCGTTTGGCAAAAAGAATTCCGTAAGGATGTGTCGATAATTTTCACCGTTGACATTCGTCGCCTGGCCTCGAGAATTTTCGAAAAAAAATGTTCCAATTATTTCATGCGTGGATAAGGCGCACCAAACAGTTACCCTGGGTCAATTTAATGGTTTTTGATGTTTCAATCGAGGATTGCGGGTTCTTTGAGACCAGTAATGGCAGTTTTGCTTGCTGACGTGGCCGTTTAAGTGAAAATGAGCCTCGTCGCTCCAAAAAATGGGATTTACAGTGCGAAAACGCTCCAACATCGTTTCACAAAAATTTTTGCGTAAATCAAAGTCACTTTCTTTCAGTTCTTGAACGATTTGAATTTTAAAAGGATGGAACTTCAGATCCTTTTTTAAAATTTCATGAATAATCGCTCTTGGAAGTCCCAGTGAGGCTGGTCTTTTCCGTATTGAAAGTCGCGAATTTTCACGTAAACTGCTTTCAACCAGTTCAATGTTTTCGGGACTCCTTAAAGATCGACTGGGGCCTGGTCGTGGGACATTCATAGCCGAAGCAGTTGCGCGGAATCTCTGCACCCAGGAACAAATTAAATTTACACTCGGTTCATCACGTATTCGCCGAATATCGAAAGCGAAAGCGCGATGCTCACTCGATCACCGCGACATCATGACTGACAAATCCGCACAATCGATAATTCCAACGGCGCCACCCTCCCTCCCCATCGTTTATTACTTTTTGAATTAATCTTATTTAAAAATATTAATTTTCCACCAGACACCCTCGATTGGCCTTATTTCCCAGTGTAAACCGCTCGAAAATTTATAATGAACATGCCCGAAATCTATATGAGGCTGTATCCTTCTTGAATTACCTCCACTAATAATTTTAATAATATTTCTTTGAGAAGTTATCGCTGTAGCATTTATTATTTTATAATGTCTTACAAAATTAAGAAACGTTTAAGAATTTTTTTGATATAATCAATTATAAACTGAAATTTGATTCTGTAAAATAGAGATATCGCAAATTAATTCCAACGAAATTTCATTGTCATCGTTATACACTACGATTTTATTATAAGTGTTGAATTCTTTCTTGAAATGAGGTTTATATGGAACATATACGAAATAATAAACCGATCTACAATATCTCGTTATATTAAGCTGATATTTGCTTAATTTGATGCGTAATATATATGCATGCACTTTTGGAATATGGCTATTTATTTCCAATTATTAAGAATCTGTAGCGTTGCTCCTCAAACATCTTAGTCGTTGCGTAGGACGGCATGAAAAAACCCCCCAAGAATTAACTCCAAAAAAAAAAAACATAAATGAAATAGCCCCCCAAAAACTGTACAGAAATCAACAACATCGATTTTTGAGGGGTTATTTTATTTTTAAATTTATAACGAAAACGTTCTTGGGTGCAAGGATTTTCTCCTCTATGGTATAACAAACACCGGCGTCGCTAACTAAAGCTTCTTTGCGTAGCCCATTTTCGACCGGGCGCGAGGGCTTTGTCGTCAATGGTATAACAAATACCGACTTCTCTAACTTAAGCTTCTCTGCATAGCAGGTTTTCGGTCGGGCGCAAGGATTTTCTCCTCTATGGTATAACAAACACCGGCGTCGCTAACTAAAGCTTCTCTGCATAGGATTTTCTCTTCTATAGTATAACAAATACCGACTTCGCTAACTAAAGCTTCTTTGCGTAGTCCATCTTCGGCGGGCGCAAGGGTTTTGTCCTCTATGATATAACAAATAACGACTTCTCTAACTAAAGCCCCATCAAAAATATTTCAATATTTGGAAGCAGTAAATACGTATACTGATTCCAAACCGCTTCCTTTTTTGCTTCTGTATATTACTGCCTTACTCTAGTGCTGTAAGAAAAGGCTTATAATCCTGCAATCATTAAGTGCGGTGCTTAATAGTAGAAGTGAGCTGTTTAATCGTTTATAAAGATTATTAAGGATAAATTCTTTCGATAAAAAATAAAAAATTTTACCTAAATTTTACAACATTTAAATATAATTTTATATAAAACTATAACCCTCTTATTCCAAAAAATATTTTGAATTTATAAAAAGTTTTTTTAACGTGAAATAAAATTTTTTCCAATGCTTAATTTTTTCACTTTCTTTATTCACGTAAATTATGTCCGTTTTCAAGGCATAAAATAAGCATATTTCAGATCTCTAAAGCAGAGCTTCAACGCGAGGAATTCCAAACAAAAATCATGTAATATTTCATAGAAGTGTAAGGGCTTCACTTCGAATACTCCCTTACATTACTGCTTCCGAGGAAGCATCAGTTTTTGCTAGGCTTCTCTGCATATCCGGCCATCGGACAGGGATAAGGCCGATTTTAGAAGCTTCAGTTAGCAAATATTACGATCGTATGTTGAAAATTTGGCAAGAACATCAGCAATAATTTATTTTTACATGGACAAAATGGACCGAAATTGTATCAAAATACTTTATGAATGCATTCATGGCTTTTTTGTACAAAAAATTGGTTCATATTAATTCCAACCCAAGTTTTTTATTTGACGAGCAGCCGTATAAATGCTAACCAAAAATGAGTCTTTCAGACTTTTGGAATGAGCTTAAGTGACATAATTTTGTTTTTGAATACAGAGTTTCTTGATCGGCCTATTGCATCTCTTAGCCCACACAAACTTGTATAGAATGATTTGGCAGCACATAAAAAAAGAGAAGCAAAATTTTCCTTAATTCCTTTAAGAAAACCTTTTTCTAAATGAGCCTCAATTCATGCAGTAAATTCTACTTTAAAAGCAATTTAATTATTTTCAAATACATTTTTTTTTTTTTCAGTTTATTACAAAATTTAACTTTATCCTTGTAGTTTAATCACAATAGTTATTAAACAAACTTCGTTTTATTGGTTTATAGTGCTGCTGGTGGTGCTGCTGCTCGTATTTTGCTTATGGGTCAATCTCACTCATTGTATTTGTTAGAGCCTTTATGGACGTGTGTAAATGTGTGAGGCGATTGAATTTACAAAAGTTGCCACAGGATTGCTTTCCTATGTACTGGCCAAAGAATATTTGAAAATTTTGTTTAAAAGTTAATTCTTGCATTGCAACACATTGTTTCGTATACGGAAGGCTGGACATTTGCAATTGCTTTAAAACAAATTTATTTTAGTTGTTTTTGTTTTTTTTTTTTTTTTTTTTTTTGTGAATTTTACGGCTATTCATGCGTTAGTTTATTAAAGTACTTTCACAGAGCGGAAGGAATTTAATTTATAAATTGCAGAAAATTTGAATGTCTAAAGTTGTTTCAAAGGGCATTGCAATGGAAAATTTGTGCACGTATAAAAGGAGAATGTTTGTTTATTAAATTAATTTTGGTCTTGTGTAGGAAAATAAGTTGGCTTGAAATATATGTGCAAAATAAATGTTAAAGCACCACATAAATGTGCATAAACAGAAAAATTCTTATTGAAAATCTAGACAAAAAAATGCAATTTGTAAGATATTAAAATTAAATGAAAATTTCCAAAACACCTAAATTGAAAATTTTTAGAATTGGCATATGATTTCATTTAGATTTAAAACATAAGCTTTTTTTGCTGCATGGAAACATTCCATTAAATTAACAGCTTTAAATTGGTGCATGATTTAAACATATCACATATAAATATCGTGCCGGAATTAGGACTCTATTTTTATTACCACTCTTATTATGTTGCTACCCTTGAAGGAAGCGAACTGACACTAAAGTAGTCCCGTGATAGGTTATTTTGTAGCATTGACCGGTCCTAGTTCTAATACTTTATGTGAGTGGGACCCATCACTTTACATGGTGTTATCATTGGAGGGGGTTACTTGACACCTAACAGCCACAACTTGACCAGTCACACATCTATTCGCAATAAAAGTGTTTAGTGTTAGTACCTGCAATGATAGTCCTTGGTATTCTTCCATAAAAAAAAATCCTAGAATTAATTTTAAGAACAATTTTTTAAAAAGTCCCAAAGAAATGTATCACAACCACGGTGAATATTGATATCGATCGAAATTTCCATTGCAATTTTATTGTAATTTAGATCGATTTATTTGGTTTTTGCCGCAATAAACTGTTTTCCGCGAGTAGGGTTTATATGGGGCCTAGGGTAAATTATGAAACGATCGCTACGAAATTTGACACTGCGATTTCTAGTCTTATAAAACTCTGATATACCAAGTTGTATTATGATAACATTATTTTTTACGGTTTTACTCGTACTAAACGGTTTAGTACGAGTGTAGGGTTTATATGGGGCCTATGTAAATTAACGACCGATCTTCAAAAAAATTTTCAGTGTGATTTCTGGTCCTATAAAACTGTGACATACCAAATTTTAGTTAAAAGCGGTATTTATTACGGTTTTACGCGTACTTAAATGTTCTCTGGGAGTAAGGTTTATATGGGGTCTAGGGCTTATTATGGACCGATCTGCACGAAATTTAGCAGTGTGATTTCTAGTCCTACAAAACTGTACCGTACCGAATTTAATTATGATAGCATTATTTATTATGGTTTTAGGCGTACTAAATTGTTTCCGGGAGTAGGGTTTATATGGGACCAAGTGCAAATTATGGACCGATCTTCAAAAAATTTTACAGTGTGATTTCTAGTCCAAAAAACTGTCACGTACCAAATTTTAATATTTTTTATAATGGTTGTAGGCGTACTAAACTGTTTTACGGGAGTAGGGTTTATATGGAGGGTATGGTCAATTATGAACCGATCTTCGCGAAATTTAACGGTATGATTTGCAGTCGTATAAACCGAATTCGTGCACAATTTTATATCATTCCGTGCATTATTCCACCGTTTATGTTAGTTTTTGTATCAAAATTATCAACTTTTTCAGGGTGGTGGTTCCACATTTTGTTTCATAGTTCTGATCCTACTGAACCGATGTTGCTGGATTTCAATCCTATACAGCTTAGGGTTACTGCAATTAATTTGAGACCAAGTTTGTTCTTTTCTTTTGTGTTTTTCGAAAATGTGCGGTTTTTCAACAGACGGGCAGACGGACAGACAGACGGACATGGCTAAATTGACTTAGAATTACTCAAGTAGCCAGAATATATATACTCTATGGGGTCTTAGGTGCTTAATAATAAAGTTTCACACGGAATGACAAACTTAGAATACCCTCATTCACCACTAGTGGTGGGTGGTGGAGGGTATAAAAATGATCAAAAAACTATACCGTTGCAATGTAATAATTGATTTAATTAAGCCCCTAATCATGTAAAACGAAACGCATTTTATTTTACTTTATTTTAAGGAAAAAATTAATTAAGGCCTTAACCACGTAAAACGCAACGCAACTCCAAAGAATTACATTGAAAGCACAAACAATGTCATAAATATTTTGTAGTTTTGTTGTTGCTTTCTTTAATATTTTTGTTATCTAATTTATATATTAATTACAAATTTATTTAAAATCAACTCAAATGTTAATTAAATCAAAATTATATTTTTAATTTTCTTTCAACTAAAAAATAACACAGTACAACATTTTTCAGTTAATTGATTGCCAACTCAATTCTGTGAACTGTATGTGAAATTAGACCCAAAAAGAAGAATTTCTGCATCATTCGTGTTGTCTTCTTACCTGCGATTTGAAGTTAGTATCGATTTGAAGTTAGTACTATCGTATAGGGGAATTTATCACGTTTTAGGCCCTGTTGTTTGACATAGCTCGACAACCACTAGCCCAATTTAGTTGAAATAAATTTTAAAAAATTAAGAATTACAATTCCCTTAATCTGTTCATATATTGTTTTCCTATACAAGTAACACTTTCGAAGTTAAAAATGAATGTATGAAGGGAAAAAATTATTTTTTGCCTAAAAATTTAAATTTTTTTTTTTAAAAATACATAAAAAATCCAAAATGGAAAAAAGTTTCAAGTCTAGTTATTTTTTCGCAAAGTCACATAACCTATGAGCAAAATGAGACAAAGATCATAAAAATCGATGCACGCGTTTCGCTTTTATTCGCAATTGAGTAAATGTATGAATTTCAAAAATTTGCTCGAGATATGCACAACATTATTTGGAGAAAACATTGACACCTTTTTCATGATTCTGAGAATTAAAAAAAAAGGAATAAACAAAAGGTTATTTGATTTTTATGATTGCGGTAATAAATGTACGTGGACAATTAAACGGAAAGTGGACCTTTTTATTATTTGGGTTTTTCCGGTGGCTACCTATATGATTTTTTTACAGAAATTGCACCCACATTTAAGGGTGGTCATTATTTGGAAAGTTTTGCACAGTTTGAAACGTACAAGTGCTGAATCAGGTATATAGCCAGCCGCCCTTAAAATATGCGCCCATTTATAAGTACATGGCAGTAAAATATTCAAAAATACGTAGTATTTATAGGTGTGCATTGATCGATTTTTGGCATTCAGCCAGTGCCGACGAACGCGAACAGTAAAAGTGATTTTTCTCCAGTTTTTTAAAAGTGAATAACAACAAAACATAAAATATATCAATATGGAAAACAACAAAGTGCCCATATTTGGATGAATATTGTTACGTTTGTGGTCATATCGTCCGAAAAATACAGAAAAAAGATCGAAAAAATTTGTTTACTGAGCAATTCAAAACCGCGTATTGTTATTATTTCGATGAAGCAGATTTAAGTGGTGCAAATTTTACGCCGAACACAGTGTGCAACAGTTGTTATACTACCCTTCTAAAATGGATTCACGGAAAAAGTAGAAAGTTATCTTTTATGAAGCCAGTAATTTGGGTGGAAGACACAACTGGACATGATGAATCCAGGTGCTATGCATGCATAAATTTTCGTCCTGGATTAAACAGACAACAATTGAAAACAAAAGTATACACTGCTGCATTTACTGCCACACTTCCAGTGCAACGCCCTGCTGATACCGATGCACCTAAACCTCCGAGTGCGGATACTGTGTCCCTGCTAGCCAAAACCGTTTTCACCAATCCGACCGATTTGGATGATGCTGATTGGATACCCGATATTGAAAATAGTGCACCACAACCGCTACTACAAATCGAAATGGATTACATTGTGGCCAAGCTGGGACTATCACAACACGACTCCGAATGGCTGACATCATTTTTGAAGAGAAGAAAACTCACACAGCAAAATGTCAGCGCAACATCATACCGACAACGCCAAGCTGATTTTCAGAAATTTTATGCCGTTGACGAAGCAAATACGTTCACGTACTGCCATGATATCCCAGGTTTAGTGAAAAAATTGGGAATGGATTATATCGCTGGCGACTGGCGTTTATTCATCGATGGTTCAGTTACTAGTTTGAAGGCTGTGCTGCTGCACAAAAAAAATAAAAAACCATGCATTCCATTGGGATTCAGCACAACTATGAAGGAAACGTATGAAGCATTGTGCGAAATTTTGAAGAAAATCAAATACGATGAACACAAATGGAACATTTGTTGCGATCTGAAGGTGGTCTACATACTACAAGGGATTATAGAAAAGGGCGGATATCCAAAATACTTCTGCTTCCTTTGTAATTGGGATTCACGATACAAAGGAAATCAATATCAATGTAAAGATTGGAAAGGAAGAACTCCCGAGCTCAACAAACAATTAAAATTACGCAATGAACCTATGATAAAGGACCTGGATGATATTTTGTTGCCACCGCTCCACATGAAACTGGGAATAGCTGGGAAATTCGTTGAAGTGGTGGTCAAAAAAGTTAACGGCGCCTTTGACTGTTTGAAATCCATCTTTCCGAAACTCAGTGATGAGAAAATTAAAAACGGTACGTATCGTACTCTGTATTTCAATATTGTCATATCTAAATTTGTTAATTTCTATACATTCGCATTACCAATAATTTTTTCGTTTTTCTTATGTATTTAAAACAGGTATTCTCAATGGACCTGATATTCGGAAATTGATCAAAAGTGATTCTTTCACACATTTGCTTTCAGAGCATCACGACCACCAACATGCATGGAACGCATTGAAAGAAGTAATAGAAGGCGTTCTAGGAAAGAACCGTGTCCAGCGAGAAGAGATACAGCAACGAGTGGACAGGTTGCTGTTTTATTTCGAAAAAATCGGTGCATCCATGACGCTGAAATTGCATTTCTTGCACCACCACCTCGATACTTTTTTGGCACAATCACCTCAGGAATCAGACGAACAAGGAGAGAGGTTCCACCAGGTGACCATGCCATTTGAAAAGCGGTTCAAAAGCAAAAAATTGGATGCATTGCTTGCGGAGGTTTGTTGGTGGAGTTCCACAATTATGCAGTTTGAAGAAAGCACCGAAGATGAAGACATTGAAATTGGTGGACACAGTGAAAGAAACACGCCCTTGAATAGTATGTGTATCTCGGATGACGATACAGACTCAGACCATGAATATGAACAACCTACGAACAAAACAAGATCATCAGAACCACAAGCGTCAACTTCTACAAGGATGGATATTGCCAATAATTGAAAAAATGTTCTAAATTTTGTTTTTATGCATATTATAATTGCGTATTAATTGCATATTATTTTATTTTCATTAAGTTTTTATAAATAAAGTTTTTTTTTGCATGATAATTTTTTAATTTATATTTTTATTTTTATTTTAAGGGTGGTGGCTATAACTGATTTTTGAAATTCATACCTTTACTCAATTGCGAATAAAAGCGAAACGCGTGCATCGATTTTTATGATCTTTGTCTCATTTTGCTCATAGGTTATGTGACTTTGCGAAAAAATAACTAGACTTGAAACTTTTTTCCATTTTGGATTTTTTATGTATTTTTAAAAAAAAAAAATTTAAATTTTTAGGCAAAAAATAATTTTTTCCCTTCATACATTCATTTTTAACTTCGAAAGTGTTACTTGTATAGGAAAACAATATATGAACAGATTAAGGGAATTGTAATTCTTAATTTTTTAAAATTTATTTCAACTAAATTGGGCTAGTGGTTGTCGAGCTATGTCAAACAACAGGGCCTAAAACGTGATAAATTCCCCTATACGATAGTACTAACTTCAAATCGATACTAACTTCAAATCGCAGGTAAGAAGACAAAACGAATGATGCAGAAATTCTTCTTTTTGGGTCTAATTTCACATACAGTTCACAGAATTGAGTTGGCAAATCATGTGTTGTACTGTGTAATTGATTCAATTATCACATAATTAAATTGAAATACATTTTAAACTATTTTTTTAATTGCTTAAAACTACTGATAATTTTTTCTGTTCTTCCATAATACCGGTATTGATACTAAACATATTATCCATTAGCACTTTCGTTGAAAATTATAATTTGTTTCTTTTATATGTTTTAAAGACATACAAATTTTTAAAAAAAAAATAAAAATAAAATTGATACAATATTTTAGAGAATAATTTCCACCATGTAAAAAATTTGTTATCTAATCTGTTTTTGTTCGGGTTGGGTTATTAAATTGTGCAATTGGTAAACCTATACTGTTAATTATTAACTGGTTTGCATAAAAGCCTATATACAAAATACATAGGCAATGCATATTTAAAAGTTTTTACATGAATACATTTTTAAATTTAAATAAATGTGTAAATTTTTAAATCATTTTTTTTTTTCAAATTTAAACACTGTAAATTTAAGCCCCTACAATTCGTTTTTATTTAACTTTAATCTCGTAAATTCATGTTAAGCAATTGCACAGTGCTCTCTTCCCATAAAGTGAAACGGCAAAACTAGATAGGCAGGAATGGGTTAATGACAATTCTTACTTATGCATGTAAAAATTTTTTAATATTTCAACATTCAGCCATCCACATATTATTGGTATTCACTTGAAGGCAATAAAATAAAAAATACAATAAAAAGAGCACATTAAAATCCCTAAAACAAAATCAAGATGTACTGTAAATGTCTATTTTCCAAACAGTTTACATGCCCTTATGAAAATAAATTTAAACTAAATATTGTACAAAACCCACAAAACATCATCTAACAACAGTTTACAGCTTTGAATTGGTTGAAAACATTGTCTTCTATTCGCTATTTATTTATTTATTTTTGCTTTTAATTTATTTTTATTACCAAACTTGCTAAAGAAATAAACATTAACCCATAAAACTTTTTAGGAATTGATTGAAAGTAATAAAATATATGTAAGAAATTTATACATTGTAAGCAACTTACGATAAAATTTTTCATATTCTCTTAAAAATATTTGCTGGACTTTCATGTAAAACACTACAGGACATCAAATGAAAATAAAAAAAAATAGATGACAAGAAACTTGAAATTGACTTAACATTCTTAATACAGGACTTTTTCGATTTTAACATGGCCAAATATGTTTCTAGTTGTAATATTTACACAAACAATTTTGGTGTCAAGTGTCAACTAGGGTGAATAAAAATTGTAGAAAAATATATTTTTTTATTATTTTATATTAATAATTATAATATCACTATGCTAGACCCAAATTTTATCAAGTTGGGCACCCTAATAAAGCTAATTCGAGTGCGCGGAATACAATGGTGATATCCGTTTCCTAAAGTTAGCACTCATGTTCGCGATATTCTTTTTTTTCCCAGAGTTTCTTTATTGAATCTACAATGTAGATTCTACATATATTAAATATTAGCTAACAAGATGTAATCAAATCTTATTCCTATACTTTAATTCATGTCGTGCCAAAAAATTTTCTTATCACGGTTTCGGTTCACATATTTAGGTTTTATCGCTCTTCTGATTGGGTGAGTGGTGCATTGTCTTTTCTCTTTAAGCGAGTGTGGCCGCCATCATTTATAATATTTCGAGCTAGTGGATTTGGGTGCAGTTCAAGCCTTTTTAGATATTTTACTGCGTATTTTGTAATAATAGTTTTTACCAATGGCACATTGAGATCCTTGTGGATATTTGAGTTTTTGACGTGGTGGCGTCTGTGATTATTCGAAGAAGATTATTTTGGCGCCTTTGAATTTTTTCGATATTAGACTCTGAGGCAGTGCCCCATAATTGAATACCGTAGCACCAGATTGGTTTTAAGATAGAGTTGTAAAGTAGAAGTTTGCAATCGAGACTAAGGACAGAATATCATCCAATAAGCCAATGAATTTAAATGGCTTTTAGTTTCATTTGAGTTAATTTTGCATCTATATGGTATAAACGTTAAACGGCGATCTAGATGTATACCGAGATATTTTACATGCGAATGCTGAGGTATTATTTGATTATAGATTTTAATAAGGGGCATGAATCCCGACGCATGGTGAATGTTATATGTACGCATTTTTGCTCGTTTACTTCTATCCTCCATTGTTTTAACCATATTTGCTATTTAAGCTCTAACTCTTCTAGTTTCCAAGAAAAACGCATTTAAAGTTTCTCATACAAAAACCTATGAAAAATGAATTTTTTGAAGTGATAACAGAATTTTGCTATTTAAGCTCTAACTCTTCTAGTTTCCAAGAAAAACGCATTTAAAGTTTCTCATACAAAAACCTATGAAAAATGAATTTTTTGAAGTGATAACAGAATTTTGCTATTTAAGCTCTAACTCTTCTAGTTTCCAAGAAAAACGCATTTAAAGTTTCTCATACAAAAACCTATGAAAAATGAATTTATTGAAGTGATAACAGAATTTTGCTATTTAAGCTCTAACTCTTCTAGTTTCCAAGAAAAACGCATTTAAAGTTTCTCATACAAAAACCTATGAAAAATGAATTTTTGAAGTGATAACAGAATTTTGCTATTTAAGCTCTAACTCTTCTAGTTTCTAAGAAAAACGCATTTAAAGTTTCTCATACAAAAACCTATGAAAAATGAATTTATTGAAGTGATAACAGAATTTTGCTATTTAAGCTCTAACTCTTCTAGTTTCTAAGAAAAACGCATTTAAAGTTTCTCATACAAAAACCTATGAAAAATGAATTTTTTGAAGTGATAACAGAATTTTGCTATTTAAGCTCTAACTCTTCTAGTTTCCAAGAAAAACGCATTTAAAGTTCCTCATAAAAAAACCTATGAAAAATGAATTTATTGAAGTGATAACAGAATTTTGCTATTTAAGCTCTAACTCTTCTAGTTTCCAAGAAAAACGCATTTAAAGTTTCTCATACAAAAACCTATGAAAAATGAATTTTTGAAGTGATAACAGAATTTTGCTATTTAAGCTCTAACTCTTCTAGTTTCCAAGAAAAACGCATTTAAAGTTTCTCATACAAAAACCTATGAAAAATGAATTTATTGAAGTGATAACAGAATTTTGCTATTTAAGCTCTAACTCTTCTAGTTTCTAAGAAAAACGCATTTAAAGTTTCTCATACAAAAACCTATGAAAAATGAATTTTTTGAAGTGATAACAGAATTTTGCTATTTAAGCTCTAACTCTTCTAGTTTCCAAGAAAAACGCATTTAAAGTTCCTCATAAAAAAACCTATGAAAAATGAATTTATTGAAGTGATAACAGAATTTTGCTATTTAAGCTCTAACTCTTCTAGTTTCCAAGAAAAACGCATTTAAAGTTTCTCATACAAAAACCTATGAAAAATGAATTTTTGAAGTGATAACAGAATTTTGCTATTTAAGCTCTAACTCTTCTAGTTTCCAAGAAAAACGCATTTAAAGTTCCTCATAAAAAAACCTATGAAAAATGAATTTTTTGAAGTGATAACAGAATTTTGCTATTTAAGCTCTAACTCTTCTAGTTTCCAAGAAAAACGCATTTAAAGTTTCTCATACAAAAACCTATGAAAAATGAATTTTTTGAAGTGATAACAGAATTTTGCTATTTAAGCTCTAACTCTTCTAGTTTCCAAGAAAAACGCATTTAAAGTTTCTCATACAAAAACCTATGAAAAATGAATTTTTGAAGTGATAACAGAATTTTGCTATTTAAGCTCTAACTCTTCTAGTTTCCAAGAAAAACGCATTTAAAGTTTCTCATACAAAAACCTATGAAAAATGAATTTTTTGAAGTGATAACAGAATTTTGCTATTTAAGCTCTAACTCTTCTAGTTTCCAAGAAAAACGCATTTAAAGTTCCTCATAAAAAAACCTATGAAAAATGAATTTTTTGAAGTGATAACAGAATTTTGCTATTTAAGCTCTAACTCTTCTAGTTTCCAAGAAAAACGCATTTAAAGTTTCTCATACAAAAACCTATGAAAAATGAATTTTTGAAGTGATAACAGAATTTTGCTATTTAAGCTCTAACTCTTCTAGTTTCCAAGAAAAACGCATTTAAAGTTCCTCATAAAAAAACCTATGAAAAATGAATTTATTGAAGTGATAACAGAATTTTGCTATTTAAGCTCTAACTCTTCTAGTTTCCAAGAAAAACGCATTTAAAGTTTCTCATACAAAAACCTATGAAAAATGAATTTTTTGAAGTGATAACAGAATTTTGCTATTTAAGCTCTAACTCTTCTAGTTTCCAAGAAAAACGCATTTAAAGTTCCTCATAAAAAAACCTATGAAAAATGAATTTATTGAAGTGATAACAGAATTTTGCTATTTAAGCTCTAACTCTTCTAGTTTCCAAGAAAAACGCATTTAAAGTTTCTCATACAAAAACCTATGAAAAATGAATTTTTTGAAGTGATAACAGAATTTTGCTATTTAAGCTCTAACTCTTCTAGTTTCCAAGAAAAACGCATTTAAAGTTCCTCATAAAAAAACCTATGAAAAATGAATTTTTTGAAGTGATAACAGAATTTTGCTATTTAAGCTCTAACTCTTCTAGTTTCCAAGAAAAACGCATTTAAAGTTTCTCATACAAAAACCTATGAAAAATGAATTTTTTGAAGTGATAACAGAATTTTGCTATTTAAGCTCTAACTCTTCTAGTTTCCAAGAAATACGCATTTAAAGTTTCTCATACAAAAACCTATGAAAAATGAATTTTTGAAGTGATAACAGAATTTTGCTATTTAAGCTCTAACTCTTCTAGTTTCCAAGAAAAACGCATTTAAAGTTTCTCATACAAAAACCTATGAAAAATGAATTTTTTGAAGTGATAACAGAATTTTGCTATTTAAGCTCTAACTCTTCTAGTTTCCAAGAAAAACGCATTTAAAGTTTCTCATACAAAAACCTATGAAAAATGAATTTATTGAAGTGATAACAGAATTTTGCTATTTAAGCTCTAACTCTTCTAGTTTCTAAGAAAAACGCATTTAAAGTTTCTCATACAAAAACCTATGAAAAATGAATTTTTTGAAGTGATAACAGAATTTTGCTATTTAAGCTCTAACTCTTCTAGTTTCCAAGAAAAACGCATTTAAAGTTTCTCATACAAAAACCTATGAAAAATTAATTTATTGAAGTGATAACAGAATTTTGCTATTTAAGCTCTAACTCTTCTAGTTTCCAAGAAAAACGCATTTAAAGTTTCTCATACAAAAACCTATGAAAAATGAATTTTTGAAGTGATAACAGAATTTTGCTATTTAAGCTCTAACTCTTCTAGTTTCCAAGAAAAACGCATTTAAAGTTCCTCATAAAAAAACCTATGAAAAATGAATTTTTTGAAGTGATAACAGAATTTTGCTATTTAAGCTCTAACTCTTCTAGTTTCCAAGAAAAACGCATTTAAAGTTTCTCATACAAAAACCTATGAAAAATGAATATTTTGAAGTGATAACAGAATTTTGCTATTTAAGCTCTAACTCTTCTAGTTTCCAAGAAAAACGCATTTAAAGTTTCTCATACAAAAACCTATGAAAAATGAATTTTTGAAGTGATAACAGAATTTTGCTATTTAAGCTCTAACTCTTCTAGTTTCCAAGAAAAACGCATTTAAAGTTTCTCATACAAAAACCTATGAAAAATGAATTTTTGAAGTGATAACAGAATTTTGCTATTTAAGCTCTAACTCTTCTAGTTTCCAAGAAAAACGCATTTAAAGTTTCTCATACAAAAACCTACGAAAAATGAATTTTTGAAGTGATAACAGAATTTTGCTATTTAAGCTCTAACTCTTCTAGTTTCCAAGAAAAACGCATTTAAAGTTTCTCATACAAAAACCTATGAAAAATGAATTTTTTGAAGTGATAACAGAATTTTGCTATTTAAGCTCTAACTCTTCTAGTTTCCAAGAAAAACGCATTTAAAGTTTCTCATACAAAAACCTATGAAAAATGAATTTTTTGAAGTGATAACAGAATTTTGCTATTTAAGCTCTAACTCTTCTAGTTTCCAAGAAAAACGCATTTAAAGTTTCTCATACAAAAACCTATGAAAAATGAATTTTTTGAAGTGATAACAGAATTTTGCTATTTAAGCTCTAACTCTTCTAGTTTCCAAGAAAAACGCATTTAAAGTTTCTCATACAAAAACCTATGAAAAATGAATTTTTTGAAGTGATAACAGAATTTTGCTATTTAAGCTCTAACTCTTCTAGTTTCCAAGAAAAACGCATTTAAAGTTTCTCATACAAAAACCTATGAAAAATGAATTTTTGAAGTGATAACAGAATTTTGCTATTTAAGCTCTAACTCTTCTAGTTTCCAAGAAAAACGCATTTAAAGTTTCTCATACAAAAACCTATGAAAAATGAATATTTTGAAGTGATAACAGAATTTTGCTATTTAAGCTCTAACTCTTCTAGTTTCCAAGAAAAACGCATTTAAAGTTTCTCATACAAAAACCTATGAAAAATGAATTTTTTTAAGTGATAACAGAATTTTGCTATTTAAGCTCTAACTCTTCTAGTTTCCAAGAAAAACGCATTTAAAGTTTCTCATACAAAAACCTATGAAAAATGAATTTTTTGAAGTGATAACAGAATTTTGCTATTTAAGCTCTAACTCTTCTAGTTTCCAAGAAAAACGCATTTAAAGTTTCTCATACAAAAACCTATGAAAAATGAATTTTTTGAAGTGATAACAGAATTTTGCTATTTAAGCTCTAACTCTTCTAGTTTCCAAGAAAAACGCATTTAAAGTTTCTCATACAAAAACCTATGAAAAATGAATTTTTTGAAGTGATAACAGAATTTTGCTATTTAAGCTCTAACTCTTCTAGTTTCCAAGAAAAACGCATTTAAAGTTTCTCATACAAAAACCTATGAAAAATGAATTTTTTGAAGTGATAACAGAATTTTGCTATTTAAGCTCTAACTCTTCTAGTTTCCAAGAAAAACGCATTTAAAGTTTCTCATACAAAAACCTATGAAAAATGAATTTTTTTAAGTGATAACAGAATTTTGCTATTTAAGCTCTAACTCTTCTAGTTTCCAAGAAAAACGCATTTAAAGTTTCTCATACAAAAACCTATGAAAAATGAATATTTTGAAGTGATAACAGAATTTTGCTATTTAAGCTCTAACTCTTCTAGTTTCCAAGAAAAACGCATTTAAAGTTTCTCATACAAAAACCTATGAAAAATGAATATTTTGAAGTGATAACAGAATTTTGCTATTTAAGCTCTAACTCTTCTAGTTTCCAAGAAAAACGCATTTAAAGTTTCTCATACAAAAACCTATGAAAAATGAATTTTTTGAAGTGATAACAGAATTTTGCTATTTAAGCTCTAACTCTTCTAGTTTCCAAGAAAAACGCATTTAAAGTTTCTCATACAAAAACCTATGAAAAATGAATATTTTGAAGTGATAACAGAATTTTGCTATTTAAGCTCTAACTCTTCTAGTTTCCAAGAAAAACGCATTTAAAGTTTCTCATACAAAAACCTATGAAAAATGAATATTTTGAAGTGATAACAGAATTTTGCTATTTAAGCTCTAACTCTTCTAGTTTCCAAGAAAAACGCATTTAAAGTTTCTCATACAAAAACCTATGAAAAATGAATTTTTTGAAGTGATAACAGAATTTTGCTATTTAAGCTCTAACTCTTCTAGTTTCCACGAAAAACGCATTTAAAGTTTCTCATACAAAAACCTATGAAAAATGAATATTTTGAAGTGATAACAGAATTTTGCTATTTAAGCTCTAACTCTTCTAGTTTCCACGAAAAACGCATTTAAAGTTTCTCATACAAAAACCTATGAAAAATGAATATTTTGAAGTGATAACAGAATTTTGCTATTTAAGCTCTAACTCTTCTAGTTTCCACGAAAAACGCATTTAAAGTTTCTCATACAAAAACCTATGAAAAATGAATATTTTGAAGTGATAACAGAATTTTGCTATTTAAGCTCTAACTCTTCTAGTTTCCACGAAAAACGCATTTAAAGTTTCTCATACAAAAACCTATGAAAAATGAATATTTTGAAGTGATAACAGAATTTTGCTATTTAAGCTCTAACTCTTCTAGTTTCCACGAAAAACGCATTTAAAGTTTCTCATACAAAAACCTATGAAAAATGAATATTTTGAAGTGATAACAGAATTTTGCTATTTAAGCTCTAACTCTTCTAGTTTCCACGAAAAACGCATTTAAAGTTTCTCATACAAAAACCTATGAAAAATGAATATTTTGAAGTGATAACAGAATTTTGCTATTTAAGCTCTAACTCTTCTAGTTTCCAAGAAAAACGCATTTAAAGTTTCTCATACAAAAACCTATGAAAAATGAATATTTTGAAGTGATAACAGAATTTTGCTATTTAAGCTCTAACTCTTCTAGTTTCCACGAAAAACGCATTTAAAGTTTCTCATACAAAAACCTATGAAAAATGAATATTTTGAAGTGATAACAGAATTTTGCTATTTAAGCTCTAACTCTTCTAGTTTCCAAGAAAAACGCATTTAAAGTTTCTCATACAAAAACCTATGAAAAATGAATATTTTGAAGTGATAACAGAATTTTGCTATTTAAGCTGTAACTCTTCTAGTTTCCAAGAAAAACGCATTTAAAGTTTCTCATACAAAAACCTATGAAAAATGAATATTTTGAAGTGATAACAGAATTTTGCTATTTAAGCTCTAACTCTTCTAGTTTCCAAGAAAAACGCATTTAAAGTTTCTCATACAAAAACCTATGAAAAATGAATATTTTGAAGTGATAACAGAATTTTGCTATTTAAGCTCTAACTCTTCTAGTTTCCACGAAAAACGCATTTAAAGTTTCTCATACAAAAACCTATGAAAAATGAATATTTTGAAGTGATAATAGAATTTTGCTATTTAAGCTCTAACTCTTCTAGTTTCCAAGAAAAACGCATTTAAAGTTTCTCATACAAAAACCTATGAAAAATGAATATTTTGAAGTGATAACAGAATTTTGCTATTTAAGCTCTAACTCTTCTAGTTTCCAAGAAAAACGCATTTAAAGTTTCTCATACAAAAACCTATGAAAAATGAATATTTTGAAGTGATAACAGAATTTTGCTATTTAAGCTCTAACTCTTCTAGTTTCCAAGAAAAACGCATTTAAAGTTTCTCATACAAAAACCTATGAAAAATGAATATTTTGAAGTGATAACAGAATTTTGCTATTTAAGCTCTAACTCTTCTAGTTTCCACGAAAAACGCATTTAAAGTTTCTCATACAAAAACCTATGAAAAATGAATATTTTGAAGTGATAACAGAATTTTGCTATTTAAGCTCTAACTCTTCTAGTTTCCACGAAAAACGCATTTAAAGTTTCTCATACAAAAACCTATGAAAAATGAATATTTTGAAGTGATAACAGAATTTTGCTATTTAAGCTCTAACTCTTCTAGTTTCCACGAAAAACGCATTTAAAGTTTCTCATACAAAAACCTATGAAAAATGAATATTTTGAAGTGATAACAGAATTTTGCTATTTAAGCTCTAACTCTTCTAGTTTCCACGAAAAACGCATTTAAAGTTTCTCATACAAAAACCTATGAAAAATGAATATTTTGAAGTGATAACAGAATTTTGCTATTTAAGCTCTAACTCTTCTAGTTTCCACGAAAAACGCATTTAAAGTTTCTCATACAAAAACCTATGAAAAATGAATATTTTGAAGTGATAACAGAATTTTGCTATTTAAGCTCTAACTCTTCTAGTTTCCAAGAAAAACGCATTTAAAGTTTCTCATACAAAAACCTATGAAAAATGAATATTTTGAAGTGATAACAGAATTTTGCTATTTAAGCTCTAACTCTTCTAGTTTCCACGAAAAACGCATTTAAAGTTTCTCATACAAAAACCTATGAAAAATGAATATTTTGAAGTGATAACAGAATTTTGCTATTTAAGCTCTAACTCTTCTAGTTTCCAAGAAAAACGCATTTAAAGTTTCTCATACAAAAACCTATGAAAAATGAATATTTTGAAGTGATAACAGAATTTTGCTATTTAAGCTGTAACTCTTCTAGTTTCCAAGAAAAACGCATTTAAAGTTTCTCATACAAAAACCTATGAAAAATGAATATTTTGAAGTGATAACAGAATTTTGCTATTTAAGCTCTAACTCTACTAGTTTCCAAGAAAAACGCATTTAAAGTTTCTCATACAAAAACCTATGAAAAATGAATATTTTGAAGTGATAACAGAATTTTGCTATTTAAGCTCTAACTCTTCTAGTTTCCACGAAAAACGCATTTAAAGTTTCTCATACAAAAACCTATGAAAAATGAATATTTTGAAGTGATAATAGAATTTTGCTATTTAAGCTCTAACTCTTCTAGTTTCCAAGAAAAACGCATTTAAAGTTTCTCATACAAAAACCTATGAAAAATGAATATTTTGAAGTGATAACAGAATTTTGCTATTTAAGCTCTAACTCTTCTAGTTTCCAAGAAAAACGCATTTAAAGTTTCTCATACAAAAACCTATGAAAAATGAATATTTTGAAGTGATAACAGAATTTTGCTATTTAAGCTCTAACTCTTCTAGTTTCCAAGAAAAACGCATTTAAAGTTTCTCATACAAAAACCTATGAAAAATGAATATTTTGAAGTGATAACAGAATTTTGCTATTTAAGCTCTAACTCTTCTAGTTTCCACGAAAAACGCATTTAAAGTTTCTCATACAAAAACCTATGAAAAATGAATTTTTTGAAGTGATAACAGAATTTTGCTATTTAAGCTCTAACTCTTCTAGTTTCCAAGAAAAACGCATTTAAAGTTTCTCATACAAAAACCTATGAAAAATGAATATTTTGAAGTGATAACAGAATTTTGCTATTTAAGCTCTAACTCTTCTAGTTTCCAAGAAAAACGCATTTAAAGTTTCTCATACAAAAACCTATGAAAAATGAATATTTGAAGTGATAACAGAATTTTGCTATTTAAGCTCTAACTCTTCTAGTTTCCACGAAAAACGCATTTAAAGTTTCTCATACAAAAACCTATGAAAAATGAATATTTTGAAGTGATAACAGAATTTTGCTATTTAAGCTCTAACTCTTCTAGTTTCCAAGAAAAACGCATTTAAAGTTTCTCATACAAAAACCTATGAAAAATGAATATTTTGAAGTGATAACAGAATTTTGCTATTTAAGCTCTAACTCTTCTAGTTTCCAAGAAAAACGCATTTAAAGTTTCTCATACAAAAACCTATGAAAAATGAATATTTTGAAGTGATAACAGAATTTTGCTATTTAAGCTCTAACTCTTCTAGTTTCCAAGAAAAACGCATTTAAAGTTTCTCATACAAAAACCTATGAAAAATGAATATTTTGAAGTGATAACAGAATTTTGCTATTTAAGCTCTAACTCTTCTAGTTTCCAAGAAAAACGCATTTAAAGTTTTCTCATACAAAAACCTATGAAAAATGAATATTTTGAAGTGATAACAGAATTTTGCTATTTAATCTCTAACTCTTCTAGTTTCCAAGAAAAACGCATTTAAAGTTTCTCATACAAAAACCTATGAAAAATGAATATTTTGAAGTGATAACAGAATTTTGCTATTTAAGCTCTAACTCTTCTAGTTTCCAAGAAAAACGCATTTAAAGTTTCTCATACAAAAACCTATGAAAAATGAATATTTTGAAGTGATAACAGAATTTTGCTATTTAAGCTCTAACTCTACTAGTTTCCAAGAAAAACGCATTTAAAGTTTCTCATACAAAAACCTATGAAAAATGAATATTTTGAAGTGATAACAGAATTTTGCTATTTAAGCTCTAACTCTTCTAGTTTCCAAGAAAAACGCATTTAAAGTTTCTCATACAAAAACCTATGAAAAATGAATATTTTGAAGTGATAACAGAATTTTGCTATTTAAGCTCTAACTCTTCTAGTTTCCAAGAAAAACGCTATTAAAGTTTCTCATACAAAAACCTATGAAAAATGAATATTTTGAAGTGATAACAGAATTTTGCTATTTAAGCTCTAACTCTTCTAGTTTCCAAGAAAAACGCATTTAAAGTTTCTCATACAAAAACCTATGAAAAATGAATTTTTTGAAGTGATAACAGAATTTTGCTATTTAAGCTCTAACTCTTCTAGTTTCCAAGAAAAACGCATTTAAAGTTTCTCATACAAAAACCTATGAAAAATGAATATTTTGAAGTGATAACAGAATTTTGCTATTTAAGCTCTAACTCTTCTAGTTTCCAAGAAAAACGCATTTAAAGTTTCTCATACAAAAACCTATGAAAAATGAATATTTTGAAGTGATAACAGAATTTTGCTATTTAATCTCTAACTCTTCTAGTTTCCAAGAAAAACGCATTTAAAGTTTCTCATACAAAAACCTATGAAAAATGAATATTTTGAAGTGATAACAGAATTTTGCTATTTAAGCTCTAACTCTTCTAGTTTCCAAGAAAAACGCATTTAAAGTTTCTCATACAAAAACCTATGAAAAATGAATATTTTGAAGTGATAACAGAATTTTGCTATTTAAGCTCTAACTCTTCTAGTTTCCAAGAAAAACGCATTTAAAGTTTCTCATACAAAAACCTATGAAAAATGAATATTTTGAAGTGATAACAGAATTTTGCTATTTAAGCTCTAACTCTTCTAGTTTCCAAGAAAAACGCATTTAAAGTTTCTCATACAAAAACCTATGAAAAATGAATATTTTGAAGTGATAACAGAATTTTGCTATTTAAGCTCTAACTCTACTAGTTTCCAAGAAAAACGCATTTAAAGTTTCTCATACAAAAACCTATGAAAAATGAATATTTTGAAGTGATAACAGAATTTTGCTATTTAAGCTCTAACTCTTCTAGTTTCCAAGAAAAACGCATTTAAAGTTTCTCATACAAAAACCTATGAAAAATGAATATTTTGAAGTGATAACAGAATTTTGCTATTTAAGCTCTAACTCTTCTAGTTTCCAAGAAAAACGCTATTAAAGTTTCTCATACAAAAACCTATGAAAAATGAATATTTTGAAGTGATAACAGAATTTTGCTATTTAAGCTCTAACTCTTCTAGTTTCCAAGAAAAACGCATTTAAAGTTTCTCATACAAAAACCTATGAAAAATGAATATTTTGAAGTGATAACAGAATTTTGCTATTTAAGCTCTAACTCTTCTAGTTTCCAAGAAAAACGCATTTAAAGTTTCTCATACAAAAACCTATGAAAAATGAATATTTTGAAGTGATAACAGAATTTTGCTATTTAAGCTCTAACTCTTCTAGTTTCCAAGAAAAACGCATTTAAAGTTTCTCATACAAAAACCTATGAAAAATGAATTTTTGAAGTGATAACAGGAATTTTGCTATTTAAGCTCTAACTCTTCTAGTTTCCAAGAAAAACGCATTTAAAGTTTCTCATACAAAAACCTATGAAAAATGAATATTTTGAAGTGATAACAGAATTTTGCTATTTAAGCTCTAACTCTTCTAGTTTCCAAGAAAAACGCATTTAAAGTTTCTCATACAAAAACCTATGAAAAATGAATATTTTGAAGTGATAACAGAATTTTGCTATTTAAGCTCTAACTCTTCTAGTTTCCAAGAAAAACGCATTTAAAGTTTCTCATACAAAAACCTATGAAAAATGAATATTTTGAAGTGATAACAGAATTTTGCTATTTAAGCTCTAACTCTTCTAGTTTCCACGAAAAACGCATTTAAAGTTTCTCATACAAAAAACCTATGAAAAATGAATTTTTTGAAGTGATAACAGAATTTTGCTATTTAAGCTCTAACTCTTCTAGTTTCCAAGAAAAACGCATTTAAAGTTTCTCATACAAAAACCTATGAAAAATGAATATTTTGAAGTGATAACAGAATTTTGCTATTTAAGCTCTAACTCTTCTAGTTTCCAAGAAAAACGCATTTAAAGTTTCTCATACAAAAACCTATGAAAAATGAATATTTTGAAGTGATAACAGAATTTTGCTATTTAAGCTCTAACTCTTCTAGTTTCCACGAAAAACGAATTTAAAGTTTCTCATACAAAAACCTATGAAAAATGAATATTTTGAAGTGATAACAGAATTTTGCTATTTAAGCTCTAACTCTTCTAGTTTCCAAGAAAAACGCATTTAAAGTTTCTCATACAAAAACCTATGAAAAATGAATATTTTGAAGTGATAACAGAATTTTGCTATTTAAGCTCTAACTCTTCTAGTTTCCAAGAAAAACGCATTTAAAGTTTCTCATACAAAAACCTATGAAAAATGAATATTTTGAAGTGATAACAGAATTTTGCTATTTAAGCTCTAACTCTTCTAGTTTCCAAGAAAAACGCATTTAAAGTTTCTCATACAAAAACCTATGAAAAATTAATATTTTGAAGTGATAACAGAATTTTGCTATTTAAGCTCTAACTCTTCTAGTTTCCACGAAAAACGAATTTAAAGTTTCTCATACAAAAACCTATGAAAAATGAATATTTTGAAGTGATAACAGAATTTTGCTATTTAAGCTCTAACTCTTCTAGTTTCCAAGAAAAACGCATTTAAAGTTTCTCATACAAAAACCTATGAAAAATGAATATTTTGAAGTGATAACAGAATTTTGCTATTTAAGCTCTAACTCTTCTAGTTTCCAAGAAAAACGCATTTAAAGTTTCTCATACAAAAACCTATGAAAAATGAATATTTTGAAGTGATAACAGAATTTTGCTATTTAAGCTCTAACTCTTCTAGTTTCCAAGAAAAACGCATTTAAAGTTTCTCATACAAAAACCTATGAAAAATGAATATTTTGAAGTGATAACAGAATTTTGCTATTTAAGCTCTAACTCTTCTAGTTTCCAAGAAAAACGCATTTAAAGTTTCTCATACAAAAACCTATGAAAAATGAATATTTTGAAGTGATAACAGAATTTTGCTATTTAAGCTCTAACTCTTCTAGTTTCCAAGAAAAACGCATTTAAAGTTTCTCATACAAAAACCTATGAAAAATGAATATTTTGAAGTGATAACAGAATTTTGCTATTTAAGCTCTAACTCTACTAGTTTCCAAGAAAAACGCATTTAAAGTTTCTCATACAAAAACCTATGAAAAATGAATATTTTGAAGTGATAACAGAATTTTGCTATTTAAGCTCTAACTCTTCTAGTTTCCAAGAAAAACGCTATTAAAGTTTCTCATACAAAAACCTATGAAAAATGAATATTTTGAAGTGATAACAGAATTTTGCTATTTAAGCTCTAACTCTTCTAGTTTCCAAGAAAAACGCATTTAAAGTTTCTCATACAAAAACCTATGAAAAATGAATATTTTGAAGTGATAACAGAATTTTGCTATTTAAGCTCTAACTCTTCTAGTTTCCAAGAAAAACGCATTTAAAGTTTCTCATACAAAAACCTATGAAAAATGAATATTTTGAAGTGATAACAGAATTTTGCTATTTAAGCTCTAACTCTTCTAGTTTCCAAGAAAAACGCATTTAAAGTTTCTCATACAAAAACCTATGAAAAATGAATATTTTGAAGTGATAACAGAATTTTGCTATTTAAGCTCTAACTCTTCTAGTTTCCACGAAAAACGAATTTAAAGTTTCTCATACAAAAACCTATGAAAAATGAATATTTTGAAGTGATAACAGAATTTTGCTATTTAAGCTCTAACTCTTCTAGTTTCCAAGAAAAACGCATTTAAAGTTTCTCATACAAAAACCTATGAAAAATGAATATTTTGAAGTGATAACAGAATTTTGCTATTTAAGCTCTAACTCTTCTAGTTTCCAAGAAAAACGCATTTAAAGTTTCTCATACAAAAACCTATGAAAAATGAATATTTTGAAGTGATAACAGAATTTTGCTATTTAAGCTCTAACTCTTCTAGTTTCCAAGAAAAACGCATTTAAAGTTTCTCATACAAAAACCTATGAAAAATGAATATTTTGAAGTGATAACAGAATTTTGCTATTTAAGCTCTAACTCTTCTAGTTTCCACGAAAAACGAATTTAAAGTTTCTCATACAAAAACCTATGAAAAATGAATATTTTGAAGTGATAACAGAATTTTGCTATTTAAGCTCTAACTCTTCTAGTTTCCAAGAAAAACGCATTTAAAGTTTCTCATACAAAAACCTATGAAAAATGAATATTTTGAAGTGATAACAGAATTTTGCTATTTAAGCTCTAACTCTTCTAGTTTCCAAGAAAAACGCATTTAAAGTTTCTCATACAAAAACCTATGAAAAATGAATATTTTGAAGTGATAACAGAATTTTGCTATTTAAGCTCTAACTCTTCTAGTTTCCAAGAAAAACGCATTTAAAGTTTCTCATACAAAAACCTATGAAAAATGAATATTTTGAAGTGATAACAGAATTTTGCTATTTAAGCTCTAACTCTTCTAGTTTCCAAGAAAAACGCATTTAAAGTTTCTCATACAAAAACCTATGAAAAATGAATATTTTGAAGTGATAACAGAATTTTGCTATTTAAGCTCTAACTCTTCTAGTTTCCAAGAAAAACGCATTTAAAGTTTCTCATACAAAAACCTATGAAAAATGAATATTTTGAAGTGATAACAGAATTTTGCTATTTAAGCTCTAACTCTTCTAGTTTCCAAGAAAAACGCATTTAAAGTTTCTCATACAAAAACCTATGAAAAATGAATATTTTGAAGTGATAACAGAATTTTGCTATTTAAGCTCTAACTCTTCTAGTTTCCAAGAAAAACGCATTTAAAGTTTCTCATACAAAAACCTATGAAAAATGAATATTTTGAAGTGATAACAGAATTTTGCTATTTAAGCTCTAACTCTTCTAGTTTCCAAGAAAAACGCATTTAAAGTTTCTCATACAAAAACCTATGAAAAATGAATATTTTGAAGTGATAACAGAATTTTGCTATTTAAGCTCTAACTCTTCTAGTTTCCAAGAAAAACGCATTTAAAGTTTCTCATACAAAAACCTATGAAAAATGAATATTTTGAAGTGATAACAGAATTTTGCTATTTAAGCTCTAACTCTTCTAGTTTCCAAGAAAAACGCATTTAAAGTTTCTCATACAAAAACCTATGAAAAATGAATATTTTGAAGTGATAACAGAATTTTGCTATTTAAGCTCTAACTCTTCTAGTTTCCAAGAAAAACGCATTTAAAGTTTCTCATACAAAAACCTATGAAAAATGAATATTTTGAAGTGATAACAGAATTTTGCTATTTAAGCTCTAACTCTTCTAGTTTCCAAGAAAAACGCATTTAAAGTTTCTCATACAAAAACCTATGAAAAATGAATATTTTGAAGTGATAACAGAATTTTGCTATTTAAGCTCTAACTCTTCTAGTTTCCAAGAAAAACGCATTTAAAGTTTCTCATACAAAAACCTATGAAAAATGAATATTTTGAAGTGATAACAGAATTTTGCTATTTAAGCTCTAACTCTTCTAGTTTCCAAGAAAAACGCATTTAAAGTTTCTCATACAAAAACCTATGAAAAATGAATATTTTGAAGTGATAACAGAATTTTGCTATTTAAGCTCTAACTCTTCTAGTTTCCAAGAAAAACGCATTTAAAGTTTCTCATACAAAAACCTATGAAAAATGAATATTTTGAAGTGATAACAGAATTTTGCTATTTAAGCTCTAACTCTTCTAGTTTCCAAGAAAAACGCATTTAAAGTTTCTCATACAAAAACCTATGAAAAATGAATATTTTGAAGTGATAACAGAATTTTGCTATTTAAGCTCTAACTCTTCTAGTTTCCAAGAAAAACGCATTTAAAGTTTCTCATACAAAAACCTATGAAAAATGAATATTTTGAAGTGATAACAGAATTTTGCTATTTAAGCTCTAACTCTTCTAGTTTCCAAGAAAAACGCATTTAAAGTTTCTCATACAAAAACCTATGAAAAATGAATATTTTGAAGTGATAACAGAATTTTGCTATTTAAGCTCTAACTCTTCTAGTTTCCAAGAAAAACGCATTTAAAGTTTCTCATACAAAAACCTATGAAAAATGAATATTTTGAAGTGATAACAGAATTTTGCTATTTAAGCTCTAACTCTACTAGTTTCCAAGAAAAACGCATTTAAAGTTTCTCATACAAAAACCTATGAAAAATGAATATTTTGAAGTGATAACAGAATTTTGCTATTTAAGCTCTAACTCTTCTAGTTTCCAAGAAAAACGCATTTAAAGTTTCTCATACAAAAACCTATGAAAAATGAATATTTTGAAGTGATAACAGAATTTTGCTATTTAAGCTCTAACTCTTCTAGTTTCCAAGAAAAACGCTATTAAAGTTTCTCATACAAAAACCTATGAAAAATGAATATTTTGAAGTGATAACAGAATTTTGCTATTTAAGCTCTAACTCTTCTAGTTTCCACGAAAAACGAATTTAAAGTTTCTCATACAAAAACCTATGAAAAATGAATATTTTGAAGTGATAACAGAATTTTGCTATTTAAGCTCTAACTCTTCTAGTTTCCAAGAAAAACGCATTTAAAGTTTCTCATACAAAAACCTATGAAAAATGAATATTTTGAAGTGATAACAGAATTTTGCTATTTAAGCTCTAACTCTTCTAGTTTCCAAGAAAAACGCATTTAAAGTTTCTCATACAAAAACCTATGAAAAATGAATATTTTGAAGTGATAACAGAATTTTGCTATTTAAGCTCTAACTCTTCTAGTTTCCAAGAAAAACGCATTTAAAGTTTCTCATACAAAAACCTATGAAAAATGAATATTTTGAAGTGATAACAGAATTTTGCTATTTAAGCTCTAACTCTTCTAGTTTCCAAGAAAAACGCATTTAAAGTTTCTCATACAAAAACCTATGAAAAATGAATATTTTGAAGTGATAACAGAATTTTGCTATTTAAGCTCTAACTCTTCTAGTTTCCAAGAAAAACGCTATTAAAGTTTCTCATACAAAAACCTATGAAAAATGAATATTTTGAAGTGATAACAGAATTTTGCTATTTAAGCTCTAACTCTTCTAGTTTCCACGAAAAACGCATTTAAAGTTTCTCATACAAAAACCTATGAAAAATGAATATTTTGAAGTGATAACAGAATTTTGCTATTTAAGCTCTAACTCTTCTAGTTTCCAAGAAAAACGCATTTAAAGTTTCTCATACAAAAACCTATGAAAAATGAATATTTTGAAGTGATAACAGAATTTTGCTATTTAAGCTCTAACTCTTCTAGTTTCCAAGAAAAACGCATTTAAAGTTTCTCATACAAAAACCTATGAAAAATGAATATTTTGAAGTGATAACAGAATTTTGCTATTTAAGCTCTAACTCTTCTAGTTTCCAAGAAAAACGCATTTAAAGTTTCTCATACAAAAACCTATGAAAAATGAATATTTTGAAGTGATAACAGAATTTTGCTATTTAAGCTCTAACTCTTCTAGTTTCCACGAAAAACGCATTTAAAGTTTCTCATACAAAAACCTATGAAAAATGAATATTTTGAAGTGATAACAGAATTTTGCTATTTAAGCTCTAACTCTTCTAGTTTCCAAGAAAAACGCATTTAAAGTTTCTCATACAAAAACCTATGAAAAATGAATATTTTGAAGTGATAACAGAATTTTGCTATTTAAGCTCTAACTCTTCTAGTTTCCAAGAAAAACGCATTTAAAGTTTCTCATACAAAAACCTATGAAAAATGAATATTTTGAAGTGATAACAGAATTTTGCTATTTAAGCTCTAACTCTTCTAGTTTCCAAGAAAAACGCATTTAAAGTTTCTCATACAAAAACCTATGAAAAATGAATATTTTGAAGTGATAACAGAATTTTGCTATTTAAGCTCTAACTCTTCTAGTTTCCAAGAAAAACGCATTTAAAGTTTCTCATACAAAAACCTATGAAAAATGAATATTTTGAAGTGATAACAGAATTTTGCTATTTAAGCTCTAACTCTTCTAGTTTCCAAGAAAAACGCATTTAAAGTTTCTCATACAAAAACCTATGAAAAATGAATATTTTGAAGTGATAACAGAATTTTGCTATTTAAGCTCTAACTCTTCTAGTTTCCAAGAAAAACGCATTTAAAGTTTCTCATACAAAAACCTATGAAAAATGAATATTTTGAAGTGATAACAGAATTTTGCTATTTAAGCTCTAACTCTTCTAGTTTCCAAGAAAAACGCATTTAAAGTTTCTCATACAAAAACCTATGAAAAATGAATATTTTGAAGTGATAACAGAATTTTGCTATTTAAGCTCTAACTCTTCTAGTTTCCAAGAAAAACGCATTTAAAGTTTCTCATACAAAAACCTATGAAAAATGAATATTTTGAAGTGATAACAGAATTTTGCTATTTAAGCTCTAACTCTTCTAGTTTCCAAGAAAAACGCATTTAAAGTTTCTCATACAAAAACCTATGAAAAATGAATATTTTGAAGTGATAACAGAATTTTGCTATTTAAGCTCTAACTCTTCTAGTTTCCAAGAAAAACGCATTTAAAGTTTCTCATACAAAAACCTATGAAAAATGAATATTTTGAAGTGATAACAGAATTTTGCTATTTAAGCTCTAACTCTTCTAGTTTCCAAGAAAAACGCATTTAAAGTTTCTCATACAAAAACCTATGAAAAATGAATATTTTGAAGTGATAACAGAATTTTGCTATTTAAGCTCTAACTCTTCTAGTTTCCAAGAAAAACGCATTTAAAGTTTCTCATACAAAAACCTATGAAAAATGAATATTTTGAAGTGATAACAGAATTTTGCTATTTAAGCTCTAACTCTTCTAGTTTCCAAGAAAAACGCATTTAAAGTTTCTCATACAAAAACCTATGAAAAATGAATATTTTGAAGTGATAACAGAATTTTGCTATTTAAGCTCTAACTCTTCTAGTTTCCAAGAAAAACGCATTTAAAGTTTCTCATACAAAAACCTATGAAAAATGAATATTTTGAAGTGATAACAGAATTTTGCTATTTAAGCTCTAACTCTTCTAGTTTCCAAGAAAAACGCATTTAAAGTTTCTCATACAAAAACCTATGAAAAATGAATATTTTGAAGTGATAACAGAATTTTGCTATTTAAGCTCTAACTCTACTAGTTTCCAAGAAAAACGCATTTAAAGTTTCTCATACAAAAACCTATGAAAAATGAATATTTTGAAGTGATAACAGAATTTTGCTATTTAAGCTCTAACTCTTCTAGTTTCCAAGAAAAACGCATTTAAAGTTTCTCATACAAAAACCTATGAAAAATGAATATTTTGAAGTGATAACAGAATTTTGCTATTTAAGCTCTAACTCTTCTAGTTTCCAAGAAAAACGCTATTAAAGTTTCTCATACAAAAACCTATGAAAAATGAATATTTTGAAGTGATAACAGAATTTTGCTATTTAAGCTCTAACTCTTCTAGTTTCCAAGAAAAACGCATTTAAAGTTTCTCATACAAAAACCTATGAAAAATGAATATTTTGAAGTGATAACAGAATTTTGCTATTTAAGCTCTAACTCTTCTAGTTTCCAAGAAAAACGCATTTAAAGTTTCTCATACAAAAACCTATGAAAAATGAATATTTTGAAGTGATAACAGAATTTTGCTATTTAAGCTCTAACTCTTCTAGTTTCCAAGAAAAACGCATTTAAAGTTTCTCATACAAAAACCTATGAAAAATGAATATTTTGAAGTGATAACAGAATTTTGCTATTTAAGCTCTAACTCTTCTAGTTTCCAAGAAAAACGCATTTAAAGTTTCTCATACAAAAACCTATGAAAAATGAATATTTTGAAGTGATAACAGAATTTTGCTATTTAAGCTCTAACTCTTCTAGTTTCCAAGAAAAACGCATTTAAAGTTTCTCATACAAAAACCTATGAAAAATGAATATTTTGAAGTGATAACAGAATTTTGCTATTTAAGCTCTAACTCTTCTAGTTTCCAAGAAAAACGCATTTAAAGTTTCTCATACAAAAACCTATGAAAAATGAATATTTTGAAGTGATAACAGAATTTTGCTATTTAAGCTCTAACTCTTCTAGTTTCCAAGAAAAACGCATTTAAAGTTTCTCATACAAAAACCTATGAAAAATGAATATTTTGAAGTGATAACAGAATTTTGCTATTTAAGCTCTAACTCTTCTAGTTTCCAAGAAAAACGCATTTAAAGTTTCTCATACAAAAACCTATGAAAAATGAATATTTTGAAGTGATAACAGAATTTTGCTATTTAAGCTCTAACTCTACTAGTTTCCAAGAAAAACGCATTTAAAGTTTCTCATACAAAAACCTATGAAAAATGAATATTTTGAAGTGATAACAGAATTTTGCTATTTAAGCTCTAACTCTTCTAGTTTCCAAGAAAAACGCATTTAAAGTTTCTCATACAAAAACCTATGAAAAATGAATATTTTGAAGTGATAACAGAATTTTGCTATTTAAGCTCTAACTCTTCTAGTTTCCAAGAAAAACGCTATTAAAGTTTCTCATACAAAAAACCTATGAAAAATGAATATTTTGAAGTGATAACAGAATTTTGCTATTTAAGCTCTAACTCTTCTAGTTTCCAAGAAAAACGCATTTAAAGTTTCTCATACAAAAACCTATGAAAAATGAATATTTTGAAGTGATAACAGAATTTTGCTATTTAAGCTCTAACTCTTCTAGTTTCCAAGAAAAACGCATTTAAAGTTTCTCATACAAAAACCTATGAAAAATGAATATTTGAAGTGATAACAGAATTTTGCTATTTAAGCTCTAACTCTTCTAGTTTCCAAGAAAAACGCATTTAAAGTTTCTCATACAAAAACCTATGAAAAATGAATTTTTTGAAGTGATAACAGAATTTTGCTATTTAAGCTCTAACTCTTCTAGTTTCCAAGAAAAACGCATTTAAAGTTTCTCATACAAAAACCTATGAAAAATGAATTTTTGAAGTGATAACAGAATTTTGCTATTTAAGCTCTAACTCTTCTAGTTTCCAAGAAAAACGCATTTAAAGTTTCTCATATAAAAACCTATGAAAAATGAATTTTTGAAGTGATAACAGAATTTTGCTATTTAAGCTCTAACTCTTCTAGTTTCCAAGAAAAACGCATTTAAAGTTTCTCATACAAAAACCTATGAAAAATGAATTTTTGAAGTGATAACAGAATTTTGCTATTTAAGCTCTAACTCTTCTAGTTTCCAAGAAAAACGCATTTAAAGTTTCTCATACAAAAACCTACGAAAAATGAATTTTTGAAGTGATAACAGAATTTTGCTATTTAAGCTCTAACTCTTCTAGTTTCCAAGAAAAACGCATTTAAAGTTTCTCATACAAAAACCTATGAAAAATGAATTTTTTGAAGTGATAACAGAATTTTGCTATTTAAGCTCTAACTCTTCTAGTTTCCAAGAAAAACGCATTTAAAGTTTCTCATACAAAAACCTATGAAAAATGAATTTTTTGAAGTGATAACAGAATTTTGCTATTTAAGCTCTAACTCTTCTAGTTTCCAAGAAAAACGCATTTAAAGTTTCCCATACAAAAACCTATGAAAAATGAATTTTTTGAAGTGATAACAGAATTTTGCTATTTAAGCTCTAACTCTTCTAGTTTCCAAGAAAAACGCATTTAAAGTTTCTCATACAAAAACCTATGAAAAATGAATTTTTTGAAGTGATAACAGAATTTTGCTATTTAAGCTCTAACTCTTCTAGTTTCCAAGAAAAACGCATTTAAAGTTTCTCATACAAAAACCTATGAAAAATGAATTTTTTTCAAGTGATAACAGAATTTTGCTATTTAAGCTCTAACTCTTCTAGTTTCCAAGAAAAACGCATTTAAAGTTTCTCATACAAAAACCTATGAAAATGAATTTTTTGAAGTGATAACAGAATTTTGCTATTTAAGCTCTAACTCTTCTAGTTTCCAAGAAAAACGCATTTAAAGTTTCTCATACAAAAACCTATGAAAAATGAATTTTTGAAGTGATAACAGAATTTTGCTATTTAAGCTCTAACTCTTCTAGTTTCCAAGAAAAACGCATTTAAAGTTTCTCATACAAAAACCTATGAAAAATGAATATTTTGAAGTGATAACAGAATTTTGCTATTTAAGCTCTAACTCTTCTAGTTTCCAAGAAAAACGCATTTAAAGTTTCTCATACAAAAACCTATGAAAAATGAATTTTTTGAAGTGATAACAGAATTTTGCTATTTAAGCTCTAACTCTTCTAGTTTCCAAGAAAAACGCATTTAAAGTTTCTCATACAAAAACCTATGAAAAATGAATATTTTGAAGTGATAACAGAATTTTGCTATTTAAGCTCTAACTCTTCTAGTTTCCAAGAAAAACGCATTTAAAGTTTCTCATACAAAAACCTATGAAAAATGAATATTTTGAAGTGATAACAGAATTTTGCTATTTAAGCTCTAACTCTTCTAGTTTCCACGAAAAACGCATTTAAAGTTTCTCATACAAAAACCTATGAAAATGAATATTTTGAAGTGATAACAGAATTTTGCTATTTAAGCTCTAACTCTTCTAGTTTCCAAGAAAAACGCATTTAAAGTTTCTCATACAAAAACCTATGAAAAATGAATATTTTGAAGTGATAACAGAATTTTGCTATTTAAGCTCTAACTCTTCTAGTTTCCACGAAAAACGCATTTAAAGTTTCTCATACAAAAACCTATGAAAAATGAATATTTTGAAGTGATAACAGAATTTTGCTATTTAAGCTCTAACTCTTCTAGTTTCCACGAAAAACGCATTTAAAGTTTCTCATACAAAAACCTATGAAAAATGAATATTTTGAAGTGATAACAGAATTTTGCTATTTAAGCTCTAACTCTTCTAGTTTCCACGAAAAACGCATTTAAAGTTTCTCATACAAAAACCTATGAAAAATGAATATTTTGAAGTGATAACAGAATTTTGCTATTTAAGCTCTAACTCTTCTAGTTTCCACGAAAAACGCATTTAAAGTTTCTCATACAAAAACCTATGAAAAATGAATATTTTGAAGTGATAACAGAATTTTGCTATTTAAGCTCTAACTCTTCTAGTTTCCACGAAAAAACGCATTTAAAGTTTCTCATACAAAAACCTATGAAAAATGAATATTTTGAAGTGATAACAGAATTTTGCTATTTAAGCTCTAACTCTTCTAGTTTCCACGAAAAACGCATTTAAAGTTTCTCATACAAAAACCTATGAAAAATGAATATTTTGAAGTGATAACAGAATTTTGCTATTTAAGCTCTAACTCTTCTAGTTTCCAAGAAAAACGCATTTAAAGTTTCTCATACAAAAACCTATGAAAAATGAATATTTTGAAGTGATAACAGAATTTTGCTATTTAAGCTCTAACTCTTCTAGTTTCCAAGAAAAACGCATTTAAAGTTTCTCATACAAAAACCTATGAAAAATGAATATTTTGAAGTGATAACAGAATTTTGCTATTTAAGCTCTAACTCTTCTAGTTTCCAAGAAAAACGCATTTAAAGTTTCTCATACAAAAACCTATGAAAAATGAATATTTTGAAGTGATAACAGAATTTTGCTATTTAAGCTCTAACTCTTCTAGTTTCCACGAAAAACGCATTTAAAGTTTCTCATACAAAAACCTATGAAAAATGAATATTTGAAGTGATAACAGAATTTTTGCTATTTAAGCTCTAACTCTTCTAGTTTCCAAGAAAAACGCATTTAAAGTTTCTCATACAAAAACCTATGAAAAATGAATTTTTTCAAGTGATAACAGAATTTTGGTATTTAAGCTCTAACTCTTCTAGTTTCCAAGAAAAACGCATTTAAAGTTTCTCATACAAAAACCTATGAAAAATGAATTTTTTGAAGTGATAACAGAATTTTGCTATTTAAGCTCTAACTCTTCTAGTTTCCAAGAAAAACGCATTTAAAGTTTCTCATACAAAAACCTATGAAAAATGAATTTTTGAAGTGATAACAGAATTTTGCTATTTAAGCTCTAACTCTTCTAGTTTCCAAGAAAAACGCATTTAAAGTTTCTCATACAAAAACCTATGAAAAATGAATATTTTGAAGTGATAACAGAATTTTGCTATTTAAGCTCTAACTCTTCTAGTTTCCAAGAAAAACGCATTTAAAGTTTCTCATACAAAAACCTATGAAAAATGAATTTTTTGAAGTGATAACAGAATTTTGCTATTTAAGCTCTAACTCTTCTAGTTTCCAAGAAAAACGCATTTAAAGTTTCTCATACAAAAACCTATGAAAAATGAATATTTTGAAGTGATAACAGAATTTTGCTATTTAAGCTCTAACTCTTCTAGTTTCCAAGAAAAACGCATTTAAAGTTTCTCATACAAAAACCTATGAAAAATGAATATTTTGAAGTGATAACAGAATTTTGCTATTTAAGCTCTAACTCTTCTAGTTTCCACGAAAAACGCATTTAAAGTTTCTCATACAAAAACCTATGAAAAATGAATATTTTGAAGTGATAACAGAATTTTGCTATTTAAGCTCTAACTCTTCTAGTTTCCAAGAAAAACGCATTTAAAGTTTCTCATACAAAAACCTATGAAAAATGAATATTTTGAAGTGATAACAGAATTTTGCTATTTAAGCTCTAACTCTTCTAGTTTCCACGAAAAACGCATTTAAAGTTTCTCATACAAAAACCTATGAAAAATGAATATTTTGAAGTGATAACAGAATTTTGCTATTTAAGCTCTAACTCTTCTAGTTTCCACGAAAAACGCATTTAAAGTTTCTCATACAAAAACCTATGAAAAATGAATATTTTGAAGTGATAACAGAATTTTGCTATTTAAGCTCTAACTCTTCTAGTTTCCACGAAAAACGCATTTAA